>OY821762.1:27911330-28332772 GCA_963682095.1 Potentilla sterilis | reverse complement strand
AAGTGTGTTTACCTGTGGAGATTACAAGGCTGTGCTGAAGAACTCTTGTCTCAAAGAGGTTAAGATCGTGTGAAGGATCTTAGGTCAAAATCTTACTGTGTTAGAGTAGGTTGATTATCTTGTAAATCTAGTTGTGTGAAGAATTAGTATTGGTAGTTAAGTGGTTGGTGAGGCCCGAGGGTGTTTGACGCCCAGGTTTGTTTTTCGTGGTCGACGATGATCAGTGCTTATGCCAGGTTGGGTGAGTTGGAGTAAGCACGGCACAGGTTTTCGATGCATTGCAGGCAGAGGAATGTGGTTTCTTGGAATGCGATGATTGCTGAGTATGCACTGAATGAGAAATATGCTGAGGCGGTTGGGTTGTTTAGGTAATTGCATTTGGTATTATTAGTACTTGCCCAGGAACAACGATCCAAATTATAAAGAACTTGCGAGTTTGTAATGACTGACATGACGCGACAAAAATTTTCTCCAAAATTGTAGAACGAGACACTATCATACAAGATCGCAGTCACTTCCATGACTCCAAAGATTGTAATTGTTCTTGCAATGACTACTGGTAAGTGGTAGCTACTATCTGGTACTAAGTGGACTGTTCATAATACAGAAAACAAATTAAGATCCTTCAGGGGAGCAATGCTTCTCCAATTTGTTCCAATAGAATTATGTAATCCAATAGAACGATGCTGCCATTTTCTGAAACTAACAGTAAGAGAGTTTCATTTTTCTGAAACTAACAATGCTGCCTAGTAGGGTTTAGTTCTATGATTAACATTTTATATTTTTTTTTTTTGCTTCACCGTTTTCCCCTTCTTGTTGAAAAAGGAAAATCTCTTAATTTCATTTCCTTAATTTTATCCTTAATATATGTTACTGACATATAATCCTACCTTGCCTAATCCCATGACCTTATTTGAAATCTTTGCTAGTGTTGTAGTAATGGAGACTGCTGTTATTATTCGAAAAATTCACTTCAAGGGGGTGTAGGCATAATATCTCCCCCACTGTCTTTTATTCAACGGTTTTATTAACCGAGGCTCAGCATAGCCGCACCAGCCCTTATTTCAAAAAATCCCTAGAGCTTATAATTAGGTTATGATGCATGTCATGTCTAGTGACAATTTTTCTTATATGTTCGGTGGGAGCCTTCTAGTTGTTTTCAGAAGTTGGAAGAGACCATAATATGCTTTCCACAAATTAGAAAAAGGAATTAACATAATAAATAGAAAAGCCATCATATTCTTGATTTATTTGTCTAGAAATCACAGTTGACCTGCTTCTAGTTCCATGGAGAAATTATCTCTGTTTCATTCTCTTAGTTTTGCACAGCTGGGTCCAATGACCAAGTCTTACCTAGTGTCTTGACCCAAAATTGAAAGTCTTTTAAGTTTATTTTTATTATTTGCATTAGTTTATTTAATTAACCACAAATCATGCTGATACATACTTGTATAATATGCAGCATATGAGTACCACAATGACAGTTTCAATTTTTTTCATTTAAAATGGTTTTATGTGCCTCCCTCTTCTTATATAATAGCTGTCTGTTATTTTCTGTATTTAATTATTTCAAAGGCTGCCCGTCTAATGATATGGAGATTGATTGACCAAAGATGTCACTGATTCCTCTGCACATCTCCATCACCATATATTTCTTTGGTCATTTGAATGGACTCAGTACAATTTTTTACAAATATGGTTAGAAAAAAATCTACCAACCTTACTCTTTCTGTCATGTTCTTGTTTCTTTCTTCATCGATTTTCTTGGCCATAGCGCAGAACAAGACTAGTATCCTGGTTAATGTGGGTGTTGTTCTTGACCTTGATAGACAGTATGGAAAGATCTGGTTGAGTTGCATCAAAATTGCCCTCTCAGATTTCTATGCTTCTAATCCTCAGTACAAGACTAGGCTGGTCTTGAACATTAAAAACTCCAAGGAAAGTGTTGTTGGCGCAGCTGCTGCAGGTTCTCCACCCTATCCTTTTCATTTCACTATTTAATTGCCCCTTTACATAGTTACGAAAGTTTTGGATAGTAAGCATATGTATGCTGTCATGATGTGGAAACACAGGTCCATGTTATGCTGTTTGCTATACTACAATCCTCTGTTCCTGATTTATTATCGTATGCTTTATACATGTCAGTTTCATACAAAACTTAGGAGGTATATATGAGCAAACTTTTCATCTGAATTTGTCGAGTTATGATTTTCTGTTTTTGAAGATATATTGGCCTCCATGTGTTGATGGAGGTCAAAGGCAAATTGCATGGTGTTTCGAAAGGAAGTTTTGAAGAAATCAATTATTGATTTATTCGGAAAAGAAGAGATTGGAACCAAGAAGGAATGGCTATTATGAGATGGAACCTTCCTATTTCAACTAGGAATGTTTGGGTGTCCTAATCAATCTGACGGTTCGGATACGTACGACTTGAACAAACCCTAGAGCTAATATTGGTGTGGCAGCTCTTTGCTAGGGTTTGTTGTCTTGAAGAATTTCCTAGCCGACTAGGAAGAAATTTAAGCCATGAAGATTTAATACCTAATTGGTATTGGTTTGCATTGAAGACAAAATTGAGGACTTTCCTAGTGTAATTAGGAAAGTAATTATATCAAGGATTCTTTCTGCATGGTTGGTGCGGCCGGCCTTGATATTGAAGAGTAAGTGTTTGCTTAACCTACTTGCTAGGTTTAATTGTTAAGGCATGAATCATATTGAATTAACTTTTAATATGATATATACCTTTCATGTATTGATGTAATAGGTAACTAGGTTTAGCCTATTAAATAGAGTTTGTGCACTCTATATATTGTGGCTGATTGATACCTTGAAAGGTGTCGATATTGAAAAAGAAAAAGAGAGAAAATATTTGTCGAGAGAAGGAGACCTTAGTGGCTCCTAGTGTGAAGACCTTAGTGGCTTCAATATTCAAGACCTTAGTGGCTTGAAGGAGACGACCATAGTGGCATCTCGGAGACGACCTGTGTGGCATCTCTCAAGAAATATTGATCGACCTTTGTGGCGACATCGACCTTTGTGGCGACCGTTTATGTGTAACTTTGTATCGAATTAAATTATAATCATTTGTGATATTGGTTGTGATTTACATTCAATAAAAGTTACGAAATTTGTCTATTTATTCCGCTGCGTACATTATTATTGTTCCGTCTAATATTTTCAATTGACATCAGAGCAGGTTCTGGATTTATCCGGTAGATCATACGAATGATGGAACGAAATGCAATGAATCAACCTCCACAGCTTGTAGGAATGGATTTTGCACAATGGAAGATCCAAATGAAATCTTTTCTATATGGAATAGATTTTCATGCATGGATGAGCGTTGAACGTGGATGGTTTCCTCCGACTAAAGACGAAAAATTAAAAGATCCAAATGCTCCAGAATGTTCTTCAATTTTGAAACCCATAGAGGAGTGGGATGCAAATGATATCAAACTCAGTAAGGCAAATCATAAAGCTCTAACGGCACTTTATTCCGCCCTTACCAGAGATGAGAAGAAAAAGGTACAGAATTGTACGACTGCGAAACAGGTATGTGATCAACTTTGTGTATTGCATGAAGGTAATGATTTAGTAAAACAACAAAGAATTCAACAAGCTTATGCTGAAATTGATACGTTATTACAACATGATGAAGAAACTATTGATGAATTCTATATTCGTTTTACTGATCTAACAAGTTTGGTTGAAAGTCTTGGTAGACCTATGTCCGAATCTGATATTGTTAGAAAAATCCTGAGATCTCTTTCGGAAAGATACTTGATGAAAAAGACCACAATTCAGGAAAATCACAATTTGGATGACTATCCCGTGGATCTACTCATTGGAAATATCAAAGCTTGGGAAAATGAACTTAAAGGTAAAAATAAACCAAAAGGTATGGGATCTAAAAATCTTGCTTTAAATACTTTGGATGATTGTGGTAGTAGTTCTGATAAAACTAAGGATGATGATGAGATGTTGTTATTAGCAAAACAGTTTAAACGTATTATTAATCAAAGAAATTCAAATACAAAAAATTTTCAAAATTTTCAGAATGCAAAACGAATTCAGAATAATAAGAGTTTTCAAAATCAAAATGGTTTTTCTTCTCAAAGGAGATTCGGTTCACAAAATAACCGTAATAAACCTCGTTGTTACAACTGTGATGAATATGGTCATATCTCTACTAACTGTACTAATAAATCTCCTAATACTGAGAAGAAAGCTTATAGATCCTCTTGGAGTGATGAAGATAATGAAAACGAGGTAAGGAAAAACAAAGGTTTTGCACTTGTTTCGTCTTTTTCTTTATCTGTTTCAGATTCTGAAGAAGAACTGGATGAAGAAGATGACGAAATTTTAGCCTTTCAGAAGAGAATTTTTAAAGTTGCCGAGTCTTTGTCTGAGAAAAATAAAGATATGAAATCACAGGTATGTCAACTACTAAATGAGAAACAAAGTTGGTTAAATAGGGAAGGTACATCGTCTACCAGCAATAATGAGTTTAATTCATAAAAGAAACGTCTGCTTACAAAAATTAATTTTCTCAAAGATGAATTGATCGAAAAAGATAATCATATTAATATGTTAAACACTAAAACTGATATGTTACAGGACACCTTGGAGAAAACAGAAGATAAATTTGGTCAATTTAAAATGAGTTCTAAAGCAATAAGAGTTTTCAAAATCAAAATGGTTTTTCTTCTCAAAGGAGATTCGGTTCACAAAATAACCGTAATAAACCTCGTTGTTACAACTGTGATGAATATGGTCATATCTCTACTAACTGTACTAATAAATCTCCTAATACTGAGAAGAAAGCTTATAGATCCTCTTGGAGTGATGAAGATAATGAAAACGAGGTAAGGAAAAACAAAAGTTTTGCACTTGTTTCGTCTTTTTCTTTATCTGTTTCAGATTCTGAAGAAGAACTGGATGAAGAAGATGACGAAATTTTAGCCTTTCAGAAGAGAATTTTTAAAGTTGCCGAGTCTTTGTCTGAGAAAAATAAAGATATGAAATCACAGGTATGTCAACTACTAAATGAGAAACAAAGTTGGTTAAATAGGGAAGGTACATCGTCTACCAGCAATAATGAGTTTAATTCATAAAAGAAACGTCTGCTTACAAAAATTAATTTTCTCAAAGATGAATTGATCGAAAAAGATAATCATATTAATATGTTAAACACTAAAATTGATATGTTACAGGACACCTTGGAGAAAACAGAAGATAAATTTGGTCAATTTAAAATGAGTTCTAATGCTTTATCTGAAATAATTAATTCAAGTAGATCTTATAATGACAAATCTGGTATTGGCTATGATAAATTATCAAATCATAATCTTGTTGGTAATTGTGATTTGACGAAAGTTACAATAATGAATGAAGGAAAAGTGTTCGGTTTTGTATCTTCTTCAGATTCTAGAATCGATGTTTTTAGTTCAAATGTTGAGAAATATTTTAATGATATCAACTCCAAACTTGATCAACATAATTCTTTATTGCATGATATATCTCATTTTGTTGGTCTAACAAAGTCTCCAGAAACAAAGAAATTCAGAAAAGGTAAGATGGTGTGGAGAAGAAAGGACGATTCTAAATCCTCCAATATCTATTGTAATTTGTCTACTATGGATATTGACTATGAGACTGAATATATTGAAACTACTTGTAATGTTGCTTTTACTGCTCTATCTGCTAAGAGAAAAGATATTTGGTATATTGACAGTGGTTGTTCACGACACATGTGTGGAAATAAATCATTCTTTTCTAATTTCCATGAAACAGGTACTTCTGGTTCAGTCACTTTTGGTGATGGACGTAAAGCTAAAATTTGAGGAAAAGGAACTATTAATTATCAAAATCTTACATGTTTAAACAATGTTCTTTATGTTGAGGGACTTTCTACTAATCTTATTAGTGTAAGTAAATTAGCTGATGAATTTGAAGATATCTGGTTTAACAAACAAAAATGCGTAGTTTATGATTTAAATGGTGATCTAATCTTGACTGGATTTAGATCTGATGATAATTGTTATCATATTTCTGCTGATGTCTCTACTAATGATTCTTTTCCGTGTTTGAGAATGAGTTCTGCAGAAGAAACTATGGAGCTATGGCATAAGAGACTTGGTCACATGAACTTTCAGGATTTGTTAAAATTATCTACACAAAAACTGGTAAGAGGTTTACCTGCTTTGAACGGACGTACTGATATCATATGTGGAGGATGTAAGACAGGTAAACTAACTAAAACAAGTCATAAAATGGTTAATTCATCTCCTTCAACTAAATCTCTTGAGCTTCTGCATATGGATTTGATGGGACCATCTGCCACAACTAGTCTGGCTGGTAAGAAGTATATTTTTGTTGTGGTTGATGATTATTCTCGTTTTACTTGGGTTGACTTTTTGGCTGATAAAGGTGAAACTTTTAATTTATTTTATACCTTAAGTAAACGTCTTTTAAATGAAAAATATAGTGAAAAATTAAAAATTACTAAGATTAGATCTGACAATGGAACTGAATTTAAAAATTCAAAGTTTGATAATTATTGTTAAGATCATGGTATTTTTCATGAGTTTTCAGCTCCTATTACTCCACAATAGAATGGAATTGTTGAACGTAAGAACATGTCTCTTCTTGATATGGCTAGAGCCATGATTCATTCTTCTGGTCTCAGCGAAAACTTCTGGGCCGAAGCTGTTAACACAGCTATGTTGGAAATCGTACTCTTCTTCGTTCAGGTACAAAAATTACTCCATATTAGCTATGGAAAGGTAAGAAGCCCAATGTAAGTTATTTCCATGTCTTTGGTAATCCTTGTTATGTTTTAAAAGATCGTGAAAGACTTGCAAAGTTTGAGGCTAGAGCTGATGAGGGAATTTTTATTGGTTACTCTCTGGATAGTAGAGCATATAGGATATATAATAAAGAAACTAGATCTGTTATGGAATCTATAAACGTTTCAGTTGATGATAATTATGATGTTTCTATCTCTGTTCCATATGATATTTCAAAATCCAAAATTAATGATATTTCTGTGCAGATTGAAACTAGTGAAAAAGATCAGAATATTGAACTTGATAATAATTTGCGACCTGTCCCAAAGCATAGAACTGGTTTTAAACAGGTGCATAAAGATCATTCAGCTGATGATGTGATTGGTGATATTAGGGAAGGAATGAAGACCAAAGGTCGAATTGATCAATATCAGAACAGCAGAAACAGCATTGAGGAAGAAGAAAATTTAGATTCTGAATTTATTGAATTAAATAAAGCTTTGCATTGTTTTGTTAAAACAAAAATTAAAGAAACTAATGAACTAACTTGTTTTGGATTTGTTTCTTTAATAGAGCCAAAAAAATGTCAAGGAGGCACTCACAGATAATGAATGGATTATTGCTATGCAAGAAGAGCTAAATCAGTTTGAGAAAAATGAGGTATGGTTACTTGTTCCTAGACCAGAAAATGCAAATGTCATTGGAACTAGGTGGATTTTTCGTAACAAGATTGACGAGCACGGTATGATTACCAGAAACGAAGCCAGGTTAGTGGTTCAAGGTTATTCACAAATTCAAGACCTTGATTTTGAGGAATCATTTGCTCATGTTGCACGTTTATAGTCGATCAGAATATTACTTGCTATTGCTTGTTTTCGTCGCTTCAAGTTATATCAAATGGATGTAAAGACAGCGTATTTAAATGGTGATGTGCATGAGGAGGTTTATGTTGAACAACCCCCTGGATTTAAAGACATACATCATCCAGAATATGTGTGGAAACTAAAGAAAGTTGTTTATGGTCTTAAACAAGCTCCACGTGCTTGGTATGAGAAACTCTCTACATATCTTATTTCTCAGGGATATACACAAGGTATTGTTGATAAAACTCTTTTTGTGAAGCATGCCGGTAATCACCTTATTGTAGCCCAAGTTTATGTTGATGATATTGTTTTTGGGTCTACGTCTGATTTTCTAATTAATGAATTTACCAAGGTCATGTCTGGCAAATTTGAGATGAGTATGTGTGGTGAATTGTCATATTTTCTAGGATTGCAGGTAAAACAAGAAGAAAAATGTATATTTCTTTATCAAACAAAATATGCTGAAAATATGCTTAAGAAATTTGATATGACTAGTTTAAAATCTGTCAAAACTCCTATGAGTACTACTACTAAATTATGCCATGATTTAACTGGTAAATCTGTTTATCAGACTATGTATCGTAGCATGATTGGTAGTTTACTTTATTTAACTGCTAGTCGTCCAGATATCGCTTACAGTGTTGGTGTGTGTGCAAGGTTTCAAGCAAACCCAAAAGAGTCACACTTAGAAGCTGTTAAAAGAATTTTTCGTTATATATCTGGAAGCATTAATTGTGGAGTTTATTATACATTTGCTACTAATGCTGAAATTGCAGGATATTCAGATGCTGATTGGGGTGGAAATTTACAGGATCGAAAAAGTACTAGTGGTGGTTGTTTCTTTATTTGTAAGAATTTAGTTGCATGGCATAGTAAGAAACAAAATTGTACTTCTTTGTCTACAGCAGAGGCTGAATATGTGGCTGCAGGTACTTGTTGTACTCAAATGCTTTGGATGAAAAACATGTAAGTGATTATGATATTCCACAAGGAAAACTTGTCATATTTTGTGATAATACAAGTGCAATAAATATATCTAAGAATCTTGTTCAACATACTAGAACCAAACACATTGACATAAGGTATCATTCTATACGTGAGCTAGTTGATAAAAATATTCTTGCACTTGAATATGTGTGTACTGAATTTCAATGGGCCGATTTGTTTACTAAACCGTTGGACACGGAACGCTTCATGACATTGCGAAATGCCATTGGCATTTGTTCTCAATATTGAAGATGTGATTTTTGGGAACTCACACAAGGTACGGTTTCATAGTGCTTGATCGAAAATTGCCTTGATTTGTGTGTGTGTGTATTTCTTCTTGAATCACTATTTGTCGGTTGTTGTTTGTGGTACTCTTGGATTTATTCATTTTGACTTTTGGATGCACTTCATTTATATTAGCCTTTGTGTCTAAATCACACTTTACACGTACTTCTTTGTGGGAAAATATCTTTTGAGTTGAGTCACTTAATCAGGAGCAGGTGTAGTTGAATAAAGTGTTTAAAAATGTGGGCTGCATACCCCTTGAAAAGAATCGTGTTGTTTTATGCAGTCCTTGGCCAGGTTGGTTCTCCTCTCCAGATGTTGACTAACTACTCGATGTCTGGTGGAATGGACTGATTTGGTCACTCCGGTGAAAATCTATAAAATTCTGTGTCGTTAAAGTGGACCTTGGAACATCCTTGTTATGTCTAGCACCCTAAAGTCATCTGACTTGGGAGTTGTTGTCCCTTTATCTTTCACGTATCAATGATGGCTCGATGATAAGCCAAGAAAAAGAAATAAAAGTGCTCGTGTCAAATGTTGTTATAAGGGGGAGAGTCGAAAATAATTGTTTGCGAATTTAATCACTCCTCAAAATTTCTTCCCATATTGAAGTATAAATTTTGCACTTCACGTTACCACTTTGGCTAATATTTTTGCATATTGCTCTACTTGTCAAAATGGATTGATTCAAGTTCTACCTAAATCATCGTTTATTTTGATTCAAGTGACATACACATGGCACTTTCTTGGCTAAATGTTTTACTTGAACTATGCCTTCTTTATCTTGTGTTGTGGTCTGTTGATCTATTTTCAGTAGATAGAATCACCTTTGAATGTGTCTATGAACGTGTGGCAATAATTTTTTAATTTTTTTTCCCTAATCATTCATTCATGCTTGGTCTGTGCATATTCTGATTCGGCTTCATTGTTCCTCTTGAAAATAGGATTTTCTCTGCTTACATGATTTACTAGATTCTCTTTCAAATCAATTTGTGTAAATCTCTTTGTCGTGTGTATATCCTTGACCGGATGCACATGCAATTTTGGTAAGAAAATCTTTCTTTCTAATCATATCTTGCAAGACTTACTTGTTAGGTCACTTCAATTTTCGGCAATCGATAACTATTATACTTAAGAATCTCCCTTTCCTCTTGGGAAGAAAAATGATTCACTGTCGATTTGGTAAGATTTGGAATTACATCACATTGAATATTTGCTTGCATCATTCCTTATTCATTTAAGATTCTCTCATTATTTAATTCGGCTAGGTTACCACTTCTTGCTTGCATACTTGTAAAATCTTCCTCTATATATTACCACAAAGACTCATACTGATTCTCATACTTGTTATTCTTTCTTTGTGCTACTTACTGTGTTTTCAAGTGTGCAGCTACTCATCATGTCTGAAAACCGCTCTCGTCGTCAAGAACATAACATTAGGCAGGCTGAATTGTTTGCTCGTGAGCAAGAGGCACGAAGGTCTGCCGACCGGAATGATCTTTCACTCGAGTTCTCTCATCTCAGTATTCATATTCAACACCAAATTGACCGCATGCAAGCCTCGCATTCCTTGGACTCTCATGAGATCTTTCAACAACTCTCTCGCATTGAAACGGATGTTCATGCCATTCTTGCAAATCAAAGGCCTCCTCACTCTCAACTTCCTCCACCGGTAGTTCATCCCGGACGTTCTCTATGGGATCTTCTTGTCCAAGAACATGAGCGGCGCGAGGTGTTGGCTCGGCAAGCTTCAAATGATGCATGGACCTTGGCTCATGTCCGTGCTAGAAGTCCGAACTCTCCTCTCCCTAATGGTCATATCTCAAACGGCTCTAATTCTTCCGGTTCGGGTCTTCATGGTGGTGTTTCTTGGACTCATGAAGCGGCCATGCATGAAAATCCGTCTAATGGTGGGAACCGCAGTGGCTAGGAAGGGTTCTTAGTGTTTGCATGTCCTTCTTCTTTGCCCTCCATTAACTTAGGGGGAGAATCATCAAGCATGGTCAAAGGGGGAGTTGAAGATGCATGACCTAGTTTTTATTATGTCTTTATTTGATCTGTTTGGTGTGCTTAAGACAATTTTATTTGGTTGTGTAATAAGTGCATAAGCCCTAGACTATGTTTATGTTTATGTGTTTATGTTTGAAAAATTTTTATTACTTATTGTGTTTATGAACTTGTCCCTTGATATCTTGAAAGTGATGAATGTTGATTCTTGATATCAAGTGACACTTGTTGGTTTGTCAAAAATTATTTTTAAACTTTTTGTTCATTCTCTTGATATATGCTACATGCTATATGTGATTTTACATGCTACTAATTTCCTTTGGTTTTGTCATATAGATGCTTGATGAATGGAAAGTTGCATGGAAGGCCAAAGGGGGAGATTGAAGGTATATTGGCCTCCATGTGTTGATGGAGGTCAAAGGCAAATTGCATGGTGTTTCGAAAGGAAGCTTTGAAGAAATCAATTATTGATTTATTCAGAAAAGAAGAGATTGGAACCAAGAAGGAATGGCTATTATGAGATGGAACCTTCCTATTTCAACTAGGAATGTTTGGGTGTCCTAATCAATCCGACGGTTCGGATACGTACGACTTGAACAAACCCTAGAGCTAATATTGGTGCGGCAGCTCTTTGCTAGGGTTTGTTGTCTTGAAGAATTTCCTAGCCGACTAGGAAGAAATTTAAGCCATGAAGATTTAATACCTAATTGGTATTGGTTTGCATTGAAGACAAAATGGAGGACTTTCCTAGTGCAATTAGGAAAGTCATTATATCAAGGATTCTTTCTGCATGGTTGGTGCGGCCGGCCTTGATATTGAAGAATAAGTGTTTGCTTAACCTAGTTGCTAGGTTTAATTGTTAAGGCATGTATCATATTGAATTAACTTTTAATATGATATATACCTTTCATGTATTGATGTAATAGGTAACTAGGTTTAGCCTATTGAATAGAGTTTGTGCACTCTATATATTGTGTCCGATTGATACCTTGAAAGGTGTCGATATTGAAAAAGAAAAAGAGAGAAAATATTTGTGGAGAGAAGGAGACCTTAGTGGCTCCTAGTGTGAAGACCTTAGTGGCTTCAATATTCAAGACCTTAGTGGCTTGAAGGAGACGACCTTAGTGGCATCTCGGAGACGACCTGTGTGGCATCTCTCAAGAAATATTGATCGACCTTTGTGGCGACCGTTTATGTGTAACTTTGTATCGAATTAAATTATAATCATTTGTGATATTGGTTGTGATTTACATTCAATAAAAGTTACGAAATTTGTCTATTTATTCCGCTGCGTACATTATTATTGTTCCGTCTAATATTTTCAGTCTTTCACTGTAACAGCTTTAGATCTGATTAAGAATGCACAAGTGATCAACTTGTGCATTCTTAATCAGATCTAAAGATTGTTAATCTTTAAAGATTGTTAATCTAAAGATTGTTAACCAGCACTCTGCAAAGACTTGACAATCACAAGATTTCAAGGCATTGCAGGAGATTTAAATCTTGTGGATGGACAATTCCAGTCATCAACTCTTAAGATTGTTAATTTAAATGGTGGTGGAGAACGAACAATTGGATTTTGGACACCAAAAAATGGACTACAGAAAAAGTTGGGATCATTAGTAAACTCGAGCGTATTTTCAACTTGCAAGTGCCATCTTGGACCAATAATATGGCCGGGAGATGCCATCACTGTCCCAAAGGGATGGGAGACCCCTACAAGTAGCAAGAAGTTGAGAATAGGAGTTGCAATGAAGGATGGTTTTACTGAATTTGTTATTGCACCAAAGATATTACTACTAACAGAACATATGTCTCTGGTTTTAGTATTGATGTCTTTGATAGGAGCACATTGTGCGACGATATTAATATGCTTATGCCCTCATTTATGCTTCGTTTAACCCTTATTTACCTAAGATAGAGTCATAATTTAGCTTAGTGTCAATTTGGTAGAGTTTTGGAGAAAGTGTGCTTAATTGTCAGAAAAACGACTAAGTATAGAAATCTGAGGAAAAAGTGAAAAATATGTTGTTTTCGTAATTTTGAGGCCTGTGTTTAACTGACTTATTATTTTCCAAATTTGATGAAATTTGGCAGACACATAACTGGCAAGCTGGAGTATATTGTGTCAAAATTTCAGATCCATTAGAGTTCGGAAAGTTACCCAAAAGATGTCTGAAACTTGGCAGTTTGAACAAAGATCACCAGTGACTAACAGGATTTTTCTGGGACTGTGTCCTGAATTCCGGAATTTATGCCAGACGATCCACAAGGAACCAGGAGGCGAATCACATATCGATGGAAAGCCGTGTGTGTCTAGTATTATATGAAATTAGAATCGCAGCAAAATCTTTTCTGAGAAAAAAGTTATGCCAGTTTGAATGCACGAAGGTCAAGTCTACCGAAAGAAGAAAACCTAAACCGAGTTCTACATGGATTTGGCTTACGAATGTGGACTGAATTCCATCCTTTGTGCAAGATTTTTGGCTGAATTAATTCATGGAAAACCTAAAGAGATATTGCTCAATTATTCAGTCATTATCTTGGGAATTTTCGGCAGAAAATAGAGGAAGAAAATCGCAACAAATCCTGATCAAATTCGGCAGAATTCCTGTGCACGTCATCCAACTTCCACGGACTCTTCCGGATAGCTCACTTCGAACCAGAAGGCGAATCTTATATGGATGGAAAGCTACGGGAGTCTAGTTTCTAATCCAACTAGAATAACCTCAATATCTATTTTCTAGAGAAAGATATTCTATAATCTTCACTCGAATGTCAAATCTGCCAGCAGGATAAATTTGAGAAAAACTAGGTTTTGTGAACCCTAGTTGCAGCCACCCTTTTGCCTCTATATATTGGACGATTTTCACACAGAAAATATCAACTTCTCTTACTCACTTTAAATTGCCAAACCTCTGCCGAAATTCCACCAGAAAATCCTATCAAAGAATTAAGCCGATTCCATCTCCACCATTCTTCCAAAAATCATTCCATTCACTATCACCAAATCCTCTTGCCGAATTCTTCATTGAAGGTTTCTTGAGTGTGATTTAATTTTTCTTTATGGCTTTTGTTCGTTTGTATAAGTACAATATTTTGTCTATAAAATTTGTATGGATTCATGGTTGTAATTTCGGTTTCTTGAATTATTCTTTGGACTTCCGAATTTTTGTTATATGATTTGGTTTTCTTTTGGTTTAATTTCCGAACTATGCATGTAATAAATTGAATTTAGGTTTATGGGCAGTAGGTTTTTACATGAGTTCTTGGTTTTATTTGGTTTATTTTCTGAATTTGTATGCATAAAAATCATATGCATGAGGGTAGCCTCGGCCATGGCTAATCCTTGTGTGTTGGTTTCACATGCCAATTAAATACAAGTTGAATCATACGCGAAGTTGGTTTTAATTTGTATTTATCCAAGGGCTAGAATAATTCTGAAAATTTACATGTCGATGTGAGATGAGTGACGACATACTTGCTAACATGTTTCCAATTCGACTTATTGTGCTTATGTGCTCTTTGTGTTTAATTTCTACGCGAAGTGTTTTTAAACCAATTAGTACCATGTTTAGGATTACACGCGAAATTAATTCTAAATACTTGTGAAGTTTTGAATGATTAGATAAACCGCGAAGGCTCTAATTAAATTGGAACTAGATAAGATCTTGAATTCGATTTTAGCTTGCTGCCCCTATTTCTTTATTTAATTTTGTTACATGTTTAGAGAGTTTTGTGTTATGTGCTCTTTGTGGAAGATGTTGATCAATTGTATATATTAATTTAGGTTTTATTTTTCTTTATAATTTGCGTAAAAATCAGTAGGTTATTTAGATAAAAACATCAAACCCCCTTCTATTTGCAATACTTTGTGTGATTGAAAGCCCTAGATTTCCCCGGATAGAACGATCTCTACTTGTCCTAACTACAATTGACACAAATAGGGTATTATGTGTATGAAGTTGTTTTGCAGGTACAAATGTGTTTGAGAATAAGATCCATCAGTCTTCAAGGCTGTTGTCGATTTGTTACCATATGCTCTTCCTTATGAGTTCATTCCCTTCGCAAAATCTGATGGATCCAGTGCCGACACTTACAATGATCTAGTGTATCAAGTATATCTAGGGGTAAATCTTTTTCAAAATTTTCAATGTGAACTTCCTATTTCTCTTATGACTTTTTTATTGTTGATAAAACACTTGCTATTGTTTACTTGACAGAATTTTGATGCTGTCGTGGGAGATACAACAATTAGGCAAAACAGGTCCTTGTATGTTGATTTCACAATGCCATACACAGAATCTGGTGTAGTCATGGTTGTGCCAGTTGTAGACAACAGGAAAGAAAATGCTTGGGTGTTCTTGAAACCTTTGACGTTGGACCTAGGGATCACAATATTCTGTTTCTTAGTCTTTATTGGTTTTGTGATTTGGGTTCTTGCATCGAATTAATAAAGATTTTCGTGGCCCTCCCTCACATCAAGTTGGCACCAGTGTCTGGTTCTCCTTCTCAATGTTTTCTCACACGGTAAGTTATCTATCACCCTCTCTAACTGAGTAATTTCACAATCTATTCAGTACTTTTTTACCAAAACATTTCTCTCCCTAATTAGATCGTTAAGAGATGTTTTCATACATGAGACTAACTTGAGTTAATGTTTGTTGCACTACTTGAAACAACAATAAAACAGGGGAGAGAGTGGTCAGTAACTTGGCCAGACTTGTGATGATTATATGGGTTTTTGTTATGTTAATACTGACGCAAAGTTACACAGCTAGTTTAACTTCACTATTAACAGTCCAATAACTCCAACCTATTGTTACCGATATAAAGGTTCTCTTACGGAATGTGGAGACAGTTGGCTACGCTGAGAATACATTTGTTTACAATGTCTTGAGACAAGTAGGTTTTGATGAGTCCAAACTGAAGTCTTTTAAATCTACAGAAGATTGTGATGCTCTTCTTTCAAAAGGGAGTGCAAATGGTGGTATTGCTATAGCTGTTGATGAAATACCCAACATGAAGCTTTTTCTTGTAAAATACTGCTCCAAATATACCATGATTGGACCAATATTTAAGACTGATGGACTTGCTTTTGTAAGATTTCTCTCCAGTCTTTCACATATACTTAATACATTGCACACAAATTAAGCTACAGATATTGTATATATGCATGGTTCCTAATTATTTGCAGTGATATGTTATACTTATAATGAATGTACAACATGAATATGAATTAAGATCTATTCACAAATCACACAAATACATATAGATCAATAAAACCAAAACCAAAAATGAAATAGTAAGAGAAGGTTACCATTGATCTCAGTAGTAGTCGTTGACATCTTCCTTTGCTTGATGATCACGGCAACAAACAGTAGCACACCAGAAACACAAGAACACAGTAAAACGTCTTCTGCACTATGCTACTTATCACACAGAATGAGACTGTTTTCTTAATTGAAAGCGCAGTTAGCACAGGGACTATTCACTGATATATATATATATATATATATATATATATATATATACAGGTCTAAAACCATCCTAGTACTCATCCCATAAGGAGTCCAAGAATCACTTAATGTTTATCAGATATTAACTTTAGGTTTATCACAAAATCTTAATGTTAATCAGGTTCATTAACAAGGCAAGTCTCATACTCCTATTGAGAGACATACATCCAATAGGTTACATGATAGAGTTTATCATTTATATTTCTACTGATTATATACAAGTTAAATCAAAACCAATGACTTAAAGACCAAGATAAATGCAGAGTCCAATTTTATTTCCAACAATCTCCCACTTGGACCAAAGTTATCTTTGTTCATAGCATTTGAACCATAACAAGTTTACAAGCAATAATCAAGTGTGCACTGAAATATAAAAACGACTCATAACTTGTCTCAGCTTGGTCAATATGCAAAACTGATGCAGAGCCTAAAATTGTGTCCAATCATGACGACTGGGACAATTGAAGACCACTAAAATCAATTCCAATCACATAAGCTTAGTTTGATAAACAGAAGAGCAAAATATAATAATATGTCTACCTTGATTTCTCTACTCAAAGTCCCTACAGAGATTTTGAATTGTCCAAAATCATCTCAGCAAGCTATAGATCGAGCATGCATATCACTTGTTGCACTTATCTGCATAAATGCTCATTTTGATAACACACATATATGTAACAGTAAACTATATGCAGTAAAAAGTGAACTGTGATTTTGAAAAGATGAATTTATTGTTAACTCAAAAATTACATTGCAAGGTAAATATGATGATATGGACTAAGGCTAAGTTTGCATAAATGAGAACTAAAAGCCTAAAAATGAAAAGGTGACTCCCACAGATCTTAAGTACTCAGTTTTGATAATACTCCCAGGTTTTTGACATGTTCCTGGAAAACTCCCACTCCTAAAGCTTTAGTGAATGGGTCTGCAAGTTTGGACTCCCTCATATACAGCTATGAACTTTGTTTGCATTGTTGAAGTGGTTATTAATTTTTGTTCCATGGTTTTCCATGCTACAGCACCACCAGTAAGCATATAAACAAAACCACATGTAGATTTAGAGGAGGTAGGAAAGTTACCTACAAAGTCTGAATCAGTGTATCCCAGTAGTTCAAGTTTTTCAACTCTTCTGTAGACCAACATGTGAGCTTTAGTTCCCTGCAAGTATCTTAAAACCTTTTTACCTGCAATTCAATGCTCATGAGAAGGGTTAGATTGAAAACGAGATAAAATTCCTACAGCAAAAGATAAGTCAGGTCTGGTACAGACTTGAGCATACATCAAACTGCCTACAAGTCTAGCATAAGGTGTAGTCTCTATTTCCTTGTCACCTTCATTCTTCCCCTCATTTTTAGGCTTTTTAGTAAGCTTATCACCTTTAGACATAGGGACTGAACCAGAAGAACAAGTTTCCATATTGAATCTTTTCAAAACCTTACGAATGTAAGCATTCTGAGATAAACCTAATAAACATTGTTTTCTATCCCTTTTGATCTCAATTCCCAAAACAAAAGAAGCTTCACCTAGATCTTTCATATCAAACTTTTTAGACAGAAAATCTTTAGTACTTTTCAACAGTTTCATATCAGTGCTAGCTAACAGAATATCATCCACATACAATATGAGAAAAATAAAATTCTTCCTAACTGTGTTTAAGTATACACACTCATCTACAAGATTTTCAATAAAGCCATATGATGAAATTACTGAATCAAACTTTTCATACCACTGTCTAGAAGCTTGCTTAAGTCCATATATAGATTTTTTAAGTTTGCATACATGATTTTCCTTTCCAGACACCACAAATCCTTTAGGTTGCTTCATATAGATTGTTTCTTCTAAGTCTCCATTTAAAAATGCAGTTTTTACATCCATTTGATGAAGTTCCATATTAAAATGAGCTACTAGAGCCATAATAATTCTAAATGAATCTTTAGTGGATACTGGAGAAAAAGTTTCTATATAATCTATACCTTCTTTTTGTGTGAATCCCTTAGCTGCTAGCCTGGCTTTATGTCTTTCTATTCTGTCACTTTCATCTCTTTTGGTCTTAAAAACTCATTTGCAACCTACAACTTTATGTTGTGGGTCTGGTTTAACCAACTCCCACACTGAATTTTGACTCATGGATGCTAATTCAGCCTCCATGGCCAGCTGCTACTGCTTTGAATTTTCATTCTCAACAGCTTGTTTATAGGTTACTGGATCATTTTCCTCTGCAAGTACATCATCTATCTCTTGCAAATATACATTATAATCACTGTTTTCTCCATAGGTAGGTTTTCTTTGTCTTTGAGATCGTCTAGGTGGAATTTCTTCTAAATTTGGTTCAGCTATGTCTATGTTTTCTGCATTTTGGTGTGGTTCTACATATGGTTCTGGCTCAACTTCAGCTTCTGTATCTTGATTTTTATCAGTTTGCATAAGTTATGTGTTTTCATTTTCCAAGGGTAAATATTTTTCTAAATTTTCATCACTGATTATTTCCTCAAAGTCTGAAAACAAGTCTTCAAAAATTGAGTTAAATTCAGTTTCACCTAGAAATTTGGCTTTATTTGTCTCAAAAATTCTAGGTTTGTGATGAGCTGCATAAAATCTGTAGCCTTTGGATTTTTCACAGTATCCAATGAAATTGCTGCTCACAGTTTTGGACACTTGTTTGGTGTTTTAGCTTCTACCTTACATCCCCATACATGTAGGTGATGCAAGCTTGGTTTCTTTCCACTCTATGTTTCAAAAGGAGTGTTATCTACAGCCTTGCTAGGTGATCTGTTACAAATGTAATTTGCAGTTCTTAATGCCTCACCCCACAAGAATTTAGGTAAACCACTAGTACACATCATGCTTCTCACCATACTAAGTTCATGTTCTATTTTTCCGCTCTGCCACTCCATTTTGCTGAGGGTTATATGGAATGGTGTACTGAGCCTTAATGCCTTGTTCTTGGAGGAACAATGCAAATGGTCCCTTATGCTGGTCTGCCTCAGTATACTTTCCATAAAATTCCCCACCTCTATCAGACCTTACATACTTAATTTTAGCTTCTAACTGCAGCTCTACTTTTTTCTTGTAGATTTTAAAAGCTTCCAGAGATTGTAATTTTTCTGACATAAGATATATATATATATATATATATATATATATATATATATATATATAGCAGTATCTAGAACAATCATCTGTAAAAATTATGAAATATGTGTTTCCACATATAGTTTTATGCTTAAGAGGTCCACATATATCTGTGTGTATTAATTCTAAGAGTTTTTGGCTTCTTACTGCAGTTTTCTTTCTTCAATTAGCCAACTTGCCCTTATAGCATTCTATGCATTCTGTTAAATCACTGAAATCAAGTTCATGTAGTGTTTTATTCTTTATCAATGTTTTGAGTCTATCTTTAGATATATGCCCTAATCTTCTGTGCCACAGGTAAGCAGACTTATTATTATAGATTGATCTTTTTATTCCAATTGTAGTGTTATTGTTTGATGTGTTTTCATTATTTTCAATCAACATAATATCAGATTTAGAAACTGAACATTTTAACTGTAAATAATCATGATTGAAAATACCATAACCAATATAGTCTGAATTCCTAAAAACTTTTATTCCATCAAGATCAATAATAAGTTTACAACCCAACTTAACTAGCAAAGAAACTGAAAGTAAATTACTCCAAAGAGAAGGAATGAAATAAACATTGTCTAAAATTAAAATTTTGCCAAAACCTAGATCCATGTGCAGACTTCCAATGGCCTTCACTGCCACCTTCATGCCATTGGCAACACAAACTGTGTCTTCATGATTCTTTAGTATTCTCCTCTTTAGTAAACCCTACATTGAGTTGGTGATATGAATTGGTGAGCCTGAATCCAACCAATATATATGAGGTTCTATATCCATGAAGTTTACTTCCAAAGCAAATGCAGATTTATCAAATATAGACATATTATTTATACCATAAATAGAACTGAAATCAAATAATGAATTGTGATAGCATTTACCCTTTTTCAGCATCCATTTCTTGAAATCCTCACACTGTTTCTTGACATGCCCAAACTTCTTGCAGAAGAAACACTTGACCTTCTGCAACTTTATCTCAGATGGCTTCTGGCTGGGATTCTTGCTGATCTCTTTCTTTGGCTTGAGATAGTTCTTCTTCTTGCCTTTGTTTTTGTCAATATAGTTGACAGATGTTGTTGGCATAGCTTCTTTCTTCATCATGTCTTGTTCACCCACACATATCGAGATCAGCTCATCAATCTCCCATTTTTCCTTCTGAGCATTGTAATTGCTCCTCAAGTTTCCATATGCAGCAAGGAGAGATTCCAAGACTATGTGCACCACCTGTGCATTGTTCACACCCATATCAAGCTCCTTCAGTTGGTTGTTAATGTTGATGAGCTGCATGATGTGATTTCTCACACTTCCAGTCCCATTGAATTTCAGGTCATAGAACTTCTTGGAGAGTCTAGCAGCTTCAGCTTTGTTGCTCTCTTTGAGCTTCTGAGAAATAAGCTCCATATAGTCAACAGCATACTCAGGTTCTTGAACACAGCCTCTCACAGTGTCCGAGAGTGTGTTTCTTAGCACATTCTTAGCCATTCGGTTTGCCCTGTACCACTCCTTGTGGGCTTGTCTTTCTTCTTTGCTGCTTTCCTCATCCAGTCCATAGGGAACCTCCTCATTGAAGCACAAGTCCATGTTTTGATGCATGAACAGATAGAATTCCACATGTTCCTTCCATTTTCTGAAGTTCAGTCCACCATTCAGTACTTGAATCTGTCCCAGATGGACAACATCACCAGCTAAACAATTTAACAATACAATGCAAGTGAGTGTTTTTCAAAATATGTGTGTGTAAACTACAATATATGCTTCAAGCACTATACATATAAACACATAAGTTTAATATGCAGAAACATGTCTAAAAGTCTCAAAACTTAAGGCATATCAGATAATACTTGTGTAGTATAAAATCTAATATCTAAATTATGTATTACAATACTATGATCATGCAAAGTCAGATTTATATTAGAAGCAGTCCATATCTTTGGATTAGGAAAAGTTCCAACATAGCTAAAGTTGAATCACAGATCATACAAAAGTACTATTATTACAATTAAAATTACACCTACAAACACTCTTTGGAGATCATAATACAATGTAATTTTACAATTACCAGCACAAGACTTGATTTTTAGATGAAAATCCAATTTGATAGCAAAAGTTACTGCAACAAATTCACAGTCATTTTAGAATCTCATTGAATCAAAATTAACAATTTACACTTTAGGTTGTATTCATGAATGAACATGGTAAACTCAAGGATAAAGATGCAGCAATATCAAGAACAAAACAGGGTTCTGCAGGGGAGAGAAAATTAATCAAGTTTTGTTGATATGCCTTTTATATTTAGTATATGAATTAATATTGGGTTTGTGAAAACAATTTGAATGCAGTAAGTATGAATTTGTATAATCACAAAACCAATCATTGATTTCCTGCAATTGTTAGTTCTTCATGATTATAAGTAAGAACAGATCATAGCAATTGAAAACATAGAATCATTCACACAATCAATCCCATAATTAATTATCAGATCTTACCTTTGTCAACACCATCAATCTGTAATCAGAATTAGCGGAAGCAAACAAAACCATAGCTACAGGAAGAAAGAGGCAAAACAGTAGGAAAAAAGAAGAATGAAGTGATTCTATCGACAGAACAAAAATTAGCTTTTAGGTTAAAAAAAAATTTGTTTAGACTGTAATGGATTGACCTGACCCGATATGTAATTGGACTGGGTCAATTCTGAATGTCCATTTATGAAGAACAGAAAACAAATTCCATTTTCTAAGATTGATTTTACTTAATTGATTGATTTATGTTTCTGTGAAGAGCTAGGCTCTTATACCAATTGCTATACCTATAATGAATGTACAACATGAATATGAATTAAGATCTATTCACAAATCACACAAATACATGTAGATCAATAAAACCAAAACCGAAGATGAAATAGTAAGAGAAGGTTACCATTGATCTCAGCAGTAGTCATTGACATCTTCCTTTGCTTGATGATCACGGCAACAAACAGCAGCATGATATGAGCATAAAATGCGACGTTCTTAATATGTTTTTACCCCCATTTATCCAATGCTTAACCCTTATTATTGTAAGATAGAGTCATATTTTAGTTTAGTGTCCCTTTGGTAGAGTTTTGGAGAAAATGTGCTTAATTATCAGAAAAAAGACTAAGTATAGAAATCTGGAAATAAAGTAAAATATGTCTTTTTCGTGATTTTGAGTCTCGTGCTAAACTGATTTATCCTTTTCCAAATTTAATGCAATTTGGTGTGCATTTAATTGGCAAGTTAAAGTGTATTGTGTCAAAATTTCAGATCAATCGGAGTTCGGGAAGTCACCAAAATGAAGGCTGCAACTTGGCAGTTTGAGCAAACCAATCCAGGGACTACCAGGATTTTCCTGGGACTGTGTCCTGACTTCCGGAATTTCTGTGGGACACATCGCTTGGAACCAGAGAACGGGCCATACGCCGTTGGAAAGCTCTACGAGTCTAGTCTCTCTGAGACTTCGAATCGCAGCAAAATATTTCCTGAGCAAAAAGTTATGCCAGTTTGAATGCACGAAGGTCAAGTCTGCCGAAAGAAGAAAACCTAAACCGAGTTCTACATGGATTTGGCTTACGAATGTGGACTGAATTTCATCGTTTGTGCAAGATTTTTGGCTGAATTAATTCATGGAAAACCTAAAGAGATATTGCTCAATTATTCAGCCATTATCTTGGGAATTTTCGGCAGAAAATAGAGGAAGAAAATCGCAACAAATCCTGATCAAATTCGGCAGAATTCCTGTGCACGTCATCCAACTTCCACGGACTCTCCCGGACAGCTCACAATGAATCTGAATTTGAGCCTTATATGGATAGAAAGCTACGGGAGTGTAGTTTCCAACCCAACTGGAATCACCTCAATATCTATTTTCTAGATAAAGATATTCCATAATCTTCACTCGAAGGTCAAATCTGTCAGCAGGATAAGTTTGAGAAAAACTAGGTTTTGTAAACCCTAGCTGCCTCCCTTACCTCTATAAATACCACAACATAATTTCAGAATAATCATCTCCTCTCTCTCACTTTTACCTAGCCAAAACTCTGTCCAAATAATACCACAACTTCCATAGGAGAATACTTGTCGATCCCACCTTCACCTTCATCAAGAACGCATCTTGTCACCTTCCACCGAATCCACACCATTGTTGAAGCTTCTCAAGGTTCTTCAAAGTGTGATTTACTCTTAACTCATGGCTAGTATTTTTCTGTGTAATTACAAAACTTTGTCTATGAAGGTTGTAAGAATTTGTGGATGTTTATTTGGTTTATGTAATTCTATTTTGGATTTTCGGATATCTTGTTTAATTGTCTAATTGCTGAATTGTGTATCAATGCATGTGATGATTTTTAGTTAGGATTTAGGGTAGTAGGTTTCGGTTTTAATACTTGGTTTTATTTGGTTTATTTTCTGAATTGGTATGCATATAAATTGATGCATGAGGGCTGCCAATGATCATGATTGTACCTTGTGTTTTAGTTTCACTTGCCGAATTGAATATGAATTGAATCATACGCAGAGTTGGTTTGATTTGTGTTTGTTCTTAGGGCTAGAGTAATTCTGAAAATTTACATGTCGATGTGAGATGAGGTGACGCCATACTTGCTAATATGTCTCCAATATTTGACTCTTGTGCTTATGTGTTCTTCGTGTTTAATTTCTACGCAGAGTGTCTTTAAACCGATTAGCATAATTTAGGATTATACGCAGAGTTAATTCTAAATACTTGAGAAGTCTATTAACAATTAGAATAACCGCAGAGGCTCTAATTAGATTGGAACTAAATAAATCTTGTTGAGTGTTGAAATCTGTTGCCATGTTTCCTTGCCAATTGTTGTTACATGTTTTGTGAGAATTGTGTTATGTGATATGTGTGAAAGAAGATGATCATGTGTATATATTTAGTTTAGGTTTTATTTTCTGTTTTTAGTTTCGTAAATTAGTATTAATTCCATCTTTGAACCCCCATATGATTTGTAATATTTCATGTGATTGAACACCCTGAATTTCCCCGGACTGAACGATCCCTACTTATCCATACTAACGATGACATTTTGCAGGGTAATAAATTATGTGAGTTTCGGCTCCCATCACAGCACACCAGAAACACAAGAACACAGTAAAACGTCTTATGCACTATGCTACTTATCACACAGAATGAGACTGTTTTCTTAATTGAAAGCGCAGTTAGCACAGGGACTATTATATATATATATATATATATATATATATATATATATATATATATAGGCCTAAAACCATCCTAGTACTCATCCCATAAGGAGTCCAAGAATCACTTAATGTTTATCAGATATTAAATTAGGTTTATCACAAAATCTTAATGTTAATCAGGTTCATTAACAAGGCAAGTCTCATACTCCTATTGAGAGACATACATCCAATAGGTTACATGATAGAGTTTATCATTTATATTTCTACTAATTATATACAAGTTAAATCAAAGCCAATGACTTAAAGACCAAGATAAATGCAGAGTCCAATTTTGTTTCCATCATGATAACTTTGCAGGTTTTTCCTAAGCGCTCCACTCTTGTACCTGATGTTTCCCAGACAGTTTTAAACGTGACTGAAGGAGAAGTAATAATGAACCTTTGAACACAAATGGTTCAAGAGAGAAAGCAATTGTCGAGACTTGAATACACTACAGCTTTCGAGCAACAATATTGGCCTTAATAGCTTTTCGGGCATATTCATCATTTATGGGGTGGCTTCAATTCTAGCTCTCATTATATTTGTAGCTTCCTTCCTTTACAAAAATAGGCACGTCTTGGTGCATTCTGTTACAAGAACCTCTATATGGAGAAGGATTCAAGATGTGTTAAAAGTTTTCAACGAAAAGGACTTCGATTCTCATACTTTTAAAGGCAGTCAGCAATAAGATTCTCATACTTTCAATTGGTCCTAAAATAGGACTTTTCTTCTCCAACAGCTGATTTTGAAGGGTTTTGGAGTTGGTTTTATAAGGCTTGGACCTAAATTGAGTCTTATATCTGATGGAAAAAATCAAGACCAAGGCTCAAACAGTAAATTTGGCCCGCAACAAATATTAAACTTTTAATATTCAATATCTTGAAAAAAAAAAAAAACTTATTGATCCCAGTAAATATTGTATTTTAATCATATATAGTGCATATAGCACCCATTATAAGACTTATTGTTGGTGATAAAGAATTATAGGACTCATGAATAGTGCAAAAATGGGTGCTAAAATGAGAATAGCACCCATTATAACACCTATTATTGGAGTTGCCCTAATGGCCTAGTAAGTATTGTCGATAGAAATTCTCCTCTTCTCATTTGAGGGCCCTATCACAATTCGTGGTTAGTTCTCTTCGGAAATCTGGCTTAGATAACTTTTTTTTTAAGAGGAAATAGTCAACTTGATTGATATCCAACGGAAATTAATCATAATTGTTGCAGGAGAAAATGATAGATTGTAAATCGCTATTTCATTCATTAGTAAGGAAACCTTTATATAGACATTACATAAAATATCCTGAATAATCGAGAATTTTCTAATCTACTAAAAATTCTAATAATCTAGACCAATTAGGTTAAGACACACATCGAAAGTTATTGAATTAATAAAAAATTACTAATAGATACAATTGTCAGCCTATAATTACTAAATAGCAAGATTGTTTTTTAAATTACCACTAGCAGGGTTCTATCTTTTAGGGTCAGTAGTGTTATACTGCAAGTCAGTAGCATTAGGTTATTATAAGGGTCAGTAGTATTACCTCATCTTTTAGGGTCAGTAGTGTTATGCTAACTTATGCGAATTTATAGGTTGTTAGCTATTGACATATCCTAAAATATATATTTACATTCAGTATAATACTACTGATCATCAAAAAACACATAATGTTATTGACCTTAAAAAACCGCATAATGCTATTGACCCTCAAAATCGCGTACTCAACAATGTCGTAAAAAAGTTAAAAGGGAAATTTTGTAAATACTATTTAATAAATTATGCTAGTTAAATGGATGAAAACACGCTAGTGGTAATTTTAAAAAACAGACTTATTGGTAATTATGAGCTAAAAAGTGTAGTTATTAGTAAAAACCCCTTCAATTAATCTTTTTTTAACAATCCCCCTTGTGTCGCGTACCTTATGTGATACGGTGCATAATATGTTGCCTCACTAAAACCTTGCCAAGGAAGACAAAAACCACTTGGGTCAAATTAAAATCTTGATTGAAGGGAAAAAAGCACAACACAACAACTATTATTGAAGATAACATGTGAGGTAAATTTTTCTTGATGTATACAAAACAACTACCCCTGATTGATAACACAATCTCAAAGTTCAAATAAAAGGCATATACAAACGCTCTTCACATACTTCAAAAGTAGACTTGGCCTATAATCTAGCCATTGAATACAACCACATTATTCTTATATCAGACCAACTATACTTAGTTTTACTTTGTCTTAAGGAAGAATGTTGCATAACAACTCAAAACTAGAGTTCGTGTTCAAAATCAGATTCATGCGCAACAAGATTTTCGTGTACTTCAACAGTCATAACTCTTTCGATACAATAGGTAAACAACCTAATTCGTTCTGAGCTGATCATAAAATCTGTCCAAATTGACTTGTCTGCAAATTACTGGACATATCCGTCCTACTTTGCCAAAACAGCTCACTCAATATGATAGATATGATCAAATGCTTGGTGTCCCTAGAAAGTAGACACATATACCTTTCCAATGGTGCCAAATTCACCATTTTCCAATTAGTAGGATGTCATGTAGGTCTCTTGGAAATAGACCTATGAAATCAGTCATATTTTGATTTTGCCTTTGTCGTGTCTTTCATATTGGAATAGACTAAGGCTAAGCCTTTCATACTTGAAAAAATGTACTGTCATTTACCACGGTATTGCGTGAGCGCATCTACCTATTATCTTGTCTTTACAAGATTGTAGAATGAGATATCGAGTAGAACATATTTTGATAAATACATGATTGCGCACAGCGTACTTAGATGGAGAATTTCATCTCTCAAGACTTCTCGTCATATGGATGACACGAGTCTTGATAAGACTTCGATCGATCATGGGATACATATAGATATTAATTTAATGTCCTTTAGGTTGCCTTAAGCCGATCGATGAATGAGTATTATGATACGTCCCGAACCGTGTTTAACTTCTCAGTGATTTTTATTTTAATTTCACGTTGTGAGTATCGTTTTACTTGTAAGGAGGCCCTAAAAGTTAACTTTTTATAATTTGACTCGATCGAGAATTTTCTTGCTACGTTAAGGTAGAACACGTTAAAACAAGTTCATGGACACGTAGCACGTTTAATTTGGAGTTCGGATGAAAAAGTTACGACGTAACTTTCCGAATTTCATTAAGTATAAATAGTCGGGAATGAAACTTCCCGAAAAACAAACCTTCTTTTCTTTTCTTTCCTTTTCTTATCTCCTTTTTCTCTTCTTTCTCTCTCTTCCTCCCTGATGAGACAGAACAGGCCC
Organism: Potentilla sterilis; assembly: GCA_963682095.1. Classification (NCBI taxonomy): domain Eukaryota; kingdom Viridiplantae; phylum Streptophyta; class Magnoliopsida; order Rosales; family Rosaceae; genus Potentilla; species Potentilla sterilis. The sequence continues at coordinate 28,304,680 of OY821762.1, read as the reverse complement.
CCAACCAACTCGACGCCGCTCCACCCGAACTCCGTTGTTCGACCATCAAACGACGCGCCACTGGTTCTGTTCGACTCGCCTCAACTCTCTCTTCTTGTCTGCGGCAGCGATGCGGCACGAATCGATGTCTTTCAGCATATTTCAACCTAAGAAGCTTCAACACAGTCGAACAAGAACTCTTTCTTCCTGCCACCTCTTGGCCCGATTTTATGGGGGAAATGAAGGTCTTGATTCGTACAACCACTCCACTAAAGGAATTGAATTGATTCAACCCAGGCCAAGAGAAAACTCAACATGAGGAGAGCTCGGATCAGAGGCAGGCCTAGCCGTACAGTGAGTGGACTTTTATTTTTTAGTCAATGCAAGCATAAATATTTATGTACTGTGGGGTTTATATTCAATATTTTATTTCGAGAATGATATGGATTATCGAGGGTCGATAATCTATTTTATTTGATGATTTCTTTTCTGATCGATGTTTAAATAGTTTACAAATTAAGTCATATAATTTGACTTATATGACTTAAACCGAAAATGAGATATCCGAGGATTATACGATTTCACTTTTTACGAATATTCTGACATGTGGGACATATCCAATTCATTTATCTTTCTTACGAGGCAGTTATTGTGATTATACATATTTATAAGCCTGAGACGTGCGGTCGGGGACCGTACTGATTTACGATTTATTAGTGAAAGTGTATTTTGGTTTCGTTTTCGGATTTTTCACCATACTAGGGTCCATATATATTATTGCTAGCTGACTTATTTACCTCATCCCATACGAGGTGACGACTTAACCACTAGGTCAGATTCGTCTCGATGGTTAATGTGTACGTATAGAGGTTCAGCGTGGGACGCTATAGAGTCTTGGATGCTCTGACCCTTAGCCTGGGAGACTCATTATTATATAGTGTTTGACAATCCCCTATTTTTATTCGATTTCACTAAACGGTCAATGAGATTGGCCCAATTATATATATATATATATTCCCGAATACCAAGTATATATATATATATATATATATATATACTTGGTATTCGGGAATATTTTCTCCTATGAGATATTCTGTTATTTTATAAATTCCCCGAACCAGCAGGGCTGGGGTTTTTTATATTAAGAGTATATGGAAATAAATATTTCATTAATGCATGTTTCATGGTTTTATTCATAAAATATGAGTAAAGTGATATAAATTACTTTTCATTAAAATGATATACATATATATATATATATATATTTGTCTACTCACGCTAATGTTTTTAAATTACTTTCCATGGGCTCTTCGTTTTATATTGTCCAGCTTGCAGAGTTGTTCGGTACTAGTAAAAGACAAGGCTTAGAGATCATCTTCTGCTGTCAGATATTGTAGGTTACTTGTTTCACCTACTAGTATCATATTTTTCCCTTGTATAGTTGCTCTGATGTCCATAAAGTGGTGTCGTAAAATTTTACTATTTACTTACGGGTTGTGACCCGACAACACTAGTTGTTATGTTGTTTTTATTTCCACTTTATTCATCTGAACTTAAGTTTCTTATTTCATGTGGAAGATGTTTGTTTTTGGGGGAGCAGGTGGCTATATTAGAAGTGTTTTGTTGTTTTCTTGTAGTTCTGGGTTGTCCATTTCAAGGGAGGTCACGCTGATTTATCGATAAAACTTCTCTTGAGGTGGTCCCCGTAGGATTCACTAGGAATATCAGGGTAATATCCGGGGTGGAACCTATCATATTATCACTAACGATTCTCACTTTCGAGACCACTTGGTCATCACTTTCATGACCTACGGTTCTCACTTTTCATAACCGAGTATTCTCAAGATTTTTTCATTCTTAACATCGAATTAGTGATATCTCAATCACAATTCATCCTGATTTCACACGCAGAGAGGCATAACTCTTCATGTTCCTTCCTTAATCCAAATACCATTGCAAACGGGCTTCGTGGTCTAGAGCCGTTTGATGTGGGCGAAAACCGATCCATTCCAAATGTTTATGTACACATTTTTACTTAGTCCCAATAGAGATGATTTATGACCACAAGTTGTATGTTCAGTTTTTGGGAAACTATCTAACTGAGAAGGTAATGAAGTGCAATGACATTCAATACGAGAGCATATGTCATCATAGTCGATTCCAGGGCGTTTGTGAGAGACCTTGCGCCACAAGGTGAGTCTAGGCTCTTTTTCTCACTACGCTTTTCAACAGAGATGTAAGCTTAGTTTGGGACAGCTGTGCTGTGAGCAAAATGGCTTTTGAATTAGCTGTGAGCAAAATAGCTTTTGAACTTGCTGTGAGAGGAAGCAGTTTAGGTGTTTGGTAAACTGTTTTCAAAAGTGCTGTGAGAACGAAAAATAATTTTTTGTGTTTGGTAACTTCGAAGTAGAAAGTGATTTACTTTGAGTGAGTGTAATTACCAAAATAATCATAAATATTTAAAATTTTATTAAAATGAATATTACTTCTCTAAATTATAGACTATGGTTTTCGGCAATTATTTTGGTATAATTTTTTTTCCAATGTATGACCAGTTGTTTGGACCAAATAAAAGATTTACGAATAATTCTTAAATATTAAACACAATTCATTTAAAATATTAGACAAAGTATTTTCCACCATAATCAAATGGAACCATTACACAAAATATATTAGAGTCTATTAATATTGCAACTACAATGCATTCATTAGAACAACATTGTTTGCTCTGTGTTTTTCTTCAAAAGCTGCTTTCCAAAGCTTTATTTTCTAGCTTTTCGATTTCAGCTTTTGGAGAAAGCTATTTTGGCCAAAAGCAGCTTTTAAAAACTTTACCAAACGCCATATATTAATCCCAAAAGCTAAAGCAGTCTCAAAAGCAGTCTCAAAAGCTGTCCCAAACTAAGCCGTAATTTGATAGGGTTTACACATGCGATGTCTGCATCAACTGGCCAAAGACCGATCTCTTTGTTTAAACTGGATCGCATTTTTCCATGTAGGTCAATTCACAACGATGGTTATTTCTTCAATAAAGTATGTGCTCGATATCAAACTCATTAAACCACGTCCTCATGTACACTAGTGTAATTCACATCTGTAGAGATCTCAATATAGTTTGGCTTTGCATTGAAGTGTCCCTCAATGCCGAATAAAAAAATAGAACTTCCAAATTGGTTTGTATGCCTTTTTTTTCTTCTTTGTGTCTTTTTTTTTTCTTTCTTTCCTTTCTTCCAAATCGAAGGCTTAAACATGCTAATTGCATAACAAAAACATCTGTAAATGCTCAATACTAGAGCCGGATACAACTATATAGGCCAACATCGGCAAAAACATAGGCATAAATGCCTAAAACTAAACCACCAAGTAGGACTATGACCGAGACTAAGCTGAGGCCGAAGCCAACGCAAAGCCGGGGCCGTGGTTATTCCGAGAGAGGGCCGAGACGTGCGCACGCTTGCTGAGGCTGAGGCCGAAGTCAAGGTATTTGGTCAACTTAATTGAGTCAACATTTGAGTCAACATTTGCGCTTAATATTCAATAGTTAAAGTTAGATGATTTTCGGGTTTGCTGAGAATTAGTCAACACATGGTCAAATTTAGTCAACTTAGTCAAAGCCTGGTCAATCCCGAAAAGACTTGGTCAACATAGTAGGCAAGGTTGCGTCTTGGTTATTTAAGACTTTTGAATTTAACTGATTGACTTTACAACTATTCTTTGGACTCGGAGATTGGATGGTTAGACGCTCGGAGAGGGGTGGACATTACTTGGTACTCAAGTAAGCGTGGAACGACATTCCAAGTAGGGAGAGCTAACCCGTCTGTTATGGATTTTGCTTGTCTAAAATATATGCATGCATGGTCTATGCCTTGTGGGTATTTTTTTTGATTATATGTTAAATAGTTGTTTGCGGAAAACCCGAGGCTAGGCAATTGTGTGATTATCAAAGGATATGATATAATTATAGTACCATTGTTCTAATATCCGGTGCGTGATCTGAGAGTGACAAAACCTAATAATCCTTTGTAACCGTGAACCGCCGCAGGGTCACTACGCTGTTTATTTGTCTCTTCCTCGTATTACGACACTCTGATGTCACGAGTAGAAAGAGACTATTATTGGAAATATGAGATTGGCTTAGGGCATCTGCACAAAATGGGCACTCTCGCTTGGACCAGGTATTCGTTGAGTAAGTCGAGCCCGGGCGATAATCACAGGTTTACCTCTGATGTTTTTACAAGATCTAATGGATTTCTTGCATATATAGATATGCCAAGTATATTATCCTAATACATTTTCCTTGCGTACACACCTATATACCTTTATATACACTACAGTTTTTAAACCTAGCAGTGGTGGTTCCCTATTGAGCAAACAAGGACAACACTCAGCCCTACAATAGGTTGTTTGTAGGTCTCATTAACTAGTATGCGATTTCTTGGAGGGAGCGTATACTGTGAGTTGGAGCGTTCGAGGTCTTACCCTTTTCAGGGTAATTCTTCTATTTCGAGTCTCTGCCTGTTCATATTGAGAAGTATTGTATGTGTAAGTTATTCCAATTCTTGGTTGTCACATGTTTACAATTCGGCCATTGTTTTTACTTCCTTCCATTGTAAAACTCTGTTTGCACGCGAATATTTTGTTAAGCGTTTAACTTCAATAAATTTATTTCACAATTTTGTGGTTCTAAGTTGGTGGGTTATCAACAAGTGATGTGACAATCAATTCAATTGAGGCATACCTGTTATTAAATATCAATTAAAACTCGCAAGTACATGAATTATTGTTAGTTTGCAAGTATGAGGTCATTCCAACTAGGGATTGCAAATCGATCTAATTCTAATCTAATTAATCTGAACTAAGAACACAAAATCAATTGAGATAAGAAAGATGTGGTTTTTGGATTTTAAGTGAAGATAGTAAGAAACTAACAAGATCACATACAAAATAAGATGAAACCCAGTGGCGGATCTGGTGAAAGATGCACTTATGATTAATGAAAGATGAACTTAAATTTGTATTCTCCATAATGAAGATTACAAGATTATGTGTTCATATGCCTAATTTGGTTTTTGGGTGAATGAAAAATTGTCACCCAAAGATTGTTACTTGAAATAGGAAAATATGTTTTGTCCTACATTGGAAAAAGGGAAATTGTGAAAGTTTTTATATAGAATCATCTTTCTATGAGGTATAGTTGTGTAAGTACAAGTTATACACTCTCGCGCGCAGGGATGGTTGTTTAAATTTCAAGAATTTATCAGTCGTTGTATCCTGGGAGACGAGCGCTACTAGGTGTAGAATATACTAAGATATTTACTTTCCTTGTATATATAGGTAGATTGTTCTATGTAATCATTAGGATATATTTCCTTGTACATATAAGTTTGTATCACTTTATATACCTCCTCTATGGAGAAAAATAAACTATCAAACCATTATACCCAAAAGCATATCCTTATTTTCTAGTTGGTATCAGAGCCAACTCAAAGCAAAACCACCACAAATTTTACACAAATTTTCCGCTGCAAATCACTAACACCACAAAGCAAATACAAATCCCCAGCAAAAGCAAAAAGCTGCCGGTCCCCACAATCAGCCAAGCCACAGAACCAAGCCACAAAGCCAGCCAAGCCGACCCCCCTGTATCACAAGTTGCCTCTGTCTGCACAGCAGGTCTTGTCCCCCACAAATTTCCCGCCAAAATCTGCCTCTCTCAATTCTCAATTCTCAATTCCCACAAACTTTTTCTCTCTGACAGTGGACTGCACGTGCCTGTTCCTTATCGGACTGCTGACAGACATAGTGGACCCCTCAAGTCTCTCTTTCCGGTCTCTTTCACACACAAACTTATTATTGTCATCTGAATTCCTAATGGCAAAAGACACTGTTATTTCAAATACTTTCTGGATAATTGATACAGGTGCATCAGACCACATGATAAATGACCCTAGTCTCTTGACCACAGTTAAATCTTCCTCTCAAGATGTTGTGTCTACTGCTGATGGTACACCAACTACAGTTACTGGAGAAGGTTCTGTTGCCTTATCTGATACATTAACTCTTGAATCTGTCTTAGTTGTTCCATCATTAGCACATAATCTTCTGTCTGTTGGTCAGATCATTCTAGCTCTTGGATGTATTGTTACTTTTTATCCATCATTCTGTGTGTTTCAAGACATTCTGACCCGTCAGATCCATGGTTATGGTGTACGAAGAGGAAAATTATATTATCTGGATTTAACAGAGACTGGAGAAAAACATAAACATTTTTTGGGACAAGCTAATCAGGTCCATGGAGTCGTGAGTGGTCGGGAAGCTGTGTGGCTTTGGCATCGTCGCCTAGGTCACCTCAACTTCCATTATCTCAAGAAGCTGCAACCTCAGTTATTTTCTGGTGTCAATGCTTCAGATTTCCATTGTGACACTTGTGAACTGGCCAAGAGTCACCGTGTGTCATATTCACCAAGTCTTTACAAAAGTCCGGTTCCTTTCATGAGAATCCACTCTGATGTATGGGGCCCAGCGAAAATCCCTTCACTATGTGGCGCTCGTTATTTCGTCACTTTTATTGATGATTGCACGCGAATGACTTGGGTGTCTCTCTTGAAGAACAAAAGTGATGTTTGTCTCAGGTTCAAAGAATTTCACAAGATGGTGTCTACACAATATCAACAGACTATTCGTGTTTTCCAATCTGACAATGGTGGAGAATATGTTAATGGTCTTATGCAAGAGTTCACACAGTTTCATGGAATTCGACATCAAACTTCAAATTCATATACTCCTCAGCAAAATGGATTAGCAGAACGGAAGAATCGGCAGTTACTTGAAGTTGTTCGTGCCTCGTTGTTTGGCATGAATGTGTCTCGTGAATATTGAGGAGAAGCTGTAAAGTCTGCTGCATACCTCATCAATCGTACTCCTTCTCGAGTGATTGAGTTTCAAAATCCTCAACAACAACTTCACACGCTTCTCTCAGTTCCATCCGTGCCTAACTTAGAGCCACGTGTATTTGGCTGCACAGTATATGTCCATATTCCCAAGTCTCAACGAAGTAAACTTGATCATCGTGCACGAAAGTGTATTTTTGTGGGTTACGCAGAGTTTCAGAAGGGTTACAGATGTTATGAACCCCACACTAATACGATGCATACATCGCTTGACGTTTCTTTCCGCGAGGCAGAACCATATTTCTCTTCTTCAACACCGGTGTCTTCCCTTCAGGGGGAGAAATCATATGAAGGAAATTCCAGACATGTGTTTGAGGAAATTGAAACACTTGAAGAAGTGTTTGAGGAAATTGAAACACTTGAAGAAAAATTCGGTGTCGACACAGACGCTACAGTATTATGTGAAAAAGAGACGTCACAGTCTGATGTGACAACAGAAATTCAAAACCAAAAAGAAGCAGCAGAGATGATAGCAGAAGACGAGAGAAAAGACAAGAGAGAAAAGACAAAACAAATGGAGAACAGCAGACAAAAGAGAAAAGACAAGCAGACAGAAGAGAGAAGACAAGAAGAGGATAGCAGAACTGATAGTCTTAGCCAAGAGCAGTCCGGCCCCCACACAGCAAGCCAAGCCGAGCCTGTCTTGCTCCAACAAAGCCCAGCCGAGCCCGAGCCTGTCTTGCTCCAACAAAGCCCAGCCGAGCCTGTCTTACTCCAACAAAACCAAGCCGAGCCGAGAAGAGATCACCATGAAAGTCAAAGCAACAAGCCCACGTGTTTTGATGTTGACATGTCTAAACATTGTGATCTCACCAGCATTGGGTCACCGAATTCTCAAAGTGATACAGGAAGACTATCATCTACACCGAGTACAGTTTCTCTTTCCCCATCTACATCAACAACTAAAGAATCCGCTCCAAATATTTCTCATCAGGTACCGTTACTTTCCAATGAACCTAGAAAATCACATAGAGCTACTAAGGGTATTCCTCCAAAACATTATGAGCCAGACATCACAGCCAAAGCAAAATACCCTATAGCCAATTTTATATCTAATCATAGGTTGTCTGGGTCACATGCATTTGTTGTCAATCAATTATCTTATGTATCTATTCCAAGTAGTGTACAAGATGCATTGACAGATCCCAAGTGGAAACAAGCGATGAATGAAGAACTTGAAGCCTTGCAGAAAAATTCAACTTGGGATATTGTGACAATGCCACCTGGAAAGAAGACTGTTGGATGTCGATGGGTGTATACAGTGAAACTCAAAGCAGATGGGAGTATTGACAGATATAAAGCCAGACTGGTTGCCAAAGGGTACACTCAACGCTATGGAATTGATTATGAAGAGACATTTGCACCTGTAGCAAAGATCAACACTGTCAGAATATTGATCTCACTAGCAGCAACTAGAGATTGGCCTCTTCGCCAGTTTGATGTGAAGAATGCATTCCTCAATGGAGATTTAGAAGAAGAGGTTTACATGGATGTACCACCAGGAGTCAAAAATAAGCCTTGTGATGCAGGCAAAGTTTGCAAATTGAAGAAGTCATTATATGGCTTAAAGCAATCACCCAGAGCTTGGTTTGGAAGATTTTCAAAATCAATGAAGGCGTTTGGTTATAGACAGAGCAACTCAGACCATACTTTGTTCATTAAGCATAGTCAGGGTAAGATTACTGCCCTGATAGTATATGTTGATGATATGATTGTCACAGGCGATGACCCGACAGAGATGGAGGCCCTGCAAAAATATCTTTCGAAAGAGTTTGAGATGAAAGATCTTGGACAATTGAAGTATTTTCTTGGGATTGAAGTGGCAAGGTCCAAGAAAGGAATTTCTTTGTCCCAACGCAAGTATGTACTTGACCTGTTAGCTGAAACAGGGATGCTTGATTGCAAACCAGCTGATACTGCAATTGAGATGAATCACAACCTTGCCATCTATCCGAATCAAGTTCCAACAGATAAAAGAAGGTACCAACGTCTAGTAGGGAGACTTATTTATCTTTCTCATACTAGACCTGATATTGCTTATGCTGTGAGTGTGGTTAGCCAATTTATGCATTGTCCCAGTGAAGAGCATATGGATGCAGTATATCGGATTTTAAAGTATCTCAAGAAGGCACCTGGAAAAGGTTTGTTGTTTGAAAAGAAGAATGAATTAGAGGTCATGGGATACACAGATGCTGATTGGGCAGGTGATAAGACTGATAGAAGATCTACATCTGGATACTTCACTTTTGTTGAAGGAAATCTAGTGACTTGGCGTAGTAAGAAACAAAAAGTTGTTGCTAGATCAAGTGCAGAAGCAGAATTTCGAGGTATGGCACATGGCGTATGTGAATTGTTGTGGATCCGAAATGTGTTAAAGAGCTTAGGTGTCAAACTCAAGAAGCCTATGGACTTGCATTGTGATAATACGTCAGCAATTGAAATTGCCCATAATCCAGTTCAGCATGATCGAACTAAGCATGTGGAGGTGGATCGATTCTTTATCAAGGAGAACTTAGACAGGAAAGTCATTCGATTCCCTTTCGTATATACAGAAAACCAGTTGGCAGATGTTCTTACAAAAGGAGTATCAAGGAAAGCATTTGACGATTCAATTGACAAGTTGGGCATGATTAACATCTATGCACCAACTTGAGGGGGAGTGTAGAATATACTAAGATATTTACTTTCCTTGTATGTATAGGTAGATTGTTCTATGTAATCATTAGGATATATTTCCTTTTACATATAAGTTTGTATCACTTTATATACCTCCTCTATGGAGAAGAATAAACTATCAAACCATTATACCCAAAAGCATATCCTTATTTTCTAGTCTAGGCTTGTTGCCTCTTTAGAAGCTAAATTTTAATTTTTAATTTCTAAATAACATTTATTTCAATTCATATATATATATATATATATATATATATATATGCAATATCATATTCCTTTATATTTACATGTACAAGAAGAAGAAGAATTTCTATATTGCTTTCCATTGATTTTTCATACGCTAAATTTTTTTGTTTTATTTCCATTCGTGTTTCTCTGCTCATCTTTGATCAAATTCCCAACATCCTCAGGTACCGACATCTCTCTCTATTTTGTATTAATCAAAAGAGCATATATAGTTTTGATTAGTTTCTTGATGGGTTTTGATTGATGGGTTTTGAATATCGGTTGTTTGTATGGGTTTACTAGGGATTGGACGGTGTAAGAACTTAATGTTTTGACAAAATAAATGTTTCTAATGGAGGTCTTCAATTTGTGTTTTTTCCATCTAATGGATGTATTTAATGGTAGTCTTCAATTTATTGGGAGAACCATTAATCATATATATATTGGCCCTTTTTTTATCTTTCAGATTCTTAAGAGAGACACTACCAGAAAAAAGGCTTTTCCCGACGAAATTAAAAAAAACGGCCGACGAATTAAAATTTTTGTCGGCACTTCCAACGAATAGCTGACGATTTTATTTTTCGTCGGTGGAAAAACAAAATCGTCGGCCATAGTTTAACCATAGCCGACGATACTGTTTTTTCGTTGGTATAAACAAAAAACGTCGGTTATATTCATATTTCAGTCGACGATTTGGATTTTCGTCAGTCTTTCTCTGAAACATTAGCCGACGAAAACTTTTGAAATTTTGGCCGACAAAATTGACATTTTCTCGTCAGCCATAACTATATTGAAAAATACATATTTTATTTTAGGCAGAAAACGACAAAAGAATAGCCGACGAGTATTTAAAACAAAAAAAAAACAAAAAATGACCAGATTCCATTTTCTATCACTAACGATAAACTATTGCTTCATCCTTCAAACAGAAAAAAGTCGTGAAATAAGATATGACCAAAATGATAAAATACGTTTACAGTTGAAAAATGACAAGATTCTGATAAAATCTGAGTGTCGAAAGATGCGGTCAAAGGTTTTATTCCTTCGTTTCCCTAATGGTAGCGTTACCTTCGGTAAATATTTTGAGGAAAATTTTTATACGATTAGTTGCATCTCATCGATTTGAAACTATTATCTGTTGAAGGTCAGGCAAAAAAACGTCATTTAGACAGTCCAATTACCATTTCTAAGCGTTTAGAGGTTTGATTTACCCGGTTGACCGTTCCGATCGAGCCTTTAACGTTGTCAGCTGAAGTTGGATTTTTTCCATACATGTATTTAATCTTAACGGTGATATCTGATGGTTGGAATAGATTTTCTAAATTTTTAAATTCAAAATCAGAACATATGCACTAATGTTCCTTAACTTGTTTACTAAGTATTTAAGTGAATGTATAGTTTCAAATAGTTACTATACGTAGACTCTTCAAATGCAAAAATGTTGTGAAATAAGATATGACCGAAATAATGAAATACGTCTACGGTTGAAAAATGACAAGGTTCTGATAAAATCTGTGTGTCGAATGTTGCGGTTAACTGTTTTTTACTTTCGTTTTCCTATGGGTAGCCTGACGTTTATTAAATCAATTTTGTAAAATTTTTATATGATTAGTTGCGTCTCATTGATTTGAAACTATTATCTGTTGAAGGTGAGGCCAGAAACCGTCGTTTAACTAGACTAATTTCCGTTTTTAAGCGTTAGAGGTTTGACTTAGTGGTTTGACCTATAGTTTAGCCAACGAAAATTATATTTTGTCGGCTAAACTCTTGCGATCCTCGCCTTTTTATTGTCCGCCGTTGGATGGCTCAGATCCGACGGCTGTTGATCTTCCAAAGTATAGCCGACGACATTCAAAGAATAGCAGACGAAATCTTGTAAATCGTCGGCTATTCTCTTGCGATCCGCGCCTTTTTATTGTCCGCCGTTGGATGACTCAGATCCGACGGCTGTTAATATTTCAAAGTATAGCCGACAACATTCAAAGAATAGCCGACGACATATTTTAAATCGTCGGCTATTCTCTCTGCTATAAAAGCTGAAAGTCGCTTTCAGCCCGACTTTTTCTCTCCTCCTCCGGAAAAACATCTCCTCCTCCTCCTCCGGCCTCTTCCTCCTCCTTCCCCTCCTCCTCCTTCCCCTCCTCCTCCGACTAGGTAATTTTATTTTATTTTTGCAATTTATTTTAATTGTATAATTTAGGTATATAATTTAGATATTTAAGTGTGTGTTAAATTGTTATATATATTGGTTATATATATAAATTGTTAGATTAATTATATATATAAATTTGTAGATTAATTATATAAATTGTTATATATTTGTTAATATATACACATATTTGTGTATATATATATATATATATATATGTTAATGTATATTTTAATTGTTATATATAAATTGTTAAATTAATTATATATATAAATTGGTAGCCTAATTATAAAAATGGTTATATTTATGTTAATATATAAATGGTTATTTGTATGTATATATATGTTAATGATGAAATATAGTTATATTTGTATATAAATTGTTATATTTATGTTAATGGTTAGTATTATTTAAAATTAGTTAAATTATAAATATTAATTTGTTAGTATGTTTTAAAATATGTTAGTATTATTGGTTATTATATTAATTAGAATTTGTTATTTAATGTAATATAATTTAATATTAATTAATTTATTAATTTATTTGTTTCCAGATGACCGATGCATTTAGACAGCTATTCGGAGGCCGTCGTTCCAGATCTAGGGGTTCTGGAAGTTCTGGCGGATCCAGAGACTTCGAGAGGACTCCTAGCCAGCCTAAGAGGACCACCAGCCAGCCTCAGAGGATCGATTCATCCCAGCCGCGGAGGAGTGTGAGCAACCGGCACCAGACCCTTTTATTGGCAGGGCGGCCGTCGAGCAGTTCATGTCCTCCTCTCCGGCCAGATCCTCCGAGATGTAGTACGCAGCTATTTCAGGACGACATAGCTCTAGACGTTCATCAGGTCCGTATGCCTGAGGTTCATCGGGAGCCGATGACGAGTCCTGCGCCGTCTACTGCTGACTCTACTGAGGGGCCTACTCTCCCTAATCAGCTATACCTGCCATACAACATTCCTGCCATACCCGAGGTCGACGAGCGTGGTGTGCCCATATGGCCTGCTAGGCCTCAGTACGTGAGTGTTGCGGAGGCATACCATTATGAGCAATTTGAGAGACCTGAGCTCCTGATTTCGGCGAGATTAAAAGGAAAGTCGACAGAAGGGTCATCGAGTTCAGGTAACATTTGATTTTATTAATTAAATGTTTTATTAAAATTAATGCACTAATATTTAATTTTATTAACCAATCGTCGTTTATGTGATAGGGACCGCCGCTAGCAGTTCAAGCAGGAATACGAGAGGTGTCATATGTTTTGATACGCTCAGGAAAAGTGTTGAGACCAGCGGAAGGATCCAGATTAACGAACCCCCTAATCAGGATGTTAAGGGGAAAAAATGCCGCGATTACGCGGGTTGCGTGGGAGCACTAATTAGGGATAGAGTCCCTATGTTGTGGACACGGTGGGCTGATGTGCCGGAAGAGATCAAGAGGGAGGTCAACAATGCGGCGTCGGTGAGTAATTTAAAAAACTTAATTTCTTTATCGTAATATTTAATAATTTTTCGGTATTGTTATAATTTTAAAACTAATAAAATATTATCTTTCAGGCATACTTCGAGATTGCCGAACACAAGCAGGCTTGGGCGTACGCGATGCAGAACTCGAGGTACGTTGGGAATTCCTCATCTTATAATTTGAAATATTTTATGATATTAATAATATTTCTAATGCACTTTTGTTTTTTCCGTAGGTTCAAAGAGTGGAAGAACGAGCTCTGTACCCACTTTACCGAATACGACAAATATGCTCGTATGGGTACTCCAAGAGAGTTCATGTTCAGGGAGTACGAGTGGCGTTGGTTGAAGACAGTAGACTTCAACAACCCAGTTATACAGGTAAATACTAAACTTAACTATAAATGTTTATTTTGTTAATATTTTAATTATTAGTTTAATTATTTTATAATTATTACACTAATATTTTTTTATGCATTTTTCTAATATTTTATTATTTGTTTGAAGGAACGGTCTCGGCAGAACTCTGCGAACCGCCGCCGTAACACAACCCCCCATCATAGTGGTTCTAGGCCATTTTCACAATATCAGGAGGAGGCGCTTAGAGATCATCCTTTAAGCAACCCGTACGTAGAGACGTTCAAGAAGGCTTATCCATTAGCGACAGAAGAGCTTGTAAGTCGTTGATTACGATTTTAAAATTTTAATTATTAATTTTACTTAATTATATATTTGTTAGAATATTAATTTTTTTTTTCCCGTTCAATTAGGAGAGGGTGAACCGGGCCGAAGAAGAAGTGTTGCAGGCAGTAGTTCGGGAGACACAACCGAACATTTCAGAGGAAGATCTGCAAGAAGCCTTGAGCCAGGTCGACCGATCGAATGTCCAAACTGCAGTGAGGATATTCGACTCAGCCTTCCCAAAACGGTCAAACGACTACTACTGCCGGGGTTTGGGAAGTTCTGGAATAGGGGTCCTGAAGACCACTAAGGGAGCTCAAAAGAGGGGAGGCGGGGACACCCAACAGATGAAGGGGGAAATGCAGAGATTGGCAGAAGAAAATACAAGATTGGCGGCCCAGTTTCAGAGATCACAGGAGCAACAACACAGAACACAGCAGTATCAGATGGAAATGGAGCGTTGGCATGCTGAATGCGAGAGAATTCGGCTAGAGAACTACGTCGGCCAACAAAACTGGTGGTATGCTATGTTCGCGGCACAACAATAAGGCCTTGAACCCCCGCCCCCATTTGAGCCGTTAGATGAACCTCGAATGCCGAGAGCTCCCGAGTTCATTCAGCAGGATGACGAGCATGATGGACAGCAGGATAGTGGCCAGGATGGAACAAATTAAATAATTAATGAAAAACGTGTTTCTTGTTGGATTGTCATTGTGAATTGCAGGTTGCTTGGAATGGTAATTTAGAAATTAATTTAATTTTTTTCCCCAAAATGTAAGAACAGCCGACGATATTGATATTATTTCGTCGGCTATAACTGTTATAACCGACGAAAATGACATTATTTCGTCGGTGGTATATGTTAAATAGTGACGGTTTCGTCGGCTATAACTAATTAATATTATATATTTCAGAACAAATAACCGACGAAACAGAAGAGATCGTCGGCTATATTTTACGATATTGTCGGCCATATGTGAAAATATCCGACGAATTTCGTCGGGCATTATGCCAAGGTTTGGTCGACGAAATGTATTTTCGTCGGTGATAACTTTGGAATGGCCGACGATTTCGTTATTGTCGTCGGGTATATTTTTACCGACGCCGTTTTATCGACGAATAATAGCCGATGAAATTTTCGTCGGTAGAAGGAATACCCGACGAAAATTTTGAATAGTAGACGAAATTTTTTTCGTCGGCTATTCTGTCCGATCTGGTAGTGAGATAGAAGAGTGTGGATGTTGATGTTACTATCTGAACGAGTTTTACAGAACAAAATGATAATGTACAGAGAAGTATGACATCTCTGTTGACGATGATAATTGTATTGTTGGTGTATGAAAGCGAACCCAGAACCATGATCAACATACCTCTACAATATAATATTTGAAGAGTTAGGCTCAAAGAATTGAGTTGTGTTTCTGATGTTCACTCATACCTTCTAATTGATGGATATTACTTTCTGACAAAGATCAAAGTCGAAAAGGGTTCTTTTTTGAATTTATCAAAGTCGGTATCCTCAAAGGCTTTCTTGGCCTAGAGACTAATCCGCGCCGGAGGATCATGTTAAAACGCTTCCTCCCCCCTGGCCACCAAGAATAAATTGGGATTTAAACTCCAATTAGCGTCGACGGGATTCGAACCTGGGTATGAGGGATTCTCACACAAAAACTCTTATCAACTCGACCACCTGTGGTGGTTAGTCGAAAAGGGTTCTTTGTCTTGCCTTTAGTTGATGCCTATTTAATTAGTTTCTATTTTTGATGGATTGCCATATTCAATTTTTTACCATCTCTCTTTTGATGCTATCAATGTAAGAAAAATAGAGAAATTTATGGGTTGTTCATCCATTTACAGTATGGCGTACTTTTCTTACCACATGTAGAGTTTGATAGATATGATGGCATGCACTTCAATACTTAAACTTACAATTTTCGTACATAGACTTTGATTTAGCTTTTTCATCTAATGCTGAGCATGTAGGGATTTTTTTTTTGGTCGAAAAAATGGTGGTCGGATGAGACTACCACTCCGAGGCCGGGAGCAACGTAGGATATGAGCCCTCCCCATAGGATGTTTTTCATATGCGGATGATCGAACCAGTGATCTCACTACCAGTATCATTGTAGCGTTCGCCCAACATGCAGGACCAGCTTACTTTCCACCGGACCAAACCCCATGGGTTGAGTATGTAGGGATTTTTTATTATACCATCACACATTTAGATGTTTTAAACCTGTTAAGAATAGTCTTTTTTTTTTCTTATTTGAATATTATTGTCGTATTTTCCTTCACAAACAAAGTTTAGAAATGAAGTTTGATTTGTTAACAATTTCAATTTTTACCATATTCCGAATTTTCGATATCAGGATTTTATCATATTACTACAATTTTCCATATCAGGAATTTACCATATCACTATAATTTTCCCAATGGTTGTAGTGGGGGTTAGCAGTTACCAAATGAAGATTCACAACAAGCTATACTGCTTTAATCTACTCTTTTACGTACCATCCCATCGTTTTGTTGCAATAAAAATTCAAGGAAAATGATGACATATAAAATGCAGTAGTATTTGGTCTTTCAAGAATCAAGTGACATGTGTAACGCCCCAAACCGTACCTCACCAGTTTGAGCACATTACAGTGTCGCGAGTCTCTAAAACATAAACTAGAAACTAAATTTACATTTTAAATAAACGCAAGACATTTTATGTAAAATCTTTTTTAATAAACACAGCGGAAAGCTTTGAAATAATTATGAGGTGAAAATCTCGTAAAATTCATTATTCGTCTATAACTTGATACAATTAACACTCAAATTAAAGAGTAAATGAAAATTCAATTAAGCTTAGCAACAACCATCAACAGAATTCTGGAATTCAACATTAAATTTAAAATGAAAAACCATAAAACAGTTTACCAAATTTAAATTACATATCCAGCTCCATCTGTCGCTGTCCCGTACCAGTGCATAGTACCTGCATACACAGAGTTGTAAGAGTGAGCTTTCGTCCTTGCTGCTCATAGAACTTAAACTCGACTAGGTTTGAAAAATCAATTAAACATTTGGGATCCCAGTATGAAAGCATGTTTAATCAAATATTAAATGACAAAATTTATAAAATAATTCTGATTCAAAACTCGGTGCTTAAATATCAAATAAATACGGACCCAAGTCCAAATATTACCTGATGACCGGTCCAATAGACCCACTACACGACCAAGTAAGCGTAGCGAGAGCGTCAACTACCTAGCTACACACACGTTACGAGTCCGTCATCGTGACCGGAATCTTGCACGACCGGTGTAACTAAACTCTCCGGAGGTTAAGGGGATCGAACCCAAGGAAGTCAGTGCTCTCAAGCCATCACAATCTCTCACGGTTTGATTAGTACGCATTTGCATATAAAATAACCAAACCATAACGTGCACCATATTATAAATAAAATACGGAAAGATCTAATCGAGTAAAATCGTGAATATCCTACCTGGATGCCGATGCTTTTCCTCGCGTACCCTATGAGTCACAAACTTTCCACTTTCGTTGCTCGGGTAACTGGAGTCCCTAATGTCCGACATAACAGTCATTAAAAAACTTTACCGACATTATCATGCAATCACGACGATTAATAAATCGTCTAATCAACACATTCCCCTACTAAAATAGGATTAATCACGTTGACCAATATTTGACTAATTTCGACTAAATTGACGTAAAATTCAACACCAACTCAAATTCAATTTGAATTATATGCATCCATGATTTTACTAAGAGCACCAACACAATAGCTCAATTACAGTGTCATGACAATAGCTCAATTCCTCTGACATTATCACTTATATCAAATGATAAGAATAATCAAACTTTTATAATTAATTTCAACTTAATCAACCAAAACCAAACCCACAGACTACCTACAAACGTATTACACATGCCAATTAACACCAGATTAACCAATAATCAAACTCAACTCGGATATATCCAATTTCAAGTACAAAGCCATAGTAGCCAAACATCACAGAACCATCAACTCAACTATTTTAATTGTCAGACAAAAGCCATAACCAACTCTCTTTCACGTACTGGCCAAGAAGTTTAATAACAAAAACTAAATTCCAAGTGTGTACAACACAATAGGATCATTAGTTCAAACAAAACCCAATTAACCAAAATTACTTCACTACCTAATACAGAATCAAACTTGATTTTCAAAGTTGCATATCTACCTTTAATTGCCTCAAGCAGCAAATAGTCTCTTGGTGAACTCAATACACCAGAATTCCTTCCCAGGTCTTTCTCAATGAGGCTCTGGAAATCAACTCTCAATCGACTCGAAGTCAAATACAGGAAGACAGAAACATTGGTCACGTCGAAGAACACCGATGAGCAGCACAAACCCATAAAATCCAAAACAAAATCAGTCCATAAATTGATCGAATAAAGAAACTAAATTCACCAGAGTGATGTGGACGATAAGAGGAACACTAAAAAATGACTGAATCGAAGAGACTCCGCTCAAAAGCTCGAAGCTTCACTTCGTCGATTCTCTCTTCTCCGTTGACAACAGAACAAGCCACCACCATAGGATTGTCCGCGACGTCGAGGAGGTCCAAACGAGGGTGGCCTGGCGTCAGGAGGTGGCCGGACGGAGAGGCTCTGCTTTGGTCTTCCTCTACGTCTTTCGCCGAGTCGGTGAGAGTTTGAGAGACTTGAATCCAAAGGTTGGAATTTAACGGCGAGATTTAATAGCTGAGATCAGAAATTCTGATTTTCCATAATTTCTTAATAATTCAAATTTTAGAAAATCATA
Organism: Potentilla sterilis; assembly: GCA_963682095.1. Classification (NCBI taxonomy): domain Eukaryota; kingdom Viridiplantae; phylum Streptophyta; class Magnoliopsida; order Rosales; family Rosaceae; genus Potentilla; species Potentilla sterilis. The sequence continues at coordinate 28,285,754 of OY821762.1, read as the reverse complement.
TAAAATAAATTAGGTATCCGGAAAATTCACTGAAAATTCTTACAAACTCATCGTGACGTGCAATTTAATACCAAACTCTTAAATCAAGGATTTCCCCTTTTGAAAAATCGTGAAAATATTTTCGAGTGCTCTCATGAAATGATAATCTGTTGGTAAGATTTAGAGACAATCTGTCTGCTAAAATGACATACATATAAATATTTATGCCCACTATTATAAATATTGTATATCATTTCAGCAGACAGACCGTCTCTAAACCTTACCAACATGTTAGTAACCTCCTTGATCAGGCTTACACCTAGAATATTTATGCCCACTATCCTCTATACATCTCTAAGAAGGGGAGCCATAAACATTGTTTTGAAAGCTTCCTCAGCTACATTAGTATATGGTAAGCCCGCGGTTATGAAAATCAAGCATTTATCAAGGTGTCCTTTAATAACTGTATAATATAGAGCAAAACTTTTTATCGTGTGTCTCTTCTCCTTCAGTAGACATTCAAAGACACCTTAAACTGTATTTCCAAATGCACATGTTTGTAAATAACCCTTAGTGGGAGGATTATACAAACCAGCAATTGTGATTCCCTCTATCAGAATCCTCATATAAGCCTCGCGTCTTAAATCGCCTACCAGAAATTTAACCAAGTGTGCATTAGCTAAGCTTCCCCTTGGACCATGAAAATTATCAACACCACCCATAGCACTTGAAACATGAGAATTAACACCCGTAATCGTTTGGTAGCCATCATTTCAACAATTGGAATACAATCCTTTCCTCATCTATGTTTCCGAAAACCATCATCTCAACTGTTGTTGACAGTAGCCGCAGAGGGGCTACAGCAAGCCCACAGACCCGCGGCAAGTACACCAGGGCCCGGCCCAGGACCCAGGATCGGATCACCAGCACCAGGCCTCGGGGCCCAGCGGTCTATCCTGCCTCCAAGGGTCCTGGGACCAGGGGCGCCTGCCTGCCAAAGAGGGCACCAGAATATCCAAACAGAAGGGAACCAGTCCCACATCGAAGGGTAAGGCCAGCCCTCACCCTCAACCACCTATATATGGGCCTCGACTACCACCATAAATAGGTAACTTGTCTCTCTCCCTGCTTACATACGTGCCCAGGTTATATATATTCCAACTATACTAACTTAGGCATCGGAGAGGTGAAGGCCGGCCCGCCCGGTATTCCCCTTAGTAAGCAGGATTGCAGGAGATCGAGTTGGATTCATCAAGTATCTACCAAGACCCCCGGGTTTAGGCAGAAACAATTGGCGCCGTCTGTGGGAAGTCTGAACAAGAAGCCGTGCAAGCAACACCGCTGGCTGAGATTGTGGGAATGAGTCAAGAGAAAGGAACTACTGAGGAGGGGCGTGTTGCAGCTGTGCAAACGCCCGCCTCCACCCCTGTCGTCACGCGGGAGCTGCGTGGCGAGCAGGGCAGCGATTTGGGAAGGAGCCATGGAGGGCCCTCCGGTGACCCGGAGCCCCGCCACGAGAGCTCGCACGGGAAAGACCCGATAGAGGACGAAGGCAGCCCGGTGCTTCGTGGCCTATCCCTGACGTTCTCGGATGATCCGAGTGATCAGTCTGAGAGCCGGGATCAAGACCCCACATACAGCCCCGACCATGACGGCTTGGCGGGAAAGGTACGGGCGATGGCCGCAGAAGTTAGTCGTCTCAGAGAGGAGAACGACCGGGACCGAGCCAAGTCCCAGGCCCGATACGAAGAGATAGAGGCGGTAAACGCCGCACTGGTAGCCGCCCTAGAGAGGGGGCAGCAGCGCAGTGCTGCCATGGCAGAGGCACAAGCCGCACCCCTGCTAGTCCGACCCCGGCAGCTAGAGGCAGGGCAATCTTCGGGCGCCCGACCCAGCGAGCCTGTGCGAGAGAAGTTACGAGCCGGCGAGGACCTGCCGAAGAGCACGCCCGCCTCCCACCAGCCGCACGCTTCGTCCATGGGTGAAGTGGATACTCCAACCGCCCAGGCGCTGCAACTGCTAGCCAACACCGTGTCGGACCTGAAGGCCCAGATGGAGGCAAACGAGAGGAGAGCAGCCCGACCATTGGAAGGCGCCCGGTTCAACGAGCGCATGGGCCCCTTTTCACACCGAGTCATAGAGTCGGGGAGATCTGGCAACCAGAAGTCCCTCAAGCTCACCTATTCCGGGTCCGGCTGCCCGTATCAACATCTGGACAGCTTCCGATCCCAGACCTGCGCCAAGGGTTACTCCGATGCAATCTGCTGCAACATCTTCCAGGAGACCCTGTCCGGAGAAGCGCTCAGTTGGTTCTACGAGCTTCCTGCGAATTCAATCGAGGCATTCGAACAGCTGGCTGACCGGTTCGTAGGCCGCTTCATCCTCCGAGTCGAGGGAGCACGGACGTCCACCGTCCTCTTCAATTGCATCCAGGCCCCCGGGGAAGAGTTGAGAACCTTTGTCAACCGGTGGCAGACGGCCACGGCCGGGGTCCGGAACTTGGACAAAGGCATCGCCGAGATGGCATTCAAGCAGGGGCTTCGGGCAGGGAAGTTTTCCTACGCCGTCAGGGTAGAACTCCCTCAGGGCTACGACGAGTTGATGGCTATGGCCATCCGGCACGCCCAGGCTGATCATGAGACCTACGGGAACCACCTGCTGAAGAGGAAGCGGGATGAGCAGTCTTTGGACCATCCCCGGGGGGAGGATCCCCCGCGCAGTCACGAGAGCAAACCCGGCCAGCGAGCCGAGCACGGGAGTCGCCGACCCGGCCGGAACAACAACAACAACGGCAAGACCTGGCCGCAGCGACAGCAGAGGCCCTTCTCTGACAGGCCCCAGTCTCGGGCCGAGAACAAACCTGCACCGTACCACCAAGAGCGCCCCCTGGCAATTATGCCAGCACCCCCGGCTAATCAAGAAGTCTTCTCCACTCTCACCGCATCTTATGAGGACATCCTGCTGGAGAATGCGGACGTCATTGCCCCACCGCCCCAGAGAAGGTACCCCAAGGGGAAGCTTACGACGGCGCAGACAGGCAAGTACTGCTCGTACCACGATGAGGCAACTCATCGGACGAACCAGTGCTTCGCCCTCAAGACTGCAATGCAGGGCTTGATTGATAGCGGCCAGCTCCAGAGATATGTAGGGGAGAGAGGAGCAGGCCCCGACCGGAAGGGTAACCCGGCTTGGTAAACCCGCTGGGTCCAGGCAGTTAGTTTGGCATATCGCCGGTTCAAACGACTGTAAAGATCAAATATATGCAAACTACTTTTGAAAACTCTGGCCCCGCAAGCTCAGATATATATTCATAGTTAATTAAAGTATCCAAAAAGTAAACCGCTCCGGAGAGTTTCTTTTACAAGCAAAAGCAAGAAAAAACATCCTAAGGAGCCGCATCTCCAGCGGTAGCTTCGTCGTCGACCTCAGCTCCGGCAGGTTCGGCACTGTTGGTAAAAGAATCCAAGTGCGAGCGACGCTCCGCTCCTGGTTGTTCCTCCACCACCAGCTGCTGGACGACCGGCTCCACAGGAGCATTTCCTTCGGCAGAGGTACCTGGCATCAGGGAAGTATTTAACCAACCCTTCGCCGCCCATTCCGTGTAGGCATCCGAGATGCCTTCTTCCCGGGCCTTCTCCAGGCAGTCCAGGAACCGATCGCTCTCCTCGTATTGAAGAACGAACCGGTCGAACTGTTCCGGATCATCTCCACCAGCAGCAGCAGCGGTGGCACGTGCCTGAAGCTCGTCTATCTTGGCTTCCAGCTCGGCCCTCTCAGCGTCAGCCCGCTCCCGCTCCCTCTCCATGCTCCGGTTCTGCTCCTCCAGCTCCCGGGCCTTTTCCTCCATCTTCTTGGCCCTCTCCTCCGCCCTGGCCTTCTCCCGATCCGAGCGGGACTTCTCCACCTCCAGAAGCTTCTGAGACTTGGATAGCGCAGTTATCTGCCTCTTCAGCACCGGGAGCTCCTCGCTTACATCCGGCTGGTACAGGTGGTAGAGCAGCTGCAGGGCAACAAAGGCAGTCAAGTGGCAAAGAAAGAAGGCAGGATATAAGCAATACGGTGGTACCATGCGGTACTTACCCGGAAGATGGATTCCTTGCATTTTGGCCGGTTGCCACCCGCCAGCACGCCATCAACCCCGGGCTTGTCCAGGCCGAAGCTGGCCAGGTCCGCCATCATCTGCCGAACGAGAGCATTGTCCGGACTTCCCCTCACCGCCTCCGCAGGCGCAGGACTGCTCTGCCGGTCAGCTCCGGCTCCCTCCCCAGCATTGGATGTTACGCTGCTGGTTGTCCTGACCCGCTTCGCCAGGACCTCCCGGGATGACCCACCGGTTAGCGTCACCAGCAAAGGGGACGGACCGTCCGGCCCTTTCCGCTTCTCTCCCCGCCCTTCGGGAGCAGCGGCACGTGCGCTCGCACGAGGAACAAAAGCAGCGATACCCAGGCTCGCCGCACGGTTGGGGACCCTGTTTTCTCCCCCAGGAACCCGCACCGGTCCCCCGGTGCTCTTGCCCTTCCCAGGCACCGCTGCTGCCACAGAGTGATGGGTCTTCACCCGCTCCGGCAGGTAGGACGATTCGTCCAGATCCCGGGCCTGGGGCTCCGCATGCAACGTAACCCGCCCGTCCGCTTCCACCGAGGACCGGGCCACGCTCGCACCCTTCTCCGTAAGATGCTTCAGGAGATCTTCCCCGTCCATCGAAAGAGTGTTTTCGGGCTTGATCACCGCCCGGGTTGACGCACCTGCAGGACAAGGAAAAACGTTAAATTGTTGAGCAAAACCTAGCACAAGTCCCACCGCTAGGGTTTGTTACCCACCGGGATCCCGCCCAAGCCCACAGTGTTCCAGCACTTCTCGCCGGATGAAGTTGTACGAACTTCGCTCCAGGTGGTCCCAGCAGCCGAGAATAGTCAAGACCCTCTCCTGCTCCAACTCGGACAGCTGGAACGACTGGTCGCCTATGGGCTGGAAGGCGCCAGGCACCCGGTACCTCCTCCTCTTCACTTGCCAAGCCCCGCCAGCCATCACCACCTTCTTTCTCCAGCTGTTGTCTACCCATGAAGGCATAGTGGTGATAACCGCTTGATTGTTGCGGGAGTTGAAGGATAAGCAGCCTTTGGACCCCGCCTTCCTCGAGTAGGACAACCTATACAGCGCCCGGAATTCATTGATCGTAGGCATACTCATTCCGGACAAGTCGTATAGGCAGCCTAGGCTTAGTAGCCGCCTCCATTGGAGACCGGGCAGCTGCGCGGGCGACGCTGGCAGGGCACTCAGTATATACTGCACAAAGTCAGGCAGCGGTAGCGACATCCCGTGCCGGAACTGGTCCGGATGCACGGCAACCCAACCCTCCTCCGGGTTACAGGCCGACTCTCCAGGGTTCAGTGGACGCAAAAAGATATCGTCCGGGATACCCCACGTTTCCCGGAACGCAGCGATCTCCGCGGGAGTCAGGCTCTCCTCCGGTTCGTCACACACCACGGCAGTTCTTCCCCTACCAAGCGTGTAGCTTTCAGCGTGCGCCCCGGCCATGCGCACCCCGTGCGGTATCTCGGCTTCCGAGGAATCTGACCCAGAATCTGAGGACGTGGACGAGGCACCGCTCCCGGAGCGGTCCGCGGCTTCTTGCTCCGGGGCTTCAGAATCGAGCCAGTCCTGCATCCTCTCCACATCATCCACCACAGGACCTCTTGAGGCAGATTCAGAAGCCTCCTCCGAGCTCGAAGTGTACATCTTAATCTAGGGGCAGAAAAGCAAAAACCCTAGCGCTCGTCAGCAACAGACTACAACACCACCTTCAACGGCCTCTCCCCAAAAGTTTGCCGCTGAGCAACCCAGTCAGCGACACAGATCCCTCCCCCCCGCCGCAAAACAACAAATCAAAAAGCAAGAAACACCGGGGCAAAGAACACAACTTACCGATTAGTATGCTCAGCCGAGGACAATCCGCCCTGCGAAAGCAACGAGCAATGGTAAAAGGAGGCTTGGGAGCGCTTCAAACAACGGATCTCTTGGGGCAAGAAACTTAGGGTTTTTTTTTCGCCGGACCACCTCCTTTTTCTCTCGGTCTCTCTTAAAAAGTACAAGAAGCAAAGGTAGAAAGAAGAGCAGAAGAGACCTATTTATAGAGGGGACCGGTGCCCTAGGCATTTAGAAATCCCTCCAAAAAACGCAATTAGAGCAACTCAAACGCCTGCGAATCCAGGCCCTTCATCACAAAACCGTCCCCTGATGGCACGTGTCCCAGCATTGGTAAAACTGCCCACGCCATCATAACTGACGGGACTGATGGACTCCCTCCTTAAATGCATGTCAGCCACCTGTCCCACACGCTGGCGACAGGAAGGTAGCAGCAGGAACCAGGGAGTCACGCTCCCCTACGCTTCCCCAGATTCCACGGCTGCACGCCATCATCATTGCAATTCAAAACCGCTTGGAAGACCTCTCACCGGTTATGCTGATCCAACCGCTTCAAGAGCATCTATCCGGGTTTGAGCAGGACCTCGCACCGATATGGCATGTTGCCCGCGCGAGTCCCGCCCGGTACCATGGCAGTCCGCGGTTATGATCATTCAACCGGCTCCATGGCATCTTCCCCGCATTTGCACCAACGACCTCGTTTCGATATGGCAGCACGCCCGATCGAGGTCCGGTCTGCAAGTTCATCCGGGACTCGTCTCGATTTGGCAGAACGCCCGTCGAGCCCCCATGAACTCCACCTCGCACCGATATGGCAGAACGCCCGGACGAGGTCCACCCCATCGGTTCCGTCATGTCCCACCAGGTTGAGAGTACTTTCCGGAAACATAATCACCCGGACCCATGGCTTTTTCACAGGGGGACTCGTTTCGATAGGCATATCACCCGTCGAGTCCGCCCGCCTCCATGGCAAACGCATGGGCTTTATAAACCGGGCGAGTTTACATCTAACACATGTACTCTTGTCCAGCAGGATAAAAACCCTGCGTCGCATTGAACCGCGATACTGTCCAGCAGGATAAAAACCATGCATCGCACTGAACTGCGATACCTTTGGGAACACATGGGGGAGACTCGTTATCTCTACACCATCCCACCGGGCAGATTGTATCTCTAACACAGAACAAATCTCCCCGCAGGCTAACAAACCTGCACATTTACCTCATCACTTATTCAAACACAAAGCTGAGAAGAACTAGCAAATGTTGGCACCGCTCCGTTCTAGTTTGGCAGAACGCCCGGTTCTGGCCCAATTGGCACCGCTCCGTTCTAGTTTGGCAGAACGCCCGGTTCTGGCCCAGTTGGCACCGCTCCGTTCTGATTTGGCAGAACAACCGGTTCTGGCCCAGTTTGCACCGCTCCGTTCTGATTTGGCAGGATGCCCAGTTCGGGATCAGTGAGCTCCGAAGGGCAGCAGACCCAATCAGAATTCCGTGCATTAAATCTCTTGCATGGCGGATTTCAACGCCTCATCATCATCATTCCATGCATTAATCTCTTGCATGGCGGATTTCAACGCCCCATCATCATCATTCCATGCACCATCTATCGCATGGCATCATCTCATGCCCTCTTCGGGTTTCCACCCCGTTCCATGCTCTAACACTCGAGCACAATCCTGTTTTACATTACCCAACATGTTTATAAATTATTTCTTGCCATCAGTAACAGGTACTCACCTCGGTCACGCCCAATCTTTAACGCGGACTTGGGGGACTGGGGACCTGTAGGTTGGGGTAACCCCGCGGGTCTGCGGGACAAGAGCAAGACAGATAAGTCCCCATTCAAGATTGCACTTGACCGGGAACTTGGGGGACTTGTTGACAGTAGCCGCAGAGGGGCTACAGCAAGCCCACAGACCCGCGGCAAGTACACCAGGGCCCGGCCCAGGACCCAGGACCCAGGATCGGATCACCAGCACCAGGCCTCGGGGCCCAGCGGTCTATCCTGCCTCCAAGGGTCCTGGGACCAGGGGCGCCTGCCTGCCAAAGAGGGCACCAGAATATCCAAACAGAAGGGAACCAGTCCCACATCGAAGGGTAAGGCCAGCCCTCACCCTCAACCACCTATATATGGGCCTCGACTACCACCATAAATAGGTAACTTGTCTCTCTCCCTGCTTACATACGTGCCCAGGTTATATATATTCCAACTATACTAACTTAGGCATCGGAGAGGTGAAGGCCGGCCCGCCCGGTATTCCCCTTAGTAAGCAGGATTGCAGGAGATCGAGTTGGATTCATCAAGTATCTACCAAGACCCCCGGGTTTAGGCAGAAACAACTGTGAAAGCTTGAAAATGGTTTTCATCCATCAATTGTATGTGTTACTAGTGGGAAAGGTTGAGGAGTGAAAGGAGGTTTAAAGTTGAGGTGAGAAACTGCACTTTTGGTCCTCTTGTGGGTGATACAGTGCTATAAGTATTTGAGATCCAGCTGTGGAAAGGGATAGAAGATTTTAAGAATAAATTGAAGTTTTTCTTTCTAGAGAGGAAGGCCAACACTTATTCATCTAAGTTTATGTTGACAATACTAGTTCACAAGATGGGATTAGATACCGTTACTGTATAAGATAGTCTCATTTTTGGATTCCCTCCTTTTGTGGCTGAAGTCTAAGGAGAAATTTTGTGGTATGGAGTGTTGGAGAGGATCATTTTGTTTAGTGATTTGGCAGGCCTAGGACAAATAGGGATCCTTGAAACCTACAAAGTTGTTGAAGAGGATGTGGTGCTTCTAACAAGAGACATTGCCTCTTTTATGCTGTCATCCAAAGTTAGTGAAACCTACATCAAAATGGATGGGATTCTAATATTGTGATTAGAGGTTCAAGGCCTTTAGTTTCAGCTTCTTTTTATGTCTTTTCGGTGGATAATAGAGGAAGCATGAGGTATTGGGAAGAATATTGGGGAGAGGGCCAAACTTTTATAACCTTCTTTATTGCTTGCATTTTATTCCGGTTTCACAGTGGTTCGATATTATTAGATCATTTTCAGATCCTTCCTATCTTTTAGCTTGGGATTTGGCATTCTAAAGGAAGCTAGGAGGGAGGAGGTGGATCTCACTGGTGGGACAAAGCCACCCCAGCATCCAATGCTTCTGAAAGAACGTAATTGTACCTCTGCCACCACGCTTTCCTGTAACGGAAGATGAAAAAGTTGAAGATGGTTCCGACTGCGATCCAGGAATTGTAGTTCAATGCTGTTGCTGGGAGATTGATGAGACGTATCCAAGTTTGCTTTGGGAATGCCTTGTGTAGTAACCAAACAATAACTGGTCCTATTAACCCTCCAAGGAAGAACCAGTTCATGGCACTATAGCTTCAAGGCTTTCCAAATATACGTCTCGGTCCTGCCAAACCCCATATAACAGATTCATCATAGAAGACTCGGTCAACTGGGCACTTCCAAGGACTATCGGAATTAGTATCATCCACGCATATGTTCTTGATAGAGTCCAGCGACCACTCTGCTACTCCAATATTTACGGTGCCAGCAACAATTGTTCCTATGAACTAGATGTCACGAAATGCATCAGATCAGAAACATGAATAAGAATGATGAGTAGTAAAGGTTGTTAATATGCAAATTTAATATACATGTACCTGAACTAAGAACATTGATTTTGGAGGGATCTTCATGTAATGTCCAAGCTTGAAATCACTCAGGAAGGAGACTGCTTGAGCCATGCTCATGTCGCCGTAAGCTTTGAAGCATGCATTGGCTATTGGATGTCCAGGTAATATGATTCCCATAATATAATATGTTATTATGTTTAGTCCTGGTGTCTGTACATTAATTCAGCAAGTGAGTGATTTGAAATCGCAAAAGGCACTTGACAACAAGTAAGGATAAAAAATATTTAGAACAAACGTTTGTTTAGTCCATATATTTGTAGTTGGTCGTTTATTTACTTAAATAGTCTTTAAAGTTCTAAATTTTAATTTGAAAAATCTATTCCTTTAATTCCTCTGTGTTAATATGATAAGTTGACAGTTAAAAGTCTTTAAAAAAATATCAAAATTATCAAAATACCCATGTATCAATTTTCTCTTTCTTCAATATTTTTTTAGGAGAATGAAAATTGCACTCCCCAAGTTGTAATATGCACTCTAATATCAACATTTAATATCTTTTATGTAGTTATGCGTGGGATTTCCTCTTATACACTTATACAAAACACCAAAAATTTGCTCTCGTCTACGTACACTGATACACCCAATTATCTTCATCTTCAACCTCCAGATATGATTTTGGAAAGATGAAAATGTTGCTTTAAATCTCGGGCTTAGCAACGAGAGTAAGAAGGGGTTCTCAGATCATCCTGAGATTCCGCAAAGTTTCAATTGAAATGGATTACGGTTGCGTTTGGGGGGGCTTATAAGCTCCTTTGCTTATAAGCACGGAAGAATTTGGTGTTTGGTAAAACAACATATTAGTAGCTTTTTTAAAAAGTAGGGGTCATTTTTCAAAGAAAAGGAGAAGCTGCTGGGACCTAACTTATACTTATAAGTCACCTGTTTTCCATTTTCACGGGTTTAATGAAATTTTACAAAGTTTACCGACTACAGAGAGAGAGATGGTGTTTTTCTGTTCATGCTTATGTCATCAATGCAAGCTTAAACACCAGCCCAAGTCGTTGAAAAGGCTCTCCATCGTGACCATCATATATTTCCACAACTTGCAGAAGACAAACCAATCATTCTCATAATAATCTCTTATAATAACAACCATTTCAATTGACAACCTAGCTTACTGACAATCCTCGATTTGGCCGGAATCGGAAAAACTCACGGGTGAACCCGATAGTCTCTCGCGGCTCTTCCCGCCGCCATAGCGCGGTCGTTAGCATCGGCCTCTGCTTCCTGCTGTGGAGAAAAGTCAATAGCGAGGCTGATGCAACTGTGGGCGGAGTCGCACGGGAGAGAGATTAAAGTCCATCACCTCCGAGCTGGGGTATATGCTCAATTTTGTGCGAGTATTTTGGTGTTTGTATAAGGGTAAAAGAGGAAGTGCAACAAATAAAAAACACAAAATATAATAAATCTAAAATTACCAATAACGACGTTTAATTTCAAAATTACTAATACTAAACTTCTATTCATCTTAACCAACAGAATAAGTTAAGAGTGTTGCTATTGGAACCTCCACATTTGCTCACTTGACCTCCCTTTATTTTCAATTATTGAATTACATTTGTATCCTCTTGCATAAAGACTATTGAGGACAATAAGTGTATAAAAAGAGTATTATATTTATCATCTATAGACTTTCTAATTCAATGATAATGTTATTTATTATTTTCCTTATCAAATTTATTTTCTAATTTCAGTAAGTGTTAAAACTAAGCAAATATATAAATTATAAGATTGTTAATGTGACATAAAGTTACTATAATTATACATGTTTAAGCGCATATACAAAATATAAGGTCAAGAGTAAGTGTTGAAAATTAAGCGCATATATTTTAATAAGTTTGCAACATGAAGAAAAAAAAAAGTCAATTGTTTTGATGTTCAATATATATATATATATATATATATATATATATATATTGAATATATTTATATATCTTATTAGACCTTAAATATATTTGCAACACACTAGTAACTATTGAAATAGTACAAGGGCATAGCTAGTGTGTGAAATATTTGTATATCTTATGTTTTTATTTATCTCATTAGGTCTTACACATGAAATAAAAAAAAAATTAAGAAATAGAGATCTAATGATTGAATAGGAGGTTGAATGAGTAAGTTATTGAAATATATGTAAATAACATATTTAAGGTTATTTCGGTAATTTGAATTGAGGTCTAGTGAGTAAATGCTTATATTCAAAAGTATAATGGAGGTGTAGAAAGTATTGGAGGTCTAATGAGCAAATGTGGAGGTCCCAATAGCAACACTCTAAGTTAATGAGTAAGTTATAAAATTATTTTTTTTATTTTTTTAATGATATAACTGAGGGTCACTAGTATTTTGTCATTTTTTAAGGTCAGTAGTATTACGTTGTTGACAGTAGCCGCAAAGGGGCTACAGCAGGCCCACAGACCCGCAGCAAGTGCACATCACCAGCACCCTGGCTACATCTCCATTGTTCCACATCACCGGTGACGCACTCGGAAGCAGTGCCACCGGGCGCCTGAAGTAGCTTCATGAGTAGAGAAATATGTAATAGTGTAGTGAGCATCCCACATTGGAAACATGGTAAAGGAGGGAGCCTTCCTTCCCTATCAATAGGAGGCTTCCCCCTTAGTATTAAGGATCTTGGATCCAAGGCACTCCATCCTTGTAACCCGATGGCTTATTGGCCATGCCTACTGGATTCCAAGTGGACGTAGCCGTGCCCTCCGATGGCACGGTGAACCACTATACTCGCTGTGTTCAGTATAGTTTTGTTATTATGATTCTGTCAGGCCCCAGGGTTTGAGCAGAAACAATTGGCGCCGTCTGTGGGAAGGCTTACAAAAAGCTGTGTTGCTCTGCCGGCAAGCTACTGTCCGGACAACAGGTCCCAAATAATCAATCCTGCCCAGCACCAGCAGCCCAGCCCAGGTCAGCAACCTGCCCAGCCAGCCCGCCCAGCTAGCCCGTCCAGCATAAGTCAGCAGGCCCGGTCAAACCGGTCAACGCTCCAACAGACCCGGTCAAACGTCGTCTCCGCGCAGCCCCGGTTCCGCACCCGCGCCCGTGCAACCGCCTCCCCCCACCGGTTCCTCTCCGGTCGTCCTCCTCTCCGGTGCGGTGCGGATCGGCTCCGGTGAGTGCGGGTGTCCTCGCGTTGCGGGCCGTCTCAGTCTCCGGGCACCGATGGCAGCGTCTTCCGCCGGTGCGAGTCAGCTCCCCTCCGATGCGGTCATCTTCCTCCTCTCCGGTGCGGTGCGGCCATCCAACTCCTCCTCTCCGGTCCGGGCGGTATTCACCTCCGGTTCGGGTCGTCCCTGGCTCACCTCTCCGCTGCCGGAAGCTGCTCTCCTATCCGGCGTGGTCAACCCGTGCGAGGCTCCGGGCACGGTGAGCTCCAGTGAAATCTCCGTCCGGTCCAGCATGCCATCCTCCGCTCGTCTCCGGGCATGGACCAGGCCGGACGAGTGTCCCCGGCTGAGAGAAATGAGGAACCCCGGACGAGTCAACCGGACGAGAGAGAGATGGAGACGCCCGGACGAGACGGCCGGACGGGAGAGGTACCGGCCGAGGAGCATGCCGGCCGAGAGAGCCACCGGCCGAAAAGAACCCCGGCCGAGAGATACGCCGGCCGAGAAGAGAAAGAAAAACAGAGGCAGAAGAAAAAGAGAATTGGCAGGAAGAAAGAGATTCAAAAGGCTTGACCCGGTCAAAGGCTGAGATGGGCCGGGTCGCATCACAGCGCGGGTTCAGTATCTTGGGCTGCAGCAGTATCTTGGTCAGTTTCCGGCAGTTTGGGCTGCAGCAACGGATCAAGCAACATTGGCCACCCAGAAATCTTCTCTGGACACCCACTGCTCCAGACAGCAAAATCAAGCTGCTCCCTACACCCGTAGACATTCACCGGGCAACCCGGGAATCATTCCCGCATGCTATTCCAACACCCGGCAGCTTTCTCCAAAGCTAAGTATTCTAACTTATTTATTATTACTCAACCCATGCTTCACCTGTGCATAATCTGTTGGGAAATATTGATAATTAGACATGTGGTAAAGCACGTGCTCATATCATTATGCATCGCATTACAATGCATCGCACTACGGTGCACACATTACAATGCATCGCATCAATGCATCGCATATCAGTATGCATCATTGCACGCATATCATTATGCGCTTATCAGTGCTGCTCATATCATTATGCATCGGTTGATCATTTCAGCATTGCAATACATCGCATATCAGTATGCATCATTGCACGCATATCATTATGCGCTTATCAGTGCTGCTCATATCATTATGCATCGGTTGATCATTTCAGCATTGCAATACATCGCATATCAGTATGCATCATTGCACGCATATCATTATGCGCTTATCAGTGCTGCTCATATAATTATGCATCGGTTGATCATCTCAGCATTGCAATGCATCGCATATCAGTATGCATCGTTGCACGCATGTCATTATGCGCTTATCAGTGCTGCCCATATCATTATGCATCGCATTTCAGCAGCGCTATCTCACCGGTTATGTAATATTCAACCGGCTCCATGGCTCTCACCGGTTAGGTAACATTCAACCGGCTCCATGGCAAACGCATGGGCTTTATAAACCCGGGCGAGTTTACATCTAACACATGTACTCTTGTCCAGCAGGATAAAAACCCTGCATCGCACTGAACTGCGATACATTTGGGGATACTTGGCGAGACTCGTTATCTCAACGCCACCCCACCGGGCAGATTGTTTCTCTAACACAGAACAAGTCTCCCCGCAGGCTAACAAACCTGCACATTTACCTCAACGCTTATCCAACAAAAGCTGAGAAGAACTAGCAAGTGTTAACCGGCGCTTCAACATAGCCGCAACACTCTCCGGGGTACCTGTTGGCTTATTCCACGCACCAACAGGCTTCCCCGCAGGCTAGCACTGGGATACTCCTGGCCTGCCGTTGGCAGCAAATGTACTGGGGGACTCGTTCCGACATGGCAGTCCACCGGTCGAGTCCTCGCATCATCATCCCATGCATCGCATCAATGCATCGCCATCATTATGCATCGCATTACAATGCATCGCACTACGGTGCACGCATTCCAATGCATCGCATCTCAGTACGCGCATCCGTCCGATGGCAGAACGCCCGGACGGAATCGCCGTGCTCTCCGATCCGTCCGATACGGCAGAACGCCCGGACGACATCGCCGTGCACCGATCCGTCCGATATGGTAGAACGCCCGGACGGCATCGCCGTGCACCGATCCGTCCGATACGGCAGAACGCCCGGACGGGATCGCCGTGCTCTCCGATCCGTCAGATATGGCAGAACGCCCGGACGGTATCGCCGTGCACCGATCCGTCCGATAAGGCAGAACGCCCGGACAGAATCGCCTTGCGCTCCGATCCGTCCGATATGGCAGAACGCCCGGACGGCTTCGCCGTGCGCTCCGATCCGTCCGATATGGCAGAACGCCCGGACGACATCGCCGTGCACCGATCCGTCCGATACGGCAGAACGCCCGGACGGAATCGCCTTGCTCACCGATCCGTTCGATATGGCAGAACGCCCGGACAGCATCGCCGTGCACCGATCCGTCCGATACGGCAGAACGCCCGGACGGAATCGCCTTGCGCTCCGATCCGTCCGATGACATAACGCCCGGACGACATCACCGTGCTCACCGATCCATCCGATATGGCCGAACGCCCGGACGAGATTGCCGTGCTCTCCGATCCGTCCGATATGGCAGAACGCCCGGACGGAATCGCCTTGCTCACCGATCCGTCCGATATGGCAGAATGCCCGGACGGAATCGCCTTGCTCACCGATCCGTCTGATATGGCCGAACGCCCGGACGGGATCGCCGTGCTCTCTGATCCGTCCGATATGGCAGAACGCTCGGACGGAATCGCCTTGCTCACCGATCCGTCCGATATGGCAGAACGCCCGGACGGAATCGTCTTGCTCACCGATCCGTCCGATGGCAGAACGCCCGGACGGAATCGCCTTGCTCCCCGATCCGTCTGATGGCAGAACGCCCGGACGGAATCGCCGTGCTCCGATCCGTCCCCAGACGGAATCGCCTTGCTCCCCGATCCGTCCGATGGCAGAACGCCCGGACAGAATCGCCGTGCTCCGATCAGTCCCCAGACGGAATCGCCTTGCTCCCCGATCCGTCTGATGGCAAGGCGCCCGGACGGAATCGCCGTGCTCCGATCCGTCCCCGGTTCCTCACCGCTGAGCCAGAGCCTCGGCTGTTCGCCGACCGGTCCTATCCGGCGGGCCACCCCCTCCAGCGGGTCGCCCCAGATTCAGCCGACCGGTCCTATCCGGCGGGCCACCCCCTCCAGCAGGTCGCCCCGGATTCAGCCGACCGGTCCTATCCGTCGGGCCACCCCCTCTAGCGGGTCGCCCCGGATTCAGCCGGCCCGGTCCTATCCGGCGGGTCACCCCAGCCAGCGGGTCACCCCGGATTCAACAGGCCCGGTCCTGTTCAGCAGCGGCTCTGCTCGGTCAGGCTTCAGCGCCGGCTGAACCCGGATCCTCCTTAGGCACCCACCGCCGCTCCAGCACCCGGCACAGACGGTACTCACCTCGGTCACGCCCAATCTTCAACGCGGACTTGGGGGACTGGGCACCGTTAGGTTGGTAACCCTGCGGGTCTGCGGGACAAGAGCAAGACAGACTTAAGTCCCCATTCAAGATTGCACTTGACCGGGAACTTGGGGGACTTGTTGACAGTAGCCGCAGAGGGGCTACAGCAGGCCCACAGACCCGCAGCAAGTGCACCAGGGCCCGGCCCAAGGCCCGGGACCGGATCACCAGCACCCCGGCTACATCTTTATTGTTCCACATCACCGGTGCCGCACTCGGAAGCTGTGCTACCGGGCGCCTGAAGTAGGTTCATGAGTAGAGAAATATGTAATAGTGTAGTGAGCATCCCACATTGGAGAAGTTGTAAAGGAGGGAGCCTTCCTTCTCTATAAATAGGAGGCTTCCCCCTTAATGTTAAGAATCTTGGTTCCAAGGCATTCCGCCCTTGTACCACCGATGGCTTATTAGCCGGCTATAGTGAATTCTAAGTGGACGTAGCCGTGCCCTCCGATGGCACGGTGAACCACTATAGATCTTTGTGTTCATGTTCTATCTTTATTATTCTGTATCTACCAGACCCCCGGGTTTAGGCAGAAACATACGCTATTTTGAGAGTAAGTAGCATTACACCATTTTTTAGGGTCAGTATTATTATAATAAATACAAATATGACCTAATTAAAATTGACTATAATTTAATCATAAGCGTAAAGTTATTGACTATCAGTATACAACAATAAGATCAAATAACTACATAGCCTATAAATAAGCGTAAAGTTATTGACTTTCAGTATACAACTGATCCTTAATAGAATGATAGTTGCATAATACCCAGATTACTCGAAAATAACAAACCTAAATTCAAACACAAACAATTCACAATCTAATTAACACCTCCAAAGTTGCAATTCGATCAATCCTAGCCTTATCATCATAATCAATACACCAATCCACCATAGCCACCTGTATTAATCTCACATGTGATGGCTCTGACCTAACTTGGCTAGGAAAGCTAGCAGGTAGGCAGGTCACGCATCCCACACGTCCGGGAAAGAGTGAATGTTGTGCTTATATGTACAGAGTTAACTCAATACATAGAGACGCGTTTTAGGGGCTCAATGGCTTCGGAGGGGATTGGAACTCCGAAGTTAAGCTTGCTGAGTCCAGAGCAATTCCAAGATTGGTGACCTACTGGGAAGTCTCTCGTGAGCTCCTAGAGACAAAACCGTGAGGGCCAGAGAGGAGAGTGCCTAAAGCGGACAATATCTCAAGACCGTCGTTCAAGCGTCACCGACGGTGATATAGAAGATCTAAAATGACATCGTTTGAGGGGGGAGATCGGAGGCATGCTGTCGTTGTTGGCATCGAGACTTCGTCGGCGTCGTTGAAGCTGAAAAAGAGAAGTTTCATATCTGCGTCGATGAGAGAGAGAGAGAGAGAGTTTTGTCCGTTAGTAACCCCTGCGAATGAGAAACTATTTTCCAGACCCTAGTATTGGTAATTTCAGCTAGAATAATGTAGATATTGGTAAATGGGGGTAGTGCATGGGAATGCATATTACAATTTAGGGAGTGTAAATTTTTCATACATTATTTTTATTGTTTCAATTTTATTTTGAAGAAATGTGAATGTCTTTACTTGCCAAAATCTCTTTCCATTCACTACACCAATAAGTGCATTAGATAACACTAAACAGTCAACGGTTTTACGGCGCAACGTTGTGTGATAAGAGAAAGTGAATCACATAATAGTTTTTAAAAATAATTCGTTGTGTAATGCTATAAAAAATTTGAAAGTTGATTTTACAAGAAAACTGTACAATAGTTTCAATCATATTTGTTGTGCATATCATACAAAAAAAGGCGGCATTCTCTCCTCATAAGATTACTCAAATATGGGTTCTAATCATATAATAGAGAATACAAAATACGTTGTGTGAACGTAGGTCTTCAGAGATTTACACAACAATTTTTATCATCGGTTGTGTTATAAATTTTTCGTGTAGGGTTCTGCCGATCGTTTCCTCGATTTGGTACTCACATCATCCACAATCATAAACCTTTAAGGAAGATAGCATGTAGGTTTTTAATACAACAATATAGCTACGAAAAAACTGATGTCTGACATTAAGAGAGAAAAACAGACACATAAGAGTTTTTATTTCACTGTTGTGGGAATACAACTTTCATGTTAGGATGATCAAAACATTTCCTCAATTTGACACTCACATTCCCAAAAATCAACAAGTTTTGTGTAAGATAGCCTCGGGGGTTTTAATCACCCAACAGATTTTTCATAATACCGTTGTATGAATATAAAGCAAAAACGTATTTATGCCTATACTTCCCTATGGAGAGCTAACTCATTGAGGGATAAATGACCTAATTTTTTTACATGATCTCATACACTCATCTTTGTGAGAGTGTGAGAGTTGACAGATTGAAAAAATAAGGTACGAGAATGTAGTTAAAAACGTTTTTCTTTTAGATAAATATCGTCGATTTATGATTGATCCATACGATCAAGACTCAAACGTTATAAAAAATTTGAGAATTTCGTACCATGATCTTATTTCAATACGGTGATCACATCCAACAGTCGAATATTAGTTTTATCGAGTTTAGTCAAGTTGCTCGTTTGAATCATGGTTATGTATACTAATGTCATATGACTTGTTTGTTAAGTTATACAAAAGTGTGTATCTTCCTAAACTAACTATATGAAAGAAATAAAAAAATATAGAAAACAGACCATACGATGTGATTACGAGAGTGAAATATGGATATGGTATGAAACTCACTTATTTTCGATAATTTTTTAGTTTCTATTGCATAGGTCAACTCTAATTATGTCTATTTAATTGACCGTATTCATACAACAGTAATATTTAAATGCGTTGTGTAAATTTAGAGTTTAGAGTTTTTAGTATTTGTATTTAGAGTTTAGGGTTGAAGTTGTAGAGGGAAAATTAGTTATTAATACAATGTATTTTTCATTTAACTCTAGTTATTCTCACTTTCTACACTTACAGAGAAACGGACCGACTTTCACTCTCTCAGCTCACTGAAAATCCCCCCCACGCCCCCCCCCCCCGACAAAAAAAACACTCTCAGCTCGCTGAAATCCCCCCAAACAAAAACCCAATCGCTCTCTCAGCTCACTGTTTGCTCGCCCGGAAACCCCCAGACAAACACCCCTCTCCTCCTCCTCCTCCTCCTCCTCCTCCTCTCTCATCCCCCGATCCCTAAAACTCGCTCTCTCTCATCCTTGATCCCAATCGACCGCTCCATTCCTCTCCTCCGAAACAGACCATATGGCGGAGGAGGAGGAACTGAAGAGGGCGGTGGTTTTGGGTTGGTTAAAGAAGTGGTGGATGGGGAGGATTGAGGAGAGTGAGAGTGAGAGTGAAGCTGTAGCAAATGGTACAGATGATGAACAAGAAGAGATGAGTTGTTGTTGCTCTTCTGCTGATTCTGGGTGGTTGGGGATTGAGGTCCATTGTTGCTAGAGGGATGAAGATAAGCTGATATTGGTTCTTCAGTCTAAAGAGTTCGATGTTGGTTCTTCACCTCGGAGAGGTTGGTGCTGCTTGTTTTGGTTCTTGGTCCGTTCATTGGGTTTTGGGGACTCAATAACCTGATGGATTTGTTTAACTCGGTTGGTCATTTGGCTGCGCCCAGATTTGAGCTTTGTTACTGATTTTCTTCCTTCAAAAGTTTGATCTGTTTGAAAGGCGGAATTGGTTTTGTCATTATTTTGTTTGAGATTTCTTGGGTCTGTGTTTGTTGGTGATGAGCTTGTTTCTGAAGAAAGATTTGCATTGAGTTTTGCAGCAAGGGCACAGGCAAGATATGCTGAGCGTGACATTTTGGTTGATGAGTTTCTTCGAGTCAATGTGTCTTATTGGTAGCCAGGTTTTTTAAAATTGGCTGATTGGTAACAATGCGGAGAGCAGTATGGCGTCTCATTCCACTGTAGCTATCTTCTTGGCAGTAGTGAGCTTAGTCTGTCTCACCAAGGGATGGAAAGAAGTCCCACATAAAGTAGCTCTTAAGGAGTATAGGGCATCTTTTCGTGCATACATTGTTGGCGGTAAGACTTGAAATCCATTTTTAGCGCTATTTTTATATTTTTTATTTGCTTAATAGAGCATACTATAATGCTTGTATACAGTCAGTTTGCAAAACATTCAGATGTTGAATGAGTTTGAGTGGTGTAGTTCCAGAATTAGTGAATCACGTGTATACTATGCCTTCTGTCCTAGGACAGGCAATTATAATTTATTTGACTTTCATATAGTTAAATCAGTTATGCCATAAGAATATGGCTTTTGGCATTGGCACAAGCTTGCCTTCACTTCTGTAGCAGTATTCTGGATACTACGGGCTCCACAATAGTGGTATGGTATCTATGCTCTAAAGCAAATTTCTTGTTGAAGTAAAGGCTAGATTGCTAAAAATGTTAATGGTTATATCTTCTCCCTGTTGTTCTCCACTAACTGGATTTATAAAATTCTAGTTAGTCAAGATTTTCAATCTGTTGGACAATGCAAATTCTTCTCTGTTTTTAAAAACAAAAAAGACCGAATCAAATTTAGTGATCCTTGAATATGAAATCAAGTCTTTTGTGAGTTTTAACATAATATGATTTTAGGCTGATGGACGGGAAGTGCACTTAGGGTTGATATATCCATGTTTTCTGGGATCAAGAATGCTAGGAAGCACAGTGTTCCCGTGGCTCATTAGTGGACTATCATCTTTCAGAACTGAGCATTGCCTACTATATGGATTTATTGTACTGGGGCTAGTAATGTCCATAACAGCTTATGATTATTAGGTAAGGATGTCATGTCTTTGAAAATATGAAAATGTAGTCATCGGCTGTTTGGTGGTAGATATTCAGATGCTTAAACTTTTAATTGATGACATGCAGAAAGTTGGGATGCTAGTGGCACTATTTTGCATACTTCATGCTGGCCTGGGCGTGGTCTGTTGTTCCCACGATAAGCAAGGTAAGATTTTACTAACTGACCTTTGTTTTCCATTTACTTTGATTTTTCCCTATTTCATTGAGGCTTTAGGCTCTAGCTTTTCTTTTGGTGTGGGTGTGGGTTGTTAGCTTGTTTAAACTTTATTTTGTAGAAATTACAGGTCGTGCTTAGGACTTGAGTTATTATTACCTCTTTTTTGTCACAAGTATTATATCTTTTTCTCTTTTCTACATGTCTGACTCAATATGTTTGCAGATTAAATTTGTTCGTCGTTTCCTTTAATAAAATTTTAAAGTAATTTTAACTAGCTTTGATAACTTGAGTGTTTTGACATATGGGAAACTTAAATACAAAACAAAGAGAATTAACTAACTTGATGACTCTGCAGTATATGATGTAGTTGTCATGGATTATGATCCAAGAAACTTCGCAGAGTTCGATACTTAGCTTTGTGTAGCTGGTATACATAAGATTGGCAATTGACAATTGAAAACCAAATATTTGAGGCTCTCTTGTTCATATTCATAGCTTCAGATTTGTTTCACTCCAAGTTGTTTCCTTTATGCCTGTTCAGTCTAGAATGTTTCATGTGTTGGTAGATCTTTATAAGTGTTCTCATATTTTTCAGTGTGTGTTGATCTCCTGTTTAATGTTATGTCTAAGAAGTCTCCACAAGAATATGAGCTGAGTGATGCAGAGTTTGCATGGTTGTGTGTCAAACACGTCAAAAGCAATGCAATTGTAATAGCGAAGGTAGTCTTTCTTTGTAGGTATCTTGTCCCTTCATCCTTTTCCTTCAAAATGTAGAGACAGCTGAATCTGATTGTTGGAATTTGTGCAGAATAATTGTATGTTGGGTATGGGAAGTGGACAGCGAAACCGTCGGGAGAGTTTAAGAATAGCATTGAAGAAAGCAGGAGAGGAGGTCAAGGGTGCAGCTTTGGCTAGCGATGCCTTCTTCCTGTTTGGTAATTATTATTACTCATAAATCATTGTTCTGTGCGCTTAATTCAGAACAAGTAAAAGGGTAAATTAATCTAATACAAGTAAAAAATCATGGAATGGTGGAATTGAAGAATACCACAATCTGTACAGTAATCTATTATGCCAAACTGAAAATAAAGATAGATATAAGAACCTTTATATTTATGTGTACGACACCTGTTTTACATGCAGCTTGGAAAGATG
Organism: Potentilla sterilis; assembly: GCA_963682095.1. NCBI lineage: Eukaryota > Viridiplantae > Streptophyta > Magnoliopsida > Rosales > Rosaceae > Potentilla > Potentilla sterilis. Next base: position 28,263,400 of record OY821762.1, on the reverse strand, counting down.
CCGTGGAAGAAGCATGTGAAAGTGGAGTTAGTGTTATTGCAGAACCTGGTGGCAGTATAAGAGACGGAGATGCTATAGATTGCTGCAGCAAGTATGGCATTTCACTTGTTTTCACTAACATGAGGGACTTCAGGTATTAATATCAGGTTGTAGTTTTGGTCCTTGCTCGTTTTACTTTCATCCAAGCGCCTTTGGTTAATGATTGCTATTTCGTTGGATTTGTTTTCCTCTCATGAGAATGTATTTTGGATGCCAGAGATTTTGTCTCTGTTTTAAGTAAAACTGAATGACTAATATCGAGAATTATATGGTTATTCATTTATTTGTAGTTCTTGGTAAAAAGAATAAAAAAAATCAGAGTAATACTTAGCTCTTTTCTTGTTTGGATAAAAAGTAAAAAGGAAGTGTCATATTTCTATTTCTTCACCATCTTATACATTTTTCAAATATTCAACTTAAATGACCACAACCAATTCTCGCACCGATCAAGCCAAAAAAAAAAAACACCTCCAGAAGTACTTCCAATTAAGATGATGCAATATCTTAGACAACCAACAGAATAAAAAAATTCCAAGTCCACCAATTCAACCAATCTAACTCACGATTATGTTAAAGAGGATTAAACCTGGACCACCAATTAAATCAATTAACCTTCCAATTAAACCAAATTACGTCTCCTTGTGTCCACCACACATAGAACAAAAGAAAAAACTACTCTTGTCTTCCGAAACCAAAAAATAAAGCGAGAATGAAAACTCCAACAAGCTAGCCAACGATCAAAGACAAGAGAACCCGGTGACCACAATAGCTTCTAAAAACCAAAAGAATCTTGACGAGAAAAGAACTCTTATCAACTAAAAAAACCGAATTCGCAACGGAATGAAACCAAGTCCTAATAAATTTCAGCTCTGATACCAAGTCAAAAATAACAAGGTATAATATGAATTTCTGATATATTTCATCTTCTCCCAGAATGTGGTATATATATAAGACAAATTTTAACTTACTAGGAAACTAATTACAACTAAATATTATACAATAATTATAATTCCTAATACAACACGGCACGACTCACGCCAATAGGTAAAATGTTTTAATATGAAGAAATCTATTAGATGTAAGACCTAAGAAGCACGGACACGCAATAATGCTCGCGTATCGCGTGTTGGACACGTATCGGATACGGACACGCCATGACACGCATGAATACGCACGGACACGCGAACTGTTGTTTCGACACGGCTCGGACTCGTGGGGTAGTTTCGTCTTTTACCAAGGGAAAGCCCTATTGAGTCGGCCAACTCCTCCCTCAGTCTCTTCACTCTTGAGCCGTTGGTTCTCCTCTCCCAGTCTCTGGTCATTCTCCTCTCTTGAGTCGATTCTCTTCTCTCTTCAGGTCGCGCGACACTGGGTATGTTCTCTTATTTCTCTCTATTCTTCTTCTCTGTTGATTGAGTTAAGATGGTTGTAAAACGAATTGAGTCATGAGTTATGGCTTGGGTTGGGTGTAATTGAAGTTGGATGGGTTCCTCCCAGTTGAATTGGATAAGTGGACCCTCTGATCATGCACCTTATCGTCATAGAGTCATCCCCTTCTGGGGTATTGGAGGAAGCTATTGATAGTGTCTGGATTTTCGAGGTGCTAGTTTTTGGATATATTACTGGAAGTGATGCCCTAACCAAAGTATATAAGGTCAAAGCTGTGTATTGCTTGATTTGAACATAAGAATTCTTCTGTTTGATTGCTTCAACTTGTCTAGTGACCAAAATAAACACCCGATTTCAGGTCCTGTTTCTATTCAGGTTTGTCTCTCCATATGCATATGTTAGCATAGTGGGAGATTTAGGCATTACTGTTGTGGTTCTTCACTAACTGAAAAAATAATGGCATTTGGGTAGAGTGACTCCATACGCATATATTAAAAGTCATGTGATTCAGTATCAGAGTATAATTACTAAAGACTCATATATGGTTCTTCTCAGGATAGAATATATTGGAAATTGAGTGACTTCATCCTTGTTGTGTATATCAGCTTGAAGTGGCTTTGGTTACTTAATGTTGTTCTGAATGGGGGCATATGCCTTACTTTTGACAGTGAGCAGCATGTAAGCTAATTGCCAGATGAAGATAGAAAATGTTAATTGAACTAGTTATCTTAATAGTCATGTTCAATCAGTTGTGGTGTTAAACATTTTATCTGAATAGAAAACACCTTTGCTCATACTCTCTTAATGATACTATAAAAAAGAGAGAACGGCAAACTTCCAATGTTTACAATAGTTAAATGTCTCAGTGGATCCCATAGGCACAAGAGTACCAGAGTAATTTATGTCCTTAATGGCCATAGTTATTGGCAATCTCTGTTCCATTTTCTTCCAAATCTTCTTCACAGCTGTATACACATTATGAGGTTGATGAATCTAGTTTAACTACAAAACAAAGGGTTGTTTTCTGTAAGGGTTAATCATTTTGGCTGCATAGGATGATTTACAACGCGAGTATATAATATCTGATGATTATATTAACTGTTAATCTGTTATTTGAAGCTATTTGTGCAAGTTCCTGTATCCGACTTTGAAGTGCAATTTCCTGTTTATTGAAGCTATTTGTTATGGTTGGTAGCTTATGGTTGAGCCCTGGACAAATTAATGCTGTTTGATGCTTATGCTTATGTTTTGTTTAATATAATCTTTTTAGTATTTCTATTTGAACTGTTTTAAACCAATTTATAGATACATAACAGTTTTAGTGATTTCTTTAATTAGAGTTTCCATTTTTGGTCATGGTCTTTCTAAGTTATAGTCTAATCGTCTATAATCTTGGTTGCATGTAAGCCTGTGTTGAAGTTGGTTGGCATGCATGTGTTGCTAACCTGATGTTAAGTCCCTGTAAACTCTCACTTTGTGTTGTAGATGGTGTTCTCATGTACACTGACAAAAACAAATGATGTAAAATGTAAATTCAATTTGTCTGTAATGGTGTGATATATATATATATATATATATCGCCTAGAATGTGCCAATAATGTGTAAATGAAGTATGTTCAGCGAAACCTAGAAGAAGGTGACTCGCACGACAGTTGACTGCTTTTCTTATATAGCTAGCAACAGGTAGACATGGTTGTGGAAGACTAAGTTGTACCTAGAAGCATTGTGTTGATTATAATGTTATAAATTGATGGGGGCCAGTATTATTTTGCACGAGTTTGTTGATGTTAACTTAATTCTTTGATGATATCTTCTGCAGATGGCACGCTCAAAGAAGGCTTGAATTGTGTTTTTTGATGAAGTTGATGTCTTTGTATGAATAAATTTTTTAATATATTAATTATATTTTGTCTCAATTTTTCAATTTTTTTTTAAAATTAATCTACTTCGTCGCCTAAGTTGTCCTCTAAGGCGACGAAAATAAGTATATTCGTCTCCTAAGTGGATGACTTAGGTGACGAAATTTTATTTTTTCGTCTCCTAAGTAGTTTAATAAGTATATTTCGTCCTCTAAGAAATTTTTTCGTCACCAACGTACTTAGAAGACGAATATATTTCGTTGTCTAAGTAGTCTTTAAGGTGTTATTCACCAAGGCCGTATTGAACACTCGTGTCCGTGTCCGTGCTGCCTAGTGTAAGACTCTTAAATCTTGCTATCCACTTATCCCTAAAAATTATTCAACAACTCATACTTTTTCACTCTGTCAAGTGTCAAGTTAATCCCTATTATGTAGGGTTGTTTGTTTTTTATTCAACTTGTTTCTCTAGAACTTTTAAAATTTGGGCTGCACATTTGCTTTTTGCTGAGGTTGTAATGCTATATATTTGCCAAGGCTGTGACTTTGTTTTTCTCATTCAAGCCTTCATTTAATGCCATATTTTCGTCACGCTTATTCTTTTCTTTGGTTACAGGAGTAAAATGTCCTCCCTACAAGGAAAAAGGAAGCACCATTTCAGTCGCAGTAGGAAGCGAAGAGACCCAAGAAATATACTATTATGGAGATGGCAGGTCTCTTGGAGAGAAAAACCTAATCACATCCGATGTTAGAGTCAAGCAAGTGGATCAGGCTGGACTGGTATTCACTTTATGTGGTACTAGTGATATATTTGTACCGTGACATCAGTGTGCACTTGACTTTCTAGACGAATACGAGTGTTCTGATGATGCACCATCTATTAGACTTTCAAATACAGTGGATGGATGAAAACCCTTTTCAAGCTTTTACAGTTAAGATGATGGTTTTCAGAAACATAGATGAGGAAAGGGCTGAAATTGAAATGATGGCTACATAACGATCACGGTGTTAACTCTCATGTTTCAAGTGTTCTGGGTGGTGTTGATAATCTTCAGGTTCCAGGGGGACGCCTAGCTAAATCACACTTGGTTAAATTTCTATTAGGCAATTTAACATGCGAGGCTTATATGAGGATTCTGATAGAGGGAATCACAATTGCTGGTTTGTATAATCCTCCCACTAAGGGTTATTTACAAACATGTGCATTTGGATATACAGTTTAAGGTGTCTTTGAATGTCTGGTGAATGAGAAGGGACGCACGAAAAAAAATCTTGCTCTATATTATACAGTTTTTAAATAAGGACACCTTGATAATTGCTTGCAATTATTTTTCATAACCACGGGCTTACCATATATTAATGCAGAGGAAGCTTTCAAACTAATGTTTATGGCTCCCCTTGTTAGAGATGCAAAGAGGATAGTGGGTATAAATATTTTACGTGTAAACCTGATCAAAGACCATCATGTTGGTAAGGTTTATTATAAATATTGTATGTCATTTCAGCAGACAGATTGTCTCTAAACTTTACCAACATGATAGTAACCTCCTTGATCAGGTTTACACCTAGAATATTTATGTTCACTACCCTCTCTGCATCTTTAACAAGAGGAGCCATAAACATTGGTTTGAAAGCTTCCTTAGCTGCATTAGTATATGGTAAGCCCGTGGTTATGAAAATCAAGCAATTATCAAGGTGTCCGTATTTAATAACTGTATAATATGGAGCAGATTTTTTTATCGTGTGTCTCTGCTCCTTCACTAGACATTTAAAGACACTTTAAACTGTATTTCCAAATGCACATGTTTGTAAATAACCCTTAGTGGGAGGATTATACAAACCAGCAATTGTGATTCCCTCAGTCAGAATCCTCATATAAGTCTCGTTTGTCAAATCGCCTACCAGATTTTTAACCAAGTGTGCATTAGCTAAACTTCCCCTTAGACGATGAAAATTATCAACACCACCCATAACGCTTGAAACATGAGAATTAACACCCGTGATCGTTTGGTAGCCATCATTTCAACAAGTGAAATACAGCCCTTTCCTCATCTATGTTTCTGAAAACTATCATCTCAACTGTAAAAGCTTGAAAAAGGTTTTCATCCATCCACTGTATTTGAAAGTCTAATAGATGATGCATCATCAGAGCACTCGTATTCGTCTAGAAAGTAATGTGCACACTGATGCCACGTCACAAATATATCACTAGTACCACATAAAGTGAATACCAGTCCAGCCTGGTCCACTTGCTTGACTCTAACATCGGATGTGATTAGGTTTTCCTCTCCAAGAGACCTGCCATCTCCACAATAGTATATTTCTTCGGGTCTCTTCGCGTGTCAAATCGCCTACCAGAAATTTAACCAAGTGTGCATTAGCTAAGGTTCCCCTTAGACGATGAAAATTATCAACACCACCCATAATGCTTGAAACATGAGAATTAACACCCGTGATCGTTTGGTAGCCATCATTTCAGCAATTGGAATACAAACTTTTCCTCATCTATGTTTCCGAAAACCATCATCTTCAACTGTGAAAGCTTGAAAATGGTTTTCATCCATCAATTGTATGTGTTACTAGTGGGAAAGGTTGAGGAGTGAAAGGAGGTTTAAAGTTGAGGTGAGAAACTGCACTTTTGGTCCTCTTGTGGGCAATACAGTGCTATAAGTATTTGGGACCCAGTTGTGGAAAGGGATAGGAGATTTTAAGAATATATTGAAGTTTTTCTTTCTTGAGAGGAAGGCCAACACTTATTCATCTAAGTTTATGTTGACATTACTAGTTCACAGGATGGGATTAGATACTGTTACTGTATAAGATAGTCTCATTTTTGGATTCCCTCCTTTTGTGGCTGAAGTCTAAGGAGAAATTTTGTGGTAAGGAGTGTTGGAGAGGATCATTTTGTTCAGTGGTTTGGCAGGCCTAAGACAAATAGGGATACTTGTAACCTACAAAGTTGGTGAAGAGGCTGTGGTGCTTCTAACAAGAGACATTGCCTCTTTTGTGCTGTCATCCAAAGTTGGTGAAACCTACATCAAAATGTATGGGATTCTAATATTGTGACTAGAGGTTCAAGGCCTTTAGTTTCAGCTTCTTTTTGTGTCTTTTGGGTGGATAATAGAGGAAGCATGAGGTATTATTCAGGGAACAAACTTTTTTAACATTCTTTATTGCTTACATTTTATTCAGGTTTCACAGTGGTTCGATATTATTAGATCATTTTTCAGATCCTTCCTATCTTTTAGCTTGGGATTTGGCATTCTAAAGGAAGCTAGGGGGGAGGAGGTGGATCTCATTGGTGGGACAAAGTTCAGTACTCGGGTTCATTTGGGCATCAGTTTCTTCAAAATTATAGATAGCTCTTTTCGGGATCACTTTTTAGATGAGGGTTAAAGGCTTGTGCATTTGAAACTTACCTAATTTCTGTAACTTGAGCCACTTTAATTTGGCAAGAATTTGGTGTTTAATTTTGGTTCTGTAACTTGGCTAATTTCTGTAACTCAAGCCACTTAAATTTGGCAGAATTTGGTGTTTAATATGGGTCTGTTACTTTAAAGTCTTAATTTGGGTCTTGAACTTTAAAGTCTCAAACGATTTATATTTCTACATTTAAGACTTTGGTAGATAAATCTTTTTATTTATTTTTTTGGGGTTACAGAGGCTTAAAAAATCCAAAGAAACGAAAGAGAAAACTAAGAGTTAGAGTAGGAGCTGATTCTCCTAGTTCTTGTCACAGCACAAAGATCATCAAGAAAAGCATTAGCAGCGTGCACAGGCAGATTGTCAAAGCTCACAAAACCAAGCTCAACATGATACTGGATTTAGCCAAAGAATCAGTTGTCATGTTGTATTCTATGAAAATATGGGAGAGTTTCACATCTATCATTCTAGCCATAAGATTGTAGCCGTCTAATACAGGGTGAAGAGATAAAGTAATGTTCTGCATGAGCTGCACAAGCACAGCAAAATCAGACTCAATCTCTAGATTCATAATATCCAGACTTGAAGTAAGTCAGACCATAGAAAAGACCCTAAGCCGCAGCATCCATGATCTCACCAGTACCCAAATTAATCTGAAAGCCTTTAATCCAAGCTCCAATATGATCTTTGATAATTCCCCCAGCACCAATATTGCCAGAAAGAGAGGCTCTTGTTCCATCAATGTTCAACTTATAAAAATTCACAAGAGGTTTTTTGAGGGTCAATGAGAGTCGGTATTTGCATTAGAGATTCAATTTAACTTAAAGTAGCTAGAATTGAGTTGCAGCAACATGCTTTAGTTTAAGTAAAACCTGAATTCTAAGGGTTATTAGCAATCAAGATTCATTTGCATTGATGCATTAGAGGGTCAGTTGCATTAGGAGGTCAATAATTTTGGAGGTCAGTAGCATTAGAGGGTTGATAGTTTTGTGGGTCAATAGGTTAATTTAGCAAAAGTTATTTTGCTGTTATTTCATATCCAAAGGTATTCCCATCCTTAAATCAGCTCAAACTCCAAGTTGAGTCCTCTCATGTGGCTACACAATTCAACCTTGAGAGAGAGAGAGAGAAAGGGAATGAGATCGGCTTCGAGAATAAGAGGATGGAACCCAGATAATGGGCTCCAAGTAAGACAAGATGGCGTGTGACTGAGTTAATGGAAGAGTTGATGGGGGCTTTGCACACAGTATTAATAAGAACGTTGCTTGTTATTAGTAATAATTGTTACAAATATGTATATACTGGTAATTATGTATAATAACTATGGGTTAGAGATGACTTGAGGTTGCTTTGCGAAAAGGTTAGCAATAGATTTTATACTTGAGCACTCAGGTATCATTTGGTCTATTTCGAGAAGACTATGTATCAAATTGTCGGATTGGCTTTACGTACCTCATCATAGAAAGAATTTATCCTTAAAAAAGCTATGGCCAATCGCACTACTGTTTTTTTTTTTTTTTTTTTAAGTTAACTGTATTTTATTATTTTTTGGGCTTTTTGAAAAGTTCAAATTATTTTTTTTAATAAAGTTCAAATTAATTATATCAAGTATATTTGCAAATTATAACATTACTCTGTATTCTGCTTTTTTACACAAGGACAATCAGTCGTCATTTGAGACCAGAGGTTTGTAATTAAAGTTTGATGTGGCATGAAGTCTGTCACTTGCCGTTTCAGATTCATTAGTTTTGATTTCTCATCATAACCAAACTGGTGTTAAGGTCTCAAATAAGCATCCAAACAATGACATTGACACCTACGCTCGCTTTAGAGGTCACCCCTTTTTTGTAGCTAAGCGCGAGGTGAGAACTAAGAACTTTGACATTTCTCTCATCGCTGTTGTTTGTCTAATAATCTCTCCTTTTATAGTGCTTAGTTTTCATTTGATCAAATTTGGGAAAATAATGGTACCTCAAACCACACAAGAGGTTTTCTCCTCAAATAATGGTCTATGGTTCGTGCTCCATAGTAGATGAGATTGAAGAGAAGGGATTCAAACCCACCATGTGTACGTGATAAGAGGGATGGAGGGAACATTAGTTGGTTAAGATACTTGTTGATGTAGTTGAGAGAATATAAGGTCATCTCCAATAGGAGGGTTGTATTGGATTCCTTAAGTCTTATTTGATAAAATGTGACGCCGGTGACCCGGGTTCGATCCCTGGTAAAGGCGCCAAAAATTGATGGAGGTGTTATCCAAGCACAAAGTACCTGCAAAGTAACTTCATACACATAATACTCTTCTTGTGTCGATTGTAGTATTGACAAGTAGAAATCGTTCTATCCGGAGAAATCAAGGGCATTTAATCACATAAAGTATTGCAAATAAAGGGGGTGTCGATTTTTATGTCTAATTTACCTACTGATTTTTACTAAATTTAAATCCTAAATTATTATATACAATTGATCAACATCTTCCACACAATCACAAAACACAAAACTCATTAAACATGCAACGAAATTAAACAAAGTAATAGGGGCAGCAAGCATAAAACGAATTCAAGATCAATTAAGTTCCAATTTAATTAGAGCCAACGCGGTTTATCTAATTATTCAAAACATCACAAGTATTTAGAATCCACAACGCGTGTAATCCTAAACATGGTACTAATCGGTTTAATAACACAACGCGTAGAAATTAAACACAAATAGCACATAAGCACAATATGTCGAATTGGAACATGTTAGCAGGTATGGCGTCACTCATCCCACATCGACATGTAAATTTCCAGAATTACTCTAGCCCTTAGATAAATACATATTAAAATCAACTACGCGTATGATCCAACATGTATTAAATCGGCAAGTGAATTCAACACCTAGACAACAACCATGGCCTGCGATTGCATCTAGACATCTCCTTCGGTTGCACACGAATTAAGGAAATAAACCTAATTAAATCAAGAAAACATGCAAAAGCCTACTGTCCATCATACCATATTCAATTAAATCACATACATAATTCAGTAATTAAACACAAGAAAACCAAACAATATAACAAGAATTCGGAAATCCCATGAATAATTAACAAAACCAAAATACAAACCAAGAATCCATACATAATTCATAGACAAATTAATGTATAAATACAAAGAAACAAAAGCCATTGAAATTACAATCCAAGTGACAACCTTGTTGAAGGATTCGGCAAGTGGATTGGTGTTGATGATTGGAATGATTTTATGAAAGGTGGTGGAGTATGGTTCGGCTATGTTCTTGGTGAGAATTCTTGGAAGCAATTCGGCAGAGTTTTGGCTAGTTTAAGTGGGGAAGAGAAGATGATTTTTCTGAAATTATGGGGTGCTATTTATAGAGGAGCATGGGAACCTAGGGTTCAGCCAAAACCCTAGGGTTGTTGCCGAAAATTGCTTTGGTCAAAGGCTGAATACTTGCTTCAATTATCTCTTCAATTATCATTAACTTAATTCAGCAAAATATCTTGAACCAAGCATCAAATTCAGTCCACATGCAGCCCTTGTCTTTCTCTTTAATTTCTGCCGAATATCCTAGGATAATGGCTGAATAAGTCTTCTAATTATCTCTTGATTTAATCTTGAATTAATCAGCAATATTATCTTGAATCTTGAGCACAAAATGGTCCACATTCGGTCTTTGTTCAGCCTTGATTCTCTCCAAATAAAATAAGTAACCTCCTATGAAAGTTACCATGGTAAATCGGCAAAAGCTCCCCATGAATATTAGAATTTATCTCTTCTTTTATCTCCACATAAAATCTGAAAATAAAGAAAAGAAATACATAATTAATTCATGTAATAAACGTGTCCTAATCTAGACAAATAATGTCTTAAAAAGACATATATGTAATAGATAAGTTCATTAGATTAGGAAAGTTTCCAATTCAAATCAAGGAACTTACTAGATCGAGAAAGTTACTAGAATAGGAAAATCGAAATAGGAAAGTCACGGATTTTCCAGTCATAGTTCAAGTAGGACTTTCCTAAACAGGACATTTCCTAATCCAAACAGGATTCTAAATTTTCCCTCACATGTTTCAGAAATGACGAACAATAAAGAATTCTATTCCGACAAGTTTCCTAGTCAAAACAGGTTTCCTAGTCCAAACAGGATTCCTACTCATACTAGAACTCTTCACATAACGACAATTTCTGCATTTTTAGCTCAATTTGTACACCAACTCTACCAAAGACTCCAAACACAACTCAATGACTTTATATTACAACAATAAGGGTTAAGAATTGCATAAATGGGGGTAAAAACATATTAAGAACGTCGCATTTTATGCTCCTATCAACTACCCCACACTTAGCTTTTGCTAGTCCCTTAGCAAAACAAAATAAAAAGACTCAACACTACTGCCCCTAAATAATTGTCTCAGGATCTTTTAAACACATAGCTTTCAAGTTAAGCATTCGAATGTACGCACATAAATCCCGAGCGTCATGAAACATGTATCAAAGCATGAACAAGTAAGAAACGAAAATCACAAGCAATGACATGTTAAGTTGATTTAATCCTCCTCACTAGGCATACTCTCTTCTTTTTACTCATGATATGGCAATATTCACTCAAAGTATATGCAAGAGAATAGATTAAGAATTACAAAGAGTAACTTGCATATTTCATCAAATAAAGGCACTTTGTGAATAGTATTATTAAGATAAACTTCATTTAACAATTATGTGCACAAATGAACAAAAACCATAAGCTCAACTCTTGACAAAATCTCCACAAATCAAAGTTTACCTATTTTAAGAATCATGAAAAGATCAACGTGAAGGTGATAATGGGGATTGGCATAAGGCATTCACATTTAGGATAATGGCGATAAAATGTCACCAAGACTTAGCAAAATTCAATGAATCCTTATGACATCACTTCAAATGGTCAAATTTTATCATGTTGGACCCAAACTTCATTCTTTTCTTCCCCATAACATAGTGAACATAGACAAAGGTCAAGCATGATAATAATAGACCTTTAATTGTAAAACAAACTCCAAATTCACCACAAGAACCCAATCCAAGTATTTCTTTACCCGATTCTTTTTCTTTGTTTTTCTCTATTTTCGGCTCAAATTTTTCTTTTTATTTTCTGTCCGAATTTTCTTTTTGTTTCGGCAATCATGTTTCTTTCATGCTTTTGGATTGGATCACCCCACACTTGCTTCAAATCATCACTTCAAATAACAAATTCCAATTAAATTTTACCAAGTCTTGACAACAATGGTAAGGTTAAACTATTCTAAGCTCAAGGAATGTGTATCATGGTGATGAAATAAAATGGCTCAATGTTGGCTCAATGGGGTTAAAACTAAGGAGTCCCACGATGGGCACAAATTAGGCATAAGCTTTATTTGGCAATGGTGGTATCCTGACATGATCTTTTCAATCCTTTTCAAAGTCAAGGCATTTCATGAATAATAGTCTCAAAAATCGTCAAAAGCAAATTCTAGCATTCTAGAGTTCATTAAAATCTATGGCACATAGTCATTGAATAATCAAAGAATGATGAAGTTTTGAAAAATTCTGCCCATTTTTTCTTATATTTATCGCTCATGAAGAAAGTATTTGGCATCAAAGCTCACATAGGTTATTATGGAACAAAATCAACACAAACATGCATGCTTCTCATATATCAATCAAAATCTCACAAATTCATACCAATCATAATATCCATGAAACTCACAATTTAATTCTTATGATCATGCAAAACCATCATCTATGCATTCAAAGATATATTCATCATAGACTATTTAGGGGCACCTAAGACTCAAAAACAAATAAAAACAAACAAAAAGCAACGAAAATTTAAACAAAAAGCAACGAAACATGTTTTTATTTTTCTGATTTTCTGATTTTTTTCTTTTCTTTTCTTTTTATGACTTAAAATTAAGACTCAAAACAAAACAAAACATGTGAAACATATATTCCCTACCCCACACTTAGAAAAATACATTGTTCTCAATGTAAACCAGAAATAATGTTGTAATTTCTAAGCATATGATAAAATTCACAAGTTCCACATTTATACAATTCAACCAAAAAGAGTTTAGGGATTTAGAAAATTCAAACTCTCGTTGATGGCTCCTTCACAATTTTGGTTGAAATGGGTTGTCTCCCATGCAGCGCTTAGTAGTTTATAGTCCATTAGCCTAGACTCTTCTCTTCTTAATCAAGTTGTGGGCGACGCCTTTTGGAGTGCGCACTCCAAATTCGTGCCTCCTTACAATGGCTATCATAACTCGATGCATGATTACTCCACTCTTCAACTGCATCACATCAAGATAAAGAAAATTAAAAGAGTGGAGATGAGAGTTCAAAGAATAAGTTAGTAGTGAGTTAGTGAATTAGCTAAAGTTAGAAGTTAGTGTATAAATATACAATAGTTAGCTAAGTAGAATTTAATTGTAAATCATGAACAAAAGTTGAGAGTGGTGGAACTCGATTCTTGCAACACTTGTCGTCCTTCCCAAGTCAATGAGAGCTCCAATCAACTGTTTACAATGTAATTCTTCACCTCTTCCTTATGATCTGCAACTAACAATTAAACTCTACAAGAATTATGAGAATCAATATGTAAAGGTTAGAAAGAATGAGTTAGAATAAGTTAGAGTATAGGTTAGAAATAAGTTAGAAGTAATGTAAAATTTTCAAACTATAAATGTATCATACGAATTCTCTATAAGTATATATTTCACACGATTTATGCAAGTATAAGTTTCATAAAAAATTACAAGTATCACAAAATGGATCGGTCCTAGTCTTTTCAAAGTATTCGAATATGTGATGAGATTGCCGAACCCTAGAGTTTAATTTCTTTTATTCACACAATTTAAAATTTGAGGTACGTGGAGCAGAGGAGATAACAGTGCAATGGACTGATGCAGCCCCTGGTAGTATCATGCTTTATCCGATATACCTCAAAAATTAAAGACGAATTTTGGTTTGAAGAACATAGATTCACATATGTCAAGTTATTTTCTAGCGTCAAAAGTGAGGTGATGCTTCGGCACAAGCTCACTACCAGATCCGAGCGAATAGCCGACGAAAAAAATTTCGTCGGCTATGCCTATTTTTCGTCGGCTATACCATCTGCCGACGAAATTTTCGTCGGCTATACTTCGTCGGAACAACCCCGTCGGCTATACCAATGGCCGACGAAAAAAATAAATTCGTCGGCTATAGTAAAGTATGGCCGACGAACTTACCGACGAAAATATTTTTTGTCGGCCAAACCTGGGAGAAATTGCCGACGAATTTCGTCGGATATTTTCGAGTATGGCCGACGAAATTCATTAATTATAGCCGACGAAATTCGTCGGCTATTGTGTGTTAACAATAGCCGACGATTTTATAAATTTTCGTCGGCTATTACCTCAAAATATATTAATATTTAATAGACATTAATTAGTTATAGCTGACGAAATAATGTAATTTTCGTCGGCTATACAACTTATAGCCGACGAAAATTGGTAAAATTCGTCGGCTATAGTTATTATAGCCGATGAAATAATGCCAAAATCGTCGGCTTTTCTTACATTTGGGAAAAAAAATTAAATTATTTTCTAAATTACCATTCCAAGCAACCTGCAAATCACAAAAACAGTCCATACATTTGCACCAACAAGAAACACGTCTAAATACCCTTTTTATTAAATTCGTTCTAATATACATAAACCCTAAACCCTAATCATCACCTAAACTACTAAAGTCCACCAGGTCATCCCCAGCATCCTGCTCTCCATCAGGCTCGTCATCCTGCTGACCGAACTCGGGAGGTTGAGGCATTGGAGGTTCCGCTAACCGCTGAAACGGGGGCGGGGGTGGAAGGCCTTCTTGTTGTGCCGCGAACATCTCATACCACCAGGTTTGTTGGCCGTCGTAGTTGTGTTGCCGAATTCTGTCGCATTCGGCATGCCAACCGGCCATATCCAAATGATACTGTTGTGTTCTGCGGCGCAGCTCCAAATGATATTGCTGTGTGCTACGGCGCAACTCATGTACTGTCTGGGACGAGGTCGCCAATTCTGCGGCCAATCGCTGCACTTCCCCCCTCATATGTTGGCTCTCCCCGCCTCCCTTCTTTTGACCTCCCTTAGTGGTCTTCAGAAGCCCTAGTCCAGAACTTCCCAAACCCCGGCAGTAGTAGTTGTTTAACCGGTTTGGGAAGGCTGCATTGAACATCCTCGCTGCCGTTTGGACATTGGACCGGTCGACATGCCGCATGGCTTCTTCCAGATCTGCCTCTGAAATGTTCGGTTGTGTCTCCCGAACTACTTGCTGGAACACCTCTTCTTCGGCCCGGTTAACCCTCTCCTAAGTGGACGGGAAAAAAAAAATTAATATTATAACAAATATATAATTAAGTAAAATTAATAATTAAAATTTTAAAATTGTAATGAACGACTTACGAGCTGTTCTGTCGCTTGTGGATAAGCGATCTTGAACGTCTCCACGTACGGGTTGCTATCAGGATGATCTCTAAGAGCCTCCTCCTGATATTGTGCAAACGGCCGTGAACCAGCATGATGGGGGGTTGTGTTCCGGCGGCGGTTCTCAGAGTTTATCCGAGAACGTTGCTTCAAACAAATAATAAAATGTTAGAAAAATGCATAAAAAAATATTAGTGTAATAATTATAAAATAATTAAACTAATAATTAAAATTTTAACAAAATAAACATTTTTACTGAAGTTTAGTATTTACCTGCATAACTGGGTTGTTGAAGTCTACTGTCTTCAACCAACGCCACTCGTACTCCCTGAACATGAACTCCCTGGGAGTACCCATACGACCAAGGTTGTCGTATTCGTTATAGTGGGAACGCAGCTCGTTCTTCCACTCTTTGAACCTACGAAAAAAACAAAAGTGTATTAGAAATATTATTAATATCATAAAATATTAATAATTATAAGATAATTATAATATCATAAAAACAAACGTACCTCGAGTTCTGCTGGGTGTCCGCCCAATCCCGCCTATGTTCGGCAATCTCGAAGAATGTCTGAAAAATAATATTTTATTAGTTTTACAATTGTAATAATACCGAAAATTATTAAATATTACGATAAATAAATTAAATTTTTTAAATTACTCACCGACGCGGCGTTGTTCACATCCCTCTTTATCTCTTCGGGCACATCAGCCCACCGGGTCCACAACATAGGGACTCTGTCCCTAATCAGTGACCCCACGCAACCCGAGTAGTCGCGTTTTTTCTTCCCCGGAACCTCCTGATTAGGAGGTTCGTTGATCTGAATCCTGCCGCTGCGCTCAACAGTTCTCCTGAGCGTGTCAAAACATATGACACCTCTCGTATTCCTCCGTGAACTGCTAGCGGCTGTCCCTATCACAAAAACGACGATTGGTTAATAAAATTAAATATTAGTGCGTTAATTTTAATAAAACATTTAATTAATAAAATCAAATGTTACCTGAACTGGATGACTCGTCTGTCGACTTTCCTTTTCTTCTCGCCGAAATAAGGTGGTCAGGGTTCTCAAATGGCTGCTGCTGGTATGCCTCCGCAGCACTCACGTACTGAGGCATATCAGGCCATATGGGCACACCCTGATAGTCGACCTCCGGTATCGCCGGAATGTTGTACGGGAGGTAGAGCTGGTTTGGGAGAGTAGGCCCCTCAGTTGAGTCAGCAGCAGACTGAGTCGGACTCGGCATCGGCTCTCGATGAAACTCAGGCATACGAACCTGAGGAACGTCGACAGCTATCTCCTCGTGAAATAGCTGCCGACTAAACCTCGGAGCCACGGAGGGACCGACATTCGGAAGTGAAGTGCTCGACGGCCGCCCCGCCTGGAGAAGGGTCTGGTGCCGAGAACTCACACTCCGCCGCGGCTGGGCTGCATCCACAGTCCTCTGCGGCTGGGATGAATCTACACTTCTCCGCGGCTGGCTGGTGGTCCTCTCAGGCTGGCTAGCGGTCCTCTCGGAGTCTGCGGAACCGGCGGAATTTCTAGAACCTCTAGATCTGCCGCCACGACGGCCTCCGAATAGGTTTCTTAATGCATCGGCCATCTAAAGCCCGAGGCATTAATACATTAATTGATATTAAATTATATTATATTAAATAACAAATTCTAATTAATATAATAACCAATAATACTAACATATTTTAATATAACAATTTATATAATAACCAATTTATACGTATAAATTATACAATTACACCTAAATTATACAATTAAAATTAATTTTAAAAAAAATTATCTATATTAACATAAATACCTAAATTATACCTAAATTAACATAAATACATAAATTATACCTAAATTAACATAAATACATGAATTATAAATAAATGAACATAAATACATAAATTATACCTAAATTAACATAAATACATAAATTATACCTAAATTAACATAAATACATAAATTTAGGTATAAATACATAAATTATACCTAAATTAACATAAATACATAAATTATACCTAAATTAACATAAATACATAAATTATACCTAAATTAACATAAATACATAAATTAACATAAATTATACCTAAATTAACAATTATATCTAAATTAACAATTAATTAACATAAATGAAAAAAAAAAAAAAAAACTTACATTGATTTTGCAGAGGAGAAGGAGGCCGGCCGGAGGAGGGAGGAGGAGGGACAGGCCGGAGGAGGGAGGAGGAGGGACAGGCCGAAGGAGGAGGAGGGAAAGGGTGGCCGGCCGAAATAGGGAGGAGGAAGAGGGAGGAGGGGCCGGGGCGCTGCCGAATTGGAGGAGGAAGAGGGAGGAGGGCCGGGGCGCTGCCGGATTGGAGGAGGAAGAGGGAGGAGGGCCGGTTTTGAAAAAATGCAGCAAATGGAGGCTAGGGTTTGGCTGCAACAAACTTATACCCGAAAGTATAGCCGACGAATTAAAAAGATTTCGTCGGCTATACTTAAGACTAGCCGACGACATTCTCTAATTCGTCGCCTATACTTAAGAATAGCCGACGAAATTATTTAATTCGTCGGCTATAGTTTAGGCGCTCAGCAGCCGTCCGATCTCCCCCATCCAACGGCGGACAATGAAAAGGCGCGGATCACTAGAGTTTAGCCGACGAAATAGAATTTTCGTCGGCTAAACTTTTGGTCAAACTGCGAAGTCAAACCTCTAAACGCTTTAAAACGGAAATTGGACCGTCTAAATGACGTTTTTTTGCCTGATCTTCAACAGAGAATAGTTTCAGATCGATGAGACGCAACTAATCGTATAAAACTTTTCCTCAAAATATTTACCGACCGTCATGCTACACATAGGAAAACGGAAGTAAAAAACAGCTAACCGCAACATTCGGCACACAGATTTTGTCGGAATCTTCTCATTTTTCAACCGTAGACGTATTTCAATATTTCGGTCATACCTTATTTCACGACACATTTTTATTTGAAGGGTCTACGTATAGTAACTATTTGAAACTATACATTCACTTAAACACTTGGTAAACAAGTTAAGGAACATTAGTGCATATGTTCCAATTTTGAATCTAAAAGTTTGGAAAATCTATTCCAACCGTCAGATATCACCGTTAAGATTAAATACATGTATGAAAAAAAATCCAACTACATCTGACAACGTTAAAGGCTCGATCGGGACGGTCAACCGGGTGAGTCAAACCTCTAAACGCTTTAAAACGGAAATTGGCCCGTCTAAATGACGTTTTTTGGCCTGACCTTCAACATAGAATAGTTTCAGATCAATGAGACGCAACTAATCGTATAAAAATTTTCCTCAAAATATTTACCGACAGTCGTGCTACACATAGGAAAACGGCAGTAAAAAACAGTTAACCGCAATATTCGGCACACAGATTTTGTCGGAATCTTCTCATTTTTCAACCGTAGACGTTTTTCAATATTTCGGTCATATCTTATTTCACGACACATTTGCATTTGAAGGATGAAGCAATGGTTTGTCGATAGTGATAGAAAATGGAAGCTGCTCTTTTTTTGTTTTTTTTTTAATCATAGCCGACGAAATCAAACCTAGTATTCGTCGGCTATTCTTTTGTCGTTTTCGGTCAAAAATAGAATATTTATTTTTTAAAAAAACTTATGGCCGACGAAATAATGAATTTTTCGTCGGCCATTATGAGAATAGCCGACGAAAAATTTAATTTTTCGTCGGCCATTATTGTAATGGCCGACGAAATAATGCATTTTTCGTCGGCTATTCTCTGAAAAAAAAAAACCAAAAAAATCAGTGGTTTTACACCTCTCCTATTCCGATGTCCTGTTCACATATAACCAAAATTGAACATAAAAAACCAGAAACCCAACAGTCAACATATTTCAAATTTTTTTTTAAGGGGTTTGGAACCCAGCCTAGCTGGGAGGCTCATCCCCACGCCCGTTCATTAGAAATGAGTTGATTACAAATGAAAGGATTACATCATTTAAATTACTTAATCCGTCGGATTGTAATCGGAATCATCGGATGAATCTTCTTCGATTTCTGAATTGCTCGATAGGGGTAATCTATGTCTTTCCTCACCACTAGAGTCCTCGTTAGTTTCTTCATTTGGATCAACATCAACAAGCAGTGGCTCTTCACGTCGAATTCGCATCGGCGTGTCTAGGCGAATAAAAGAGGAGTCAGGAATACCGTTTGAGTTGGGCTCTTGATACGCGGTGCCCCCTTCCTCGTTCTCTTCAGCCACTCCAAGTGTAGACGCCCGGTAAATGTTGCGATGGTGGATAGTGTTGACTACTTTCCACGGGTCACCCTTGGCGAGATCATCAAGATAAAACACTTGTTTCACCCATGTTGCTAAAACGAACGGGTCGTCCTCATACCATGATGTACTAGTGTTCACAGAAGTTATGCCGCAAAATGAGGAAACTCATTGTTTATATGCTTCCAAGCCGCTCCGTCAGAGATGTGTGTCATAATATCTGCGTCTCCCGCGTCCCGCTCACCGTGCCACCTCATAGCTTTTGCGGTGGTTTCTGACATGTACAACCGCTCAAGCCTATCTCTCAACGGAAAATACCGAAGCACTTTCACAGGTTTCCTATTGCCTGCTCCCGTCAACTTATATCGGTCAGACTGACATATCGGAGATGCGTCAAGGCTAGCAAGGTCATTCCCTTCTGCATCTTTACCCCAGAAGAGAACGCAGTCAAATGCGCATGCATGGATCTTAATGTAGGAAAGCCCTAGATCTTTGAGGATACTTCGGACCTGACGGTGATTGGTAGGATTACGATGACCCTCCTCCAACAATGAAGAAGTGTACTGTAGATATTCATCCACTTGCCTGATGCTCCCTTTTGTCTCGAATTTAATCCTCATTACCTCCATCACACTTTGAAGAACTGTCTTCTCAGAACTTGAAGACACAGGGGTCTGTTGCAATGCAATCAGTTTGTTGTACTAGTCAAAGGCAGCAGTGTTGACAACTTGTGGGAACGGCTGCACCGGGTCCTGCATATATTGTTCCCCACGTACACCGCTTTCAAAAGGAAACACGTCGTTGACGAATGCCATTGTTGGATCGTTGGATGTACTACTACTGCCCGCCTCAAAATACTGCCCATGATCATGCGATCCATCTAATGATGGCTCACCGTGATATATCCAACGTGTGTACTTCGGCCAAAACCCATTACTCTTTAGGTGCTCCCATACTGTCCTAATCGGAAATCGACACATATCACTGCGACACTTACATTTCTTGCACGGGCAATTATGGTAATTCCCGTTTGCATTTTCCTCGACGAACTGCAAAAAATCCACAACTCCTGTAGTGTATCGTCGGTCATGCCTTGGAAGCGAAATCTAACTCTTATCTCGATCCATATATAGCTTGATAATAATATATATGTATAACTTTAATTAATAATAAATTAATTAACACATATATATATTACAATATATATTATTATCAACATCAACTCATATATATATATACCATTAATTAACAACCATTATTTAAGTTCATTACACTATCAACAACCATTAATTAACATATTTATATATATTTTAACACTAATTAAAAAAACATTATTAAATTAAAACACATAATTATACTCTAACTGAAAATCAACTCAACTACAACTCAAATTCAACATATATACATACATTCTAACACTAAAACAACAACAAAACAAAAAATCACTTACTATATCAAAATCACTAAAACTCAAAATCAACTCAACTAAAACTCAAAATCAACATATATACACATATACGTACCTATATATAGCTCCACAATGTAAGAGAGGACGGATTTCAACAATACCCACAGATTTTTCACTCTTTCTCCCGTTTTTTTCCGTTTTTTTTAAATGAGCAGCTTCTGTCCAGATCTGAAAATATAAAGACTTATAGCCGACGAAAATGTCAACTTTCGTCGGCCAAACTTTCTAAAGTTTTCGTCGGCCAAACTTTTTAAAAGAAAGGCCGACGAAAATCCAAATCGTCGCCCATTCTTGGGGTATAGCCGACGAAAAATATTTTTTAGTGACGAAAGAAAAAATCGTCGGCCATTCTTGGGGAATAGCCGACGATTTTTTATTTTTGCCGACGAAAGAAAAAATCGTCGGCCATTCTGGGGAATAGCTGACGAAAATAGTATGTCGTCGGCCGTTTTTTTTTTTTCGTCGGCTATACTGTTTTTTCTGGTAGTGGCTTTTGTTTAGGGTCGAGCGTATTTTACTTTTCAAAGGCGGTGTCATTAAGATTCACGGAGAGCGAACTCCCTTTAGGAACCAGGCAGGTCTCGTTGTTGGACACCACGGAGGACAAGTCCCCTATCGACTCACTCACCGAGAATGAACATCAGTCTGTGGGCCTTGAGAACTAGTTAAACAAACCTGAGAACCATATCAATGAAAATAACTTGCCCCATACTTTGTAAAATAAACTCGGATCCCTAGCAGTCTACAAGTGTTGATCAAAGCCGCCCTCAACCTTATAAAAACGGATCTGCTAAAAAGCATCGTTCGTATGAAGGGTTTAGGTTAAGATCAACAAAAGAGGCTTCACCTACATGTTACACTTTAGAAACTACAATAAACTTAAGCATACATAAAACTATCAACTTCCTAGAAATTATCTAAGTGTTACAAACATTCACACATATTTTTACATCACATAATTCAGCATACTCAAAGTTACAAGCAAAATTAAACAATCTGAAATTTACAAAGTTACAAGCAACACTTTATGAATCAAAATAATTAAATTTCCCCGGCAACGGCGCCAAAAATTGATGGAGGTGTTATCCAAGCACAAAGTACCTGCAAAGCAACTTCATACACATAATACCCTTCTTGTGTCGATTGTAGTATTGACAAGTAGGGATCGTTCTATCCGGAGAAATCAAGGGCATTTAATCACATAAAGTATTGCAAATAAAGGGGGTGTCGATTTTTATGTCTAATTTACCTACTGATTTTTACTAAATTTAAATCCTAAATTATTATATACAATTGATCTACATCTTCCACACAATCACAAAACACAAAACTCATTAAACATGCAACGAAATTAAACAAAGTAATAGGGGCAGCAAGCATAAAACGAATTCAAGATCAATTAAGTTCCAATTTAATTAGAGCCAACGCGGTTTATCTAATTATTCAAAACATCACAAGTATTTAGAATCCACAACGCGTGTAATCCTAAACATGGTACTAATCGGTTTAATAACACAACGCGTAGAAATTAAACATAAATAGCACATAAGCACAATATGTCGAATTGGAACATGTTAGCAGGTATGGCGTCACTCATCCCACATCGACATGTAAATTTCCAGAATTACTCTAGCCCTTAGATAAATACATATTAAAATCAACTACGCGTATGATCCAACATGTATTAAATCGGCAAGTGAATTCAACACCTAGACAACAACCATGGCCTGCGATTGCATCTAGACATCTCCTTCGGTTGCACACGAATTAAGGAAATAAACCTAATTAAATCAAGAAAACATGCAAAAGCCTACTGTCCATCATACCATATTCAATTAAATCACATACATAATTCAGTAATTAAACACAAGAAAACCAAACAATATAACAAGAATTCGGAAATCCCATGAATAATTAACAAAACCAAAATACAAACCAAGAATCCATACATAATTCATAGACAAATTAATGTATAAATACAAAGAAACAAAAGCCATTGAAATTACAATCCAAGTGACAACCTTGTTGAAGGATTCGGCAAGTGGATTGGTGTTGATGATTGGAATGATTTTATGAAAGGTGGTGGAGTATGGTTCGGCTATGTTCTTGGTGAGAATTCTTGGAAGCAATTCGGCAGAGTTTTGGCTAGTTTAAGTGGGGAAGAGAAGATGATTTTTCTGAAATTATGGGGTGCTATTTATAGAGGAGCATGGGAACCTAGGGTTCAGCCAAAACCCTAGGGTTGTTGCCGAAAATTGCTTTGGTCAAAGGCTGAATTCTTGCTTCAATTATCTCTTCAATTATCATTAACTTAATTCAGCAAAATATCTTGAACCAAGCATCAAATTCAGTCCACATGCAGCCCTTGTCTTTCTCTTTAATTTCTGCCGAATATCCTAGGATAATGGCTGAATAAGTCTTCTAATTATCTCTTGATTTAATCTTGAATTAATCAGCAATATTATCTTGAATCTTGAGCACAAAATGGTCCACATTCGGTCTTTGTTCAGCCTTGATTCTCTCCAAATAAAATAAGTAACCTCCTATGAAAGTTACCATGGTAAATCGGCAAAAGCTCCCCATGAATATTAGAATTTATCTCTTCTTTTATCTCCACATAAAATCTGAAAATAAAGAAAAGAAATACATAATTAATTCATGTAATAAACGTGTCCTAATCTAGACAAATAATGTCTTAAAAAGACATATATGTAATAGATAAGATCATTAGATTAGGAAAGTTTCCAATTCAAATCAAGGAACTTACTAGATCGAGAAAGTTACTAGAATAGGAAAATCGAAATAGGAAAGTCACGGATTTTCCAGTCATAGTTCAAGTAGGACTTTCCTAAACAGGACATTTCCTAATCCAAACAGGATTCTAAATTTTTCCTCACATGTTTCAGAAACGACGAACAATAAAGAATTCTATTCCGACAAGTTTCCTAGTTAAAACAGGTTTCCTAGTCCAAACAGGATTCCTAGTCAAACAAGGACTCCTACTCAAACTAGAACTCTTCACATAACGACAATTTCTGCATTTTTAGCTCAATTTGTACACCAACTCTGCCAAAGACTCCAAACACGACTCAATGACTCTATATTACAACAATAAGGGTTAAGAATTGCGTAAATGGGGGTAAAAACATATTAAGAACGTCGCATTTTATGCTCCTATCAAACTCCAACAACAAAATGCTAAATGGGGGGGAGGGGGGAGGGTGATGGAGTTGGGGGTGGGGGATTAAAACAAAAAAGTGTTGCAACATCTCTATTTTCTTCATCTCCATAACTTTTCCATCCACCTCTTCATTCACCATCATCTCTATTTTCTACATCTCAATAATTTTTCACATTTCCACCTCTTCATTCACCACTATACTTATTTTGACATCTTTATTTATCATTCTACTTTTATAACCATGTCAACTCCATCTCAAAAAGGACCGAATTGGTCAACCAAATAAGATGAAGTTTTGTGCTGCATATATGAAAGTCTCGAAAAATTCTACTAAAGGTACTAGCCAAAAAGGAGACGGCATTTGGAAACAAGTTGAGCAAAAGTTCATTGTCGGCTTCAATGGAAATCCTCCACGTGTAAGATCTGATGAAAGTTGTAAGTCTCGATGGCAAAAATTTATTTTTTCACATATATATGAACAAATGGCATTCTTGTATCTTACGCTGTGAGAGGAGAATTGAAAGTGGAGCAAATCACATAGATCACGTAAGAATTTCTTTATATCTTTATGTATTTTTTTTTTAAATTGTCCCTATATTATTATATCATAGTCATATAGTCTTATTTGTTGTGTCGTATGCTTGGAAAAAATTAGCCTGTTTTTTTATTAAACCGATTCACATTATTTAGTTCATTATGTTATTTTATAGGACCGCCAAAGCGAGGAAATGTTTAGGAATGGTATGAATGGAAAATCTTTTGGATTTCATAGTTGTTACAATCTGTGTAAAGGTTGGCTGACATTTGACAACCCCCCACAATTGGTCCACCCTCGCTGCAAAGAATCATCCCGATATCATTGGACGATGATGATGAAGTTAACGATAATACCCCAATACCAACTTCATCTAGAGAGCCAATTTCTAGACCGATGGGAAGAAATACTTCAAGAAAAAAGCAAATCAAGAACCAATAAAAAGAGAAGAAATTTTTTGAAGAACAATTACTAGTTCGGATGGCTCGATTGGCCGAAGACAATGGAAAGGCGGAAGAGGCAAAAGAAAGAAGAGAGGAAATGAAGGAGGATCGATGAGAGAGAGATAGAGAAGAAGCAATATTGATGATGCAAACCGTTAATATATTTGATGGAAAGAAAAGGGAGACACTTGAAAAACTAAGTGCACGCGAGTTATTTCCTAATATCAATTCATCGTCGAATGACTATATATTATCCAGAAATGCCACTAAATGAAGACATGTAAATAAATTTCCAGGATATAAATAAATGTTTTCTTAAATTTTCTTTTAAATATATTTAATTTCATTTCATTATCGATGTTGTATCATGCTAAGTTATGTGTAATCTATACTATTATTAAGCAAACATGCTTTGTTAGCCAAAACGTGTGTGAAAATACGATTGAGCCCTTATACCATAGATTATGAAAAAATAAATTTTGATAAGTAAATGATAAAACAGTAATAAACAAAATAACAATAAAAAAATAGAAAAAAAAATAATTAGAGAGAAGTTATCTTGCGGTTATAACTTCCTATCCACTATCTGCATTAATTTCCTACAATTCAAAAGAAAACGTTTCACACACATCGTGTGTGGTCAATGCTAGTATTTAATAATTCAAATGAAATGTTCAAAATATCATTAATAATTTAAAATTTCTTTTTGGCCCAATAATTATTTCATAATTATATTAAAATATTATAATATGAAAGTAAGATATTAAAAATAGAAAAACATAATACAAAACAAAAAAAATAATATAAAAAAAATAATATGGGAGCTAAAATTTTGCCCTCCCTTATTGAAGATGATTTATTATTTCAATAAATTAATTAAAAATATTAAAAAGGAGAACTAAATTATAGCTCTCGGCTCAATATAGCCCGGCACTTTACTACTCAAGATGGCCTAAGATTGAAAAGGTTGTGGAGTAACTGATGATTGATCGAAGATGAAAGGGTGGTGATACAGTGATACTGCATAGTGTGCTTGGCATATGCGGGAGAGAGACCCTATTGCCCCTTATTGAGGTACCATTTATATTTCCCACCAAATTATATATGCTGCTACATTTTTTTATTAAAAAGATGAAGTAATAACCTCAAATTCATGGTCTAAGGATCGGGGCCAATACTACAATAGGGCTTTCAGATAAGTGGTGTTATATATTGGCACCTTGCAGGTGCTTGATGAAATGGCTGACCCATGAAAGCTGTGAGTTGAATAAGTCTAAATCACTCTTACAATTCTAGGTTGAGTATGCAGTATTTTTATGAGTCCAGTCTTCCCTTTTTGGGTACTATATAAATAATATCTTATGAACTGACTCGATATCTAAGGAAAAAAGAGGGTACCAATGGAGCTAGACAGCCATTTCTTGGAGATAAAGGCTACCTTGACTGGAATTCTGATTATTTGTGAAGAAATCATCGAGGACTTTTGGTAACAGCAGGAAGTTAGATCTTTCAATATAGATAGCTAGTTGTCCTAGTGTGGTTCTTACATTTTATTCATTTCTTCATAATATGCAATTATGTGTGTATATATTTATATACTCACATTAAATCACGCCTTGTGATATTTTTCTTTTTTAGTAAAATAAATGAGTAAATTAAACTAAAAAAATGAGGTAATGTCTGGTACAACTAAAGTTAAAAGTAAAAAAAAAGAAACTACAAAACAAAAGAAAAACTAACTAACCTAAACGAAATCAATGCAAGAACAAACAAATCAAAAAGCAAAACAAGATAAGATGCTAAGTACTAGTGATTATATCAATTATATGTCTACTTTGTCTTTATCAAAGGCATTGACTTTTTCTTGATGTAGAATAGTAAGCTTTTAGAAAATATGATATGAGACCATTACACAAATGAATCTTGAATGTTTGTTATTTCAGACGCATTCCATTTCTAGAAAATGATATTCCATCTCTTCACCAGGAAGACACATGCAAAGGTCACAACGACTGAGCCGAATTTTGTTAATTTTTGGGGACTTAGCATTAAACGAAACAGTGTAGTGTTCTTCTTTTACTTATAAATTAGATTTCTTCGATCTGGACAATTGATATGATGAATGAACTGGTAAAAATCATTCAAGAAGACTGAAGCAAGAAATTCCAGAGTTGTACAAGTCTGGTTTTTTGTCGACTCTTTCTTATTTTGTACTAGTATATAATACTCTCCGGGCAAGAGATGGTTCATGTGGTTCTTAACTTCGATACGTGGTGTAGGAAGATGGATTGAGCTACTGAGCTGCATCAATCTTCTCCTCTTGGACGTCTATACCTCTCATCCATATTGCACAATTGGGCTCCATATTCAAACCAGAGAAACTTCCCCATACAGCGCGCTACTGCAGGTTCCCCATCCATATTGCAAGAAGGTACTCACTAGAGTGCCCTCTAAAGTAAATTAATTGATTCAATTTCTCAGCTATTGACATATTATTGATTGGTTGATAAAAGTTAGAATTAGCGAGCTAATTTGTTTTTCCCATTAATTACCTAGTCATCCTTGATTGTATATGCAGCGCATAATATCATTAACTTGACCATAAAACTGTGATTCTCTTTGGATTTGTATGAGTTCATTACATCAGTTGGCCGATAAACACTTACCTTGTTCTCTTTAAGAACATAAGTTTTGGAATATGATCTTGATTTTATGTATTTTTAACTGCATTTAGAATTGAGCTCTGAAGTCCGGCCAAAAGATAAAAATGCATGTAAGCAATAGTAGTTCAGTACGTTCACCAAGATATACAATATATGTAAATTTCTATTTTATTAGACAAGCAATAGTATTTAGGCATCAGCTGGAAATTGTAATCTCTGACTAATTACCATATAAGAGAATTTGACAACATATAGGCCAAATAATGTCTTTTTCTTTTGATGCCTACGAAACCCATTGACGCATGCAGTTTGGAATTTGATTGTAATTTCCTGGAAATTCTTCTCTGACTTTAATATTATATTTCTTTACCCCTATTCCTTTTCTTACTATTCGCATTGATATTTAAAATCTAACTACCAGTCAACTAATTTGGATTCTTTTAGGAATTATGAGTACATGTATTGAGCTAAGCAGCAGAATATTCTTTATGAATATAGGATAGGCCAATGGTCTCATAGGAGATTTACCTATCTATTTACAAGAGCTTTCAAATGCCAGAACCATCTTCAGAAGAGTCGAATATGATTAACAAAGGGAAGTACCCTTCCAGCCTTCAAAAGCTTGCTCTGATTTCAATCAATGTCTTGCTTCTTTCATCATCAATTTCCTTGGCTATGCCACAAAATGAAACCATCATTCCAGTGAATGTTGGAGTTGTTCTGGATGACCATAAACATTCAGGGGTTCAGAAAATTTGGTTCAGCTGCATAAAAATGGCTCTCTCTGACTTCTATGCTTCTAATGCTCATTACAAGACTAGGATGGTCTTGAAAGTTCGGGACTCTAAACGAAATGTTGTTCATGCAGCTGCCGCAGGTAACCTACAGCATTTAATGTTATATCTGTGTAAATATATTTATTTCTTCCTTTCGTAGAAATATAATGCTTCTAATAATCATTTTATTAGTTCTATAAGTTTTACTTCGATTTGAAGCTAGATATTTTGAATTGGACACAGCTCTTGATTTGATCAAGAATGAAAAAGTTCGAGCTATCATTGGACCAGTAACAACTATGCAAACGAGCTTTGTTATCAATATTGGAAACGAAGCTCATGTGCCCATCATATCATTTTCTGCAACAAGCCCTTCTCTTACTTCGATCCAGAGCTCCTACTTTTTCCAGTTTGCTCAAAATGATTCAAACCAAGTAGAAGCCATAAGTTCCGTTGTAAAAGCTTTTGGATGGAGACAAGTTGTGCCTATCTGCATAGACTCTTCGTATGGTGAGGCAATCATACCATTCTTAACTGAGGCCATGGAAGAAATTGGGGCCCGGGTCGCCTATTGCAGCGTCATATACCCATCTGCAACAGATGATCAAATTGAAAAAGAGCTGTACAAGTTAATGACAATGCAAACTAGAGTTTTTGTTGTCCACTTGACAATCCCACTATTTTCCAGAGTACTTATAAAGGCTAAAGAAATCGGAATGATGAGCAAGGGATATGTTTGGATCACGACTAGTGGCATAACTAATAGATTAAAGACGATGGACGACTTTTCATTCCTCAATTCCATGGATGGAGTATTAGGAGTTGAAACCTATGTCCCAGTTACAAAAGAACATCAAGAGTTCATACTACGGTGGCATCTGCAGTTCCTAAAAGACACTCCAGCCAACAGTTTTGCTGCTAACTTGGATGTTTTTGCGCTCTGGACTTATGATGCTGCTCATGCACATGCACTCGCCCTAGCAGTTGAAGAAGTAACTTGGAGTACAAGTAACCTTGGTTTCGAAAAGTCAAATACTGCTCCGAACAACTCCTTAGATCTTGAAAGTTTTCCGGTCTCTCAATATGGACCAAAACTATGCAAAGCACTCTCAACTACAAGATTTCATGGCATTGCTGGAGATTTCAGACTTGTTGATAGGCAACTTCAAACCTCAACTTTTCAGATTGTTAATATAAATGGTGGTGCAGCAAGATCAATCGGATTTTGGACACCAGAAAATGGACTACATAAAAAGTTGGGTTCCTCAGCAAGCAATAGTTCATTCTCCACGGGCAATCTGGGGCCAATTATATGGCCTGGAGATTCTTTCGCTGTTCCAAAGGGATGGGAGATTCCAACAAATGGCAAGAAGTTGAGGATTGCAGTTCCTCAAAAAGTTGGTTTTACTGAGTTTGTTAAGATCACAAAAGATCCTAGCACAAACATAACAGATGTCTCTGGGTTCAGTATTGATGTCTTTGAGGCTGCAGCGGAGATATTGCCATATGCTCTTACCTATGAATACATTCCCTTTGTGAAGACAGATGATACCCCTGCTGGAAATAACAATGATTTATGCTATCAAGTTTCTATCGGGGTAAAAATTTACTCAACTTAAAGCTTTGTTATAATTCAGTAGCTCATGATCATATTATATTTCTACTATATAGATGCTGTTAACATATGATTTTATTTCATTGCTGGGAGTTGATAACATATATAATCTTAACATGACAGAACTTTGATGCTATAGTGGGAGATACAACAATTACAGGAAATAGGTCATTGTTTGTAGACTTCACCATGCCATATACAGAAGCCAGTATAGTCATGGTTGTGCCGGTCAAAGATAGCAATAGAAAGAATGCATGGGCTTTTTTGAAGCCTTGGAGATGGGACCTTTGGTTTACAACTGCTTGTTTGTTCTTCTTCATTGGTTTTGTTGTTTGGATTCTTGAACATCGAATTAATAAACACTTTCGTGGACCTGCCTCGCATCAAGTTGGTACCAGAATTTGGTTTTCTTTCTCCACCATGGTTTTTGCACAGAGTAAGTTTCAAGGCCTCTATCTAATATGAAGTTATTTTCGCATTCATATTTTCATAAGAGAACTAGGCTAGCTGCAATCTCTATATCTTTTTCCTTTAAAAAAGAAAAAGAAAAAGAAAAAGAAGAAGAAAAATAACCATTTCTTTCTGCATTCACAGCTGCAAAAGTTATTAGCAACTGGGCGAGAGTTGTGATGATTATCTGGATATTTGTTCTACTGGTACTCACAATAAATTACACGGCCAGTCTAACTTCACTATACACCGTCCGGAAGCTCCAGCCAACCGTTACTGATATAAAGGAACTATTAAATAAAGGAGAGAAAGTTGGCCATGTAAGGAACTACGTTCGTGACATGTTGAAGAATATAGGTTTTGATGATTCAAAGCTTGTGCGTTTTACAAACGTGGAAGATATTGATGAAGCCCTTTCAAATGGTGAAGTGGCTGGTGTTTTTGATGAAAGTCCCAACCTGAAGCTTTTTCTTGCAAAGTACTGCAACAAGTATACCATGGTTGGACCCTTCTTTAGAACTGATGGCTTTGCCTTTGTAAGATTTCTGCTTTCTTGCTGGACATGTGTGTGTTTTCCTTTTGTCTCCTTTTAAAGTTAAAACAATTCATATGATGCTATGACCTGAACCGTATTTGTTGAAAAAGATCGGCCAAATGGAATATCGTTTAACCATTTGACTGTTAAATTTGTATGTTTTTAAATAATCTGGATCTTCTGGCTTTGCAGGCGTTTCCAAAAGGATCCCCTCTATTACGGGATGTTTCACAAGCTGTCCTAAATGTGACTGGGGGAGAGAAGATCATGAAAATTGAAGATAAATGGTTCAAGAAAGAAAGCAGCTGTCAAGACTTGACTACCCCAAACAATAATAGCAGTGGTCTTGGTCTTGATAGCTTTTTGGTCTTATTTCTCATTGTGGCGGGGGCTTCAATACTAGCTTTGATAATATTTGTAGTTTCGTTTGTTTACAGGCACAAGGTTATTTGGACTTCAGAAGACTCTATATGGAGTAAGATTCAGAAGATGTTAATTATTTTCAATGAAAAAGACCAGAGCTGTCATACGTTTAATATCCATGAAAAGGAAGATGAAATGACTGCCTTATCTAATTACTCCCCAGAAAGTCTCGCTCACCAGAATTCGAACCAGGGACATTCGAATTCTGTATCTTCTGGTTTTGGAGAGCAAGAAGCAGGCTCAACTGATTTAGCGACTCCACGAATATCTGCTGCAACTCCTGATCATGAGTTCTTTATCACAGTTCAAGAAATTCCAAGAACTACCCCTCAGGTTCTTAATTAGTAATCTCTATGACATTCACTATACCATCATCCATAGTTGTGCAGAAATCTTCCATTTCTCCCTATGTATACATGTACGTCTGCTGGTATATATCGCCATAGTTATGTGATCGATGTGTTACATACATATCTGGCTGATAACCTAATATTGGTATCCATGGGAATTTTGCATGCATTTTGTACTATATTCAAAAACAATACGGCATAAGGGAATTGTGCTCTTAGAGCATGTTTAGCAGACTCTTTATTTTAATTTTTTAGCTATTTTCGATAGCATATTTAGTTTTTACAAAAAAATAGCGGTTATATCAGACTCTCTATTATAATTCTATGGTAACTTTTAGATATCTCGCAAGTCAAATTTGGAGAACATGATAGCTAAAAGTTAAAATATTTAAATTTAATACATTTTTTATATGTAATTATATATAATTTATAAATACATTTAAACTACTTTTTATTCATTTAATAAATATTTTAAATTCAAATCAAGCTAAAATAGAGAGAACTAATACAGACATAAATTTAAAGTGGCTAGCCAAAATAACTTTAATTAACTAAAATTTAATTAAAATATGGTTAACATTGTTGAAGATGCTTGTAGTAGTAACATTGAGCTGTCACTAGTTGCAACTATGACTCCACATATCTACCATTTCTGGCTAAAGGGAGGAAGTACGCAGTTAATTGAGTTTGGCTATTGAATTTTATTGAGCGAGCCTCTAATAGTTACTTGTGATGTTACTCAACTGCAGCACTTACAACGGAAGTGCAAAGGGTGGTATTTCTGCTGTTGTTCATAAAATCCCCAAGATGAAGCTCGTTGGTGCAAAATTTTATTATATATATTCCATAAATGGATCCTTTTTTTTCTTTACTTTTCTTTTCTTTTTTTGCATTTATAACTAATTGGATTGAAGATGAAAATGGTGTAATTTTAGTCATTGGGGGCGTTTTAACTCTTTGGTTGAAGAAGGCGTTATAGAGTTAATTAAAGAGTCACCTTCACACTCCCGAGAAAAGTCGCACAAAAATCTCTTCAATTTGTTTGATCGCCCAATCTTCGATCTTTTCCAAAACACCGCGGAGATGCACAAGAAACTGAACAAAAGAGAGCAGGTATATTTGGGTGATACAGTTTTACTTACCATTATTTGCAGTGAGATTGGGTAAAAATATTTGCAGGTATTTTGCTTGATCCAGCAAATTTTTTATTTTTTTTATTTTTTCAGAATCACTTACCAAGCATGCAGCCAGTCTCACTGTCGATCAGTAAGCAGTATTTGTGCGCAGTCTTGAATCACAAGAGACGTCCGCACAAATCAACCAGAATTGGGTAAAAATGTGTTTCTATCTTAGGAAATGGTTTTGTTTTGCTCATATAAATACGCTTCTGATTCTTACACTTAGCTGCATGCATGTACTGATATTTCAATCATGGCCATACATCCAGTCTTATAAAGAAGCAGTTTCTAAAATCCATCCGGGGATTATGGTTTTAAACGGTCTTCCTCTAGTTAGATCTTTGTATGAGGCTGAATAAGTTTGTTTTTTTTTTTCTATGAAAAAGTTGCAGGTATGTTCATCAAGTAGTTAATAATACAACTAAAAACATTCTGTTTCTACAATAAAATAAAAAGTTGTGAATAGTTTCAGAGTTACCAAATCTTATTATTATTATTATTATTATTATTATTATTATTATTATTATTATTATTATTATTATTATTCATGAAAAGAGAGACAACATTTGACTGCTGTCTCTGACCATAACACAACCTTTATACAGAGAAAAACAACACACATTATTTCTTCCAATTATTGCACAAATTTACACACTACCTGGTTTTGTCTAGTTCTTGTACAGAAATTCAAAGGTTTGTTTCATGAACATTTCATATGAAAGTGCATTTTACTGTGAGTATGCCATCTCCGTCCTAGAAGATAGATTTTCACTTTAGTGCAGTAGAATCCATCATTCCAATCCACAGCTTTGAAACAATCTTGCTAATGCAGTTGCAATCTGTTGAAAAAATTGAGGCAGTATCATATATTAATCAATGAATCAAACACTGAGCTCTCTCTCTCTCTCTCTGCAGTACTGTTCTTTTTAGTGGGAAATATATCAAACTCAAATTAGTGAGTAATTAAGAGATACATACCCTAATTTGATTGCATTTGCAGGCACATTGTTCTGAGGCTCAGTATGATTATGTGGCTGGCTTAGCTGGAGATGGATGGAAGCAACTGAAATCCATTAGTAATGGTAAAAGGAGGTTCGGAGGCTTTGTCCTACAGATTGAAAACTGTTTAGCCTCAACGGAAAAAGAAACCAATACTTTTCTTTATGATTTTAATACTCTTTTTGGTAATATTCATCATTTTAATACTTGATAGTAGCATTATGGAAAGAGGAAGGAAAATGAAATGTGTTTTAGACAATACCTTTCTTTGGAGTTCCGCATTCTCTTTACCAATGAAGTCTAGCTTCTTATACAGTTCTACGTTCTCTTGATGTTTGCGATTTCCCTGAAAAAAACAAAAAACACACACACACACACACAAATATAAGAATATAAGCATGGATTAGGCGCCATTAACTGTTCATTGAGCAAATGGGATAATTGAGTCAATTTTATTGGTTAACCTTCTGGTTCAGGTCTTTTATTTCTTCATTTAATATCTGGTCCTGTAGAAAAAATCAAGTAGTAAATGATTGTCATACATGTGCTAAACATATAGGGGATCATGAAAGTTTAAACTGAAACTATTAATTGTATAATTAGATATAGGCTCTGGTACCTTTTTCAACCTGACACCTTTCAAGCTCATGTCCAGTTTGCTTTCCAGGTTCTGTAGATCTTTGGCGCTCAACCCAGATAGTTCTTCTCCCATTAGTTGCCTAAATATTACAGAAACATGTACAGGTATGCTCTGAGGTTCTCATACATTAATTGATAGTCATTATACCTTTGTTGACTAAACCATCATCTTGAGTTTCAAAGCAGCAGTTAGAAGTATTTAAGTAATCTACAAAAACTGAATGTTTATGGATTCTCTTCTTTGTCAAAATTTGAGGGTTTGGATTAATGCTTTCTGTATGGGACTGTTCTAGCTTGTGATGAACAGGCTCTATAATGTTAATTTGCTTATTGTTCTAGGATATTTGAAGTTTGAATGCCAAAAATCAGACACCTTTCCGTCCCTTCCCAAAAAATATCACTAAACCCTTAAGATGAAATTCCCACAACAAATAACCTTTACAACCATCTGGTATATAGTAATATCCCGAAGCACTGAAGACTCAAGCATTTTACCTTAAAAGTGATACTCATTTCCCAACTCAGACTACCAGTACCATAGATGCCTTAAATACTCCCTCCTTCAGTTTTTCCACAAAACCATGCCATGGAATTATGCAAACCCTCTGTAGAGCAACATACCACTTATCCTACCCCAACTCACATTCTCTTTTCACAATCAGATCTAGGGTTCTATGGGAATTTAGATCTTGCAGCTTGTTTGTCGGAAGGTTTCCTAAATTGTTTACTTCTCTGAGATAATATAGCAATATAGTCAGGATAAAAAATGGATCCAATAAGGAACTTCACTTAAGATTTTCTAATCCATTGCAACCGATAAGCATATACAAGATTCTTTCACACTCCCCATTTTGCAATCCAGTCTATTTTTCATCTTTTAGTAACTTTAATGTTGTCTTTTGGTAACTTTAAGATTGTCAGTCTATAAGAAGTCAATATCCAAAAGAAAAGGACTGAATTGCAAATTAGGGAATGTGAATTTCAATCACGTTATTAAAACGTCAATAAGGAACCAGGTTGGAAATTATAGTACTCAGCTAGAGCAGCAGGTGCTGTAGCAAAACTGATTGCAAAAGAGGGGATGGCTGTACCTGTGGGATTCTTGCAAGTACTGCAATTGTTGCCTCAAGCTCGCTGCCTCCCTTTGCCAAAACTAGCATATATATATATATATACATAGTACAAACACCAACAATTACTCATGCAATATAATTCAAGATACAGAAACATGAACACTTATGCAATCACTTGAGCACTGTACTGTTGGGTATATATTCTAGATGAGTTCATGAAAAAGAAATCCAAACATTAAGCCAAAAACAATACTGAGATAGATATTGATAAAAATTACTTAGTTGTGTTCGTATATTCCTTTTTTCTTCATTGTTAATGTACCATAGTAATGCTTATCAAAAGAAAAAGTATAAGTTCAATGAGAAGCCATCATTTCCAAGTTGAATCCTCAAGAAAAATCAGTTAAATTACTCATTATACTCAAATGAAGCTACTAATAATCAAGAAATTTACGCTAAGAAGCACAGGAAATCAAACAGAAGCTGAATATATTATCTTATAATAAAATGCTTCCACCATAAACCCACTTTCAACTCGTCAGAAACCAAAAAAAAAAAAAAAAAAGAAGAAAGAAATGATTTTACATTCCAACCAAACAGTCCACTTAAGTGCTAAGGTTGCCTGTTTCATGAAGTTACTGTCTTTCTTGCTAGACCCACTATCGAAAAGCTTCTACTCACAGATGATGTTGATAGGTAAGTTTCTGCCAATCCAATGTTCCAAACACCTCCTCGTGGTAAGGTAAATAAACCTACTGATCAATTGAAGCTAAAATGAAAGAATGTGTGTAGAAGGAGGACTTTCTTTTTGCCACAAATTACATCATTGTGGAAGTAAGACTACAAGGAAAATATCATTGTATGCGTCTTTCCTTGGATCACTAGTAAAATCTGATGTTTAGTACGACCTGACCTTCTCAAACTTAGTTTCAACGTCCAAGATTAAGTATAGTTCCATTGCTTAGACCCTTTTGTGGTGTTGAGAGCGTTTTTGTAAGGGTTACATCCTAATAGCTTAATGTTTTGGAAACAGTAGTAAATTAAGAATGTTTTTCATAGTTGAGGGCATAAAAGTGTAGGTTTTCTGGTTCTTGCAGTTAGTCTCTTCTTCAAATACTAGAAACTCTTGAAACCATGTGCTGATAACTCAACTGATGCATTTCTAATCTTATCACTGAACTGGAAAACAATTTAGTGGTCAAGTGCTGATTGATTTAAAGGGTTTACCTTTCCCTTACATATATGTTGTAGTTGCAACTTATTTGTTGCAATGATGTTCTACCATAATGGTGAAATGATAGTCCATAGATATTCTTCAAGACATGAATAGCATTTTTTACCAAATAAGATGCCAAATCTCAATAAAGGACCCAAGATGAGTTTCATCTCATCTTCTGAAGCCTTTTACTTTCAATAGCCTTGTGATATTTGACATCTACTATGGTTGAACAAGTCCATGAACTTTAGTCGTAACTAAACTAACACCTATGATAGAATTGGAACCCCTGAATAATTTCGATTGATTCATGCCAGTGTTGGAACCCTTGAGAAAACTTTGTTACTAGTCGAACCCGTGAACTAGTAGTTGTTGCTTCTTATAACCAACCACTATGCCACAAGGGGGGCTAGCAACCACTGAGAAACCTTCTTAATATGGTTATGACTTATTACACAACTTGAATCTGAAAGCACCTATTGGTTCTGACAGACTAATCCAGTCAACAACATATCATCATTGCAAGAGGGCTAGAAAATGATAATAGTCGGAGTACTAAATGACATTTTCGTAGATGTGACACCTTCTCAAATTCAAGTCTTATTTTAGAAAGCTGATATTTAATGAGCAAGATTAGAGAGAATAAAATGCTCACTATATTTAGTTCTGACATGGCGGCCTGGGTTTTGGATTCTAACAGGAGTTGTTGGATCATAAAATTAGAGAAATATAATTTGTGGACAACTACTCACCATTTTTTTTATCTAAATGAACTTGGATTTCATTTTAAGTGTCTGTGGACGTGGAGAACCTGCAGAATGGCATGAAGAGTAGTCTTGTGAGTTCAATATGGATATTGGGTACTACTTGAAGGATAAGTTGGTTTATGACTACATTGTCAGATAAATTAGCTGAGTCTGGATTGTCAAATTGTTTTGCAGGGAAATCCAGAAGGCTTCATTTCAAGATTCATGTTACTCAGGAGCCTGCATACAGCTTGTATGATGAAGTTGCGGCAAGTAACATGCTAAACAATCTTTTTAGTACAGAGCAGCTGACTTGAGTCACAGGTAACACAATAGCAGTTGAATAGAGCATCATGTAGTAACAGTACTTATATTTCTTTTAGCTCTTTAGGATTGCAGTCGATTTAAGCATTTGTATCCATACGAAGGCATGTAGTCAGGATTTTAATTCACACCATTTGGATAAGCATTGGGAGTAGCTGCTTGTCTTTCCTCAGTTATTTGCAAATAGGGAGTTGAGTATGTGAACAATCTGTGTTTGCAATGTCCAGTTACTTAGCATTTGTATCTCGAACCCTTGCACATGGAAAGGATTTCAATTTGGCACATCTTAGATATGCACTGGGAGTAGTTTCTTCTCTTTCCCCTCAGTGGTGTATTATAGGGAGCTCAATATGTGAACCATCTTTTTTTCACTGTCCAGTTGCTTACCTCTGTGGAGAAGGTTGTTTCTGTTATCCAATGTGAGCTGTCATATTCTGGCCAGCTGATTATATAACCTTCAAGTTGTTTTGGAGGGAGGATATGGGGCTGGTTGAGGTGATATGTAGTATAATGGCTGTGTTTTGGTTCATCTAGTTGGAGAGGAAGAAAATAGTTTTTTTAAATGTGAGAGAGGAGGATATTTTGTGGGGATGGAGTCTGTTTCAGGGCATCATTATGAGCTTAATTTTCAATAAGTTCTAAAATAGCCCTTTTGTAACCCAGTTCAAGTAAAATGCTGAAGTTATAAGGTTTTCCGACCTACATTCATGAATCAGTTATGTCGTAATCAAGTATTGATAATTTAACACTGCTTCCTTCTGCTTGGCCAAAAGAAATGAACTATTATTCAATGGAATTCTTTTTGAAGAATCCAACCTTCAACTTATGCTGCTATCCAAAGGTTCAGCGCCTTCATACTTTATATTGTAGTTTTGTACTTTTGGTCTTGTCTTCTGCAAATGCAAACAAATATGCATTAGCTTGAGGGGCAGCCTCATTTCAGCTGGTTGTATGTTATACTTTTTAAAGTTTACACTTCTTGATCTCGCTGCAGCATCTGGATTTTCTCCCTGTGTACTCCTCAGGTTTCATCATTAACTCCAAGTGCTCCTATTTCTAATTAACTCCAATATTATATCATGCTCATGTATGTTTGACCTAGAGCAGATAGTTCGGTGATGGTTTTAGATAAAGCTTGAAGCCTAGCATATCTAGCTACATTCTTAATGTTGAAGATACCCGAGATAAAGTAGGACAGTTTGTTTCTCATAAAAAAATTCCAAGCTTGATTGCTAACGCATTTTCTCAAGTAGAGTCCCAGAAAGGGAATTCTTGCCATAATATACAGAAGAGAATCTGTGTCGGTGTATTCCAAGTTTTAATTAAGAAAAATTTTTTTTTACATTTCAACCTAATTCGTAAACTTGTGTTGGCATTTTACTCCAACCAAAGCAGTTTACTTCTTGCATCAACATAGGTCGAAATTCTCTCTCTCTTCTGACAAGAAGCCTTCTGAATTAACTTTGTCTATGTTTTCTCACTGTATGGCTTTCTAATAAATTGGACAGTGACCATCTTCATTAGAAATAGGTTCTGTATTCTAAAAAGAGATAACACAAAAACAAATTAAATGTGGGATCTAAATGGTAGTGTTATAATATAAAGATGCAGAGTGGAGAAAGAGCTATGAGGTTTTATTTTTTATTAAATGCCATCTGGTTTAAAATTTGAAACCAAGATCCCTTTGTACTTCTTCAGTTCCCATTTCCATCCATCATTATGCATGCTGCTTGTTCATATATAATACACTAGTTTTTGTTCATTTAAGGTGGTGGTATTCATTTTCCCTTAATATATTCCAACTGAATACATGAGTATTTGTCTTTCGTATTAAATTCTTAATTTAGTGAGGGTCAAAATAAGCTTTGTTATTCGAGTTCAGTCAGTACTTTCTCGGATGGTAGATCATATTTTATCATTTTTCCGGCCTGTTTTTGGCCTCCTTTTATTAGTAGCTAAATACAGCATACCAAACATAAGTGTGAATATATGCTTGAACTGTTGTTCAGTATTTACAGGTTCTAGCTTGTCCTCATGGCTGAGATGCTGAAGGATTCCGCGAAGTACCTCACCCAAGACATAAGCAGGGACTACCATGTTCAGTGCATTTAACAGTTAGCTACAATTGGGTCTGTAAAGAGGACAAGGTTAACTAGGTAAATCTCTTCTTGTTCCTTTTGATTCCTTGAATTCATGTGGTCGATTGTTAGTACAGGAGCATACATATGTCTATTTTCTTTGTTCCATCTTTTAACTTTTGCAGTTAAAATGTTCTTCAAGCTTTCAATTTTATATTTTTCAGTCCTTAGAGAATTGGGTGGTTATTATGGCCACCTAAAGGTTTGTTTATTTACTCATCTGCTATTCCCTATTAAAAATTCGGCAAAATTCTGTTCACACTAAAGATCGATCGAGACATGGTGCAGTAACTAATAATGCACTGTAAGTTTTATTCAAAAAATAAAAAATAAAAAAATCTGCATGTTAGGATACAAATGATTATGCCTAGTTGGGAATGTCAGCTGTGGAACTCATCGATCTCATTTCAGAAACTAAGAGTACTGTCAGAAGGGGAGTCATCTCTAGCCATTCCTGTGTCACTTTGCTATACATACATATAAAGTATGTAAGTAATGAAATACTGTGTTTTCTTCACAACTAGACCTAGACTATAACTTCAGCATCAAATAAAGATTTATAATGAAAGTAATCGACTGCGCTTAGCTAGTATGCAATTATAAATATGCCATTTCCAAGCCATTTTTGACAATATCAGAGATATAAAACTTTATCGATGTAGGAAAATGACATAAGAAGGGAGTTGAATTTTCATTTGTGAAATGTTACCTTGACCTCAGAAGCAGGATTCAATAGTTGATGATGTTCCTCTTTGAGCTTGTTATAGCGATCAATAACTGATTTCAAGCTGATAGAAGAGCCCTGGTTAGTTAAATGTATACCAAAACAAACACAACTTCGTACCCCATAATAT
Organism: Potentilla sterilis; assembly: GCA_963682095.1. Classification (NCBI taxonomy): domain Eukaryota; kingdom Viridiplantae; phylum Streptophyta; class Magnoliopsida; order Rosales; family Rosaceae; genus Potentilla; species Potentilla sterilis. Next base: position 28,222,360 of record OY821762.1, on the reverse strand, counting down.
TTTATATATGCTACTTGTACTTTGGTCATATTATACTACTTGTGATTATATAGTGTCAGCTTGCAGTAATCACTGTAGCATGAGCAACTTTTTTTCTGTGTGAAAGTTCAAATGTTAGACTGTAATCACTGTACTACACAACTCAAAGGATCTACCAAAATACAAGAGGCGTAAAAAACAGCATTAAGCCTGATTATTTTGGCCTGAAGACTTCATCTCCTAATAATAGTGTTATAACGGCTAAGATGAACATATATGTCTACTCTTTGTTGAGTTTCTTTTCATTGTTGTTGCTCTCGCTCCTTGCAGTTTCTTTTCACTGCATGGCTTAACAAAGCTGGGAGACCTCAAGTAAGCAAAGCAAATTTTGCACGAGGCTTGTGTAGCATGTAAACGGAAAAGAACCATACATTGATAGGAGCATAAAATGCGACGTTCTTAATATGTTTTTACCCCCATTTATCCAATGCTTAACCCTTATTATTGTAAGATAGAGTCATAATTTAGTTTAGCGTCATGTTGGTAGAGTTTTGGAGAAAGTGTGCTTAATAATCAGAAAAATGACTAAGTATAGAAATCTGAGCAAAAAAGTGAAATTTATGTCTTTTTCGTGATTTTGAGGCTCGTGCTAAACTGATCTATCCTTTTCCAAATTTGTTGAAATTTGGTATGCATATAATTGGGAAGCTAAAGTGTATTGTGTCAAAATTTCAGATCAATCGGAGTTCGGAAAGTCACCCAAATGAAGGCTGCAACTTGGCAGTTTGAGCAAACCAATCCAGGGACTACCAGGATTTTCCTGGGACTGTGTCCTGACTTCCGGAATTTCTGTGGGACACATCGCTTGGAACTAGAGAACGTGCCATGCGCCGTTGGAAAGCCCTGTGTGTCTAGTTTCATATGCAACTGGAATCGCAGAAAAAGCTCTCCTAAGTAGAGAGTTATGCCGGTTTGAATGCAAGAAGGTCAGATCTGCCGAGAGGAAGAACCTGCTGCCCGTTTTGAAGGATTTCTATTTTTCTACAACAATTTCGTGTCCAAGGTTGTAAGTGATGAGCTACTGAACATATTGGAGCATTAGAGAGTCATCCTTTCAAGGAAGAAGTCGAAGAACAAAAGAAAAGAAGTTTCCCTGATGCAAGCAGGAAAAGAAGATACAAAGGATGCTTTCCTGGCTCAACTAGGGAAAGCTACGACTAGCTCTTGGATAAATTGTCCAACTGAGTTATGAGCCTAGTCCATTATTCAGTCCATCAAGCATTGATCCATGAAGAATTTGGCTGAATTAAAAAAGAAAAGAAAAGATTAATTTCGGAATGGAAAAGAAGAAGCAAGCCGAGTTCTACATGGATTTGGCTTACGAATGTGGACTGAATTCCATCATTTGTGCAAGATTTTTGGCTGAATTAATTCATGGAAAACCTAAAGAGATATTGCTCAATTATTCAGCCATTATCTTGGGAATTTTCGGCAGAAAATAGAGGAAGAAAATCGCAACAAATCTTGATTAATTTCGGGAAAATTCCTGTGCACGTCTCTCAACTTCCACGGACTCTCCCGGACAGCTGACAATGAATTAGAATTCGAGCCTTATATGGATAGAAAGCTACGGGAGTCTAGTTTCCAACCCAACTGGAATCACCTCAATAGCTATTTTCTAGAGAGAGTTATGACGTAATCAATGCACGGAGGTCATTCTGCCGAATTCAGAAAATCAAGGAAACCTAAACCAATTCGGTTTTGGTTTGTGGCTGGCTTCTCTAGGTTACCTCCTCTATAAATACCAAGGCTTTTGCACAGAAAATCATCTTCTCTTCCCCTCAAAAACCTTGCCGAACCTCTGCCCATTTAATTTCAGAAATTGTACCAAGAATCCTTTGCCGAATTCCACCTTCATCATTCACCAAAATTCATCCTTCACCAATCCTTGCCGAATCTTCATAAGGTTGTAACATGGATTGTATTTATTTGGTTTTTGATTCTTTGTATTTAAACATACTTTTGTCTATGAAATATGTTTTAATTTCTGGATTTGTTTTTGGTATTGATAATTATATATGGGATCTTCGGATCTTTGTTATAAATGTTTGGGAATTTTGTATATGATTGCCGAATTATGCATGCTATTTAATTAAATTTGTGTTATGGGCAGTAGCTTTAGCTTATATTCTTAATTTAATTAGGTTTATTTTCATAATTCGTGTGCAACCGAAGGAGATGTCTAGATACATTCGAAAGGCCATGAGTGTTATCTAGGTGTTGAATTCATATGCCGATTTAATATATGTTGGATCTCACGCGTTGTGGATTTTAATATGTATTTATCTAAGGGCTAGAGTAATTATGACAATTTACATGTCGATGTGAGATGAGTGACGCCATACTTGCTAACATGTTCCAATTCGACAATATGTGCTTATGTGCTATTTGTGTTTAATTTCTACGCGTTGTGTTATTAAACCGATTAGTACCATGTTTAGGATTACACGCGTTGTGGGTTCTAAATACTTATGATGTCTTGAATAATTAGGATAAGCTGCGTTGGCCCTGATTAAATTGGAGCTTAGTTGATTTTGAATTCGTTATTTGCTGCTGCCCCTATTACTTGTTTTAATTTTGTTGCATGTATAATGAGATTTGTGTTTGGTGATTGTGTGGAAGATGTTGATCACATGTAAATATATAATTTAGGATTTATAAATTTAGTAAAAATTCAGTAGATAATTATACATAAAAATTGATACCCCTTTTTTGTGCAATACTTTGTGTGATTGAAAGCCCTTGATTTCCCCGGATAGAACGATCCCTACTTGTCAATACTACACTCGACACAAGAAGGGTATTATGTGTATGAAGTTGTTTTGCAGGTATTTTATGCTTGGATAACACCTCCATCAGTTTTTGGCGCCGTTGCCGGGGAAATTATAATATTTTAATTCATAAAGTGTTGTTTGTAACTTTGTATATTTGTAAATTATTTAATTTTTGCAATAGTTTTGGGATATGTATTAATAGGATTTTTGGAAGTGTAATAGTAAATAGGGTTTTCCTTTTCCGATTTTTATTTTTGTTTTTGGTTTTTGGTTTTTGTCCTTAATTGCCGATTTGCATGTTTTATTGTGATTGTTGTACACTTAGATAATTTCTAGGAAGATGGTAGTTTTTGTGTATGCTTGTAGTTTATTGTAGTTTCTAAAGTGTAACATGTAGGTGAAGCCTCTTTTGTTGATCATAACTAAAACCCTTCATACGAGTGATGCCATGTTAGGTATGTTTTTGTGTAGATTGGGAAACGGGCCCTGCAATGTTGGAATTAGTCCATCGTTGGCCCCCCACGCATAAAGACGCTAACTTGGTATTATTTTTATGAGGTTGAGGGCGGTTTTAATCAACACTTGTAGACCGCTAGGACCCGAGTTTATTTTACTAAGTATAGGGCAAGTTATTTTCATTGATGGGTTCGAGGTTTGTAAAACTGGTTTTCAAGACCCACAGACTGATGTTCATTCTCTGTGAGTGAGTCGATAGGGGACTTGTCCTCCGTGGTTAAAAACTTTGAGACCTGCCTTGTTCCTAAAGAGAGTTTACTCTCTGTGAATTTTAACGACACCGCCTTAGAAAAGTAAAGTATCTTCGACCTAGACAACCGCTTGTGCCGAAGCATCACCTCACTTTAGACGCTAGAAGATAACTTGAGCATATGTGAATCTGTTTTTCTTCAAAAGATAAAATTCGTCTTTAAATTTTGAGGTATATCGGAATAAGCATGATACTACCTTGGGCTGCATCAGTCCATTGCACTGTTATCTCCTCTGCTCCACGTACCTCGAATTTTAAAGTTGTGTGAATAAAAGAAATAGACTCTAGGTTCGGCAATCTCATACTATTTTCGACACTCTTGGAAGACTAGGACCGATCCATTGTGTGATACTTGTAAATTTTCGTGAAACTTATACTTGCATAAATTGTGTGGAATATATACTTATAGAGAATTCGTATGATACATTTATAGTTTGAAAATTTTACATTACTGCTAACTTATTTCTAACCTATACTCTAACTTATTCTAACTCATTCTTTCTAACCTATACATATTGATTCTAATGATTCTTGTAGAGTTTAATTGTTAGTTGCAGATCATAAGGAAGAGGTGAAGAATTACATTGTAAACAGTTGATTGGAGCTCTCATTGACTTGGGAAGGACGACAAGTGTTGCAAGAAACGAGTTCCACCACTTTCAACTTTTGTTCATAATTTGCAATTAAATTCTACTTAGCTAATTATTGTATATTTATACACTGACTTCTAACTTTAGCTAATTCACTAACTCACTACTAACTTATTCTTTGAATTCTCATCTCTACTCTTCTAAATTTCTTTATCTTGATGCGATGCAGTTGAAGAGTGGAGTAATCATGCATCGAGTTATGATAGCCATTGTAAGGAGGCACGAATTTGGAGGTGTACACTCCAAAAGGCGTCGCCCACAACTTGATTAAGAAGTGAAGAGTCTAGGCTGAGTAGACTATAAACATTAAGCGCTGCATGGGAGGCAACCCATTTCAACCAAAAATTGTGAAGGAGCCGTCTACGAGAGTTTGAAATTCTAAAACCTAAACTCTTTTTGGTTGAATTGTATAAATGTGGAACTTGTGAATTATCAAATGCTTGGAAATTACTACATAATTTTTGTGTACATTGAGGACAATGTAATTTTCTAAGTGTGGGGTAGGGATACATGTTTCACATGTTTGTTTTTGTTTTGAGTCATAAAAAGAAAAGAAAATAAAAAAATCAGAAAATCAGAAAAAAAAAAAAAAAAAAAAAAAATTCGTTGCTTTTTGTTTTAATTTTCGTTGCTTTTTAATTTTTGTTTTCATTTTTTGAGTCTTAGGTGCCCCTAAATAGTCTATGATGATTATATCTTTAATACATAGATGATGGTTTTGCATAATCATAAGAATTAATTGTGAGTTTCATGGACTTTGTGATTGGTATGAACATTTGAGACTTGAACTTAATTGTGTAAGAAGCATGTTTGTTGTGTTGATTTTGTTCCATAATAACCTTTGTGAGCTTTGATTGTCATATACTTTCTTCTTGAGTGATAAAAATGGGCAGAATTTTTCAAAACTTCATCATTCTTTGATTATTCAATGACTATGTGCCATAGATTTTAATGAACTCTAGAATGCTAGAACTCACTTTTGACGATTTTTGAGACTATTATTCATAACATGCCTTGATTTTGAATATGATTGAGATGATCTTGTTAGGATTACCACCAATGCCAAATAAAGCTTATGCCTAATTTGTGCCCGTCGTGGGACTCCTTAGTTTTAACCCCCTTGAGCCGACATTGAGCCATTTATTGCATCACCATGATACACTTTCCTTGAGCTTAGAACAGTTTATCCTAACCATTGTTGTCAAGACTTGGTAAAGTTTAATTGGAATTTGTTATTTGAAGTGATGATTTGAAGTAAGTGTGGGGTGATCCAATCCAAAAGCATGAAAAACCATGATTGCCGAAAATAAAAAGAAAATTCGGACAGAAAATAAAAGAAAAAATTTGTGCCGAAAATAAAAAAAAAAAATAAAAAAAAAAAGTTTCGGCAAATGAAAAGAAAAATAGAAATGCTTGGATTGAGATCTTGTGGTGAATTTGGAGTTTGTTTTACAATTGAAGGTCTATTATTATCATACTTGACCTTTGTTCATATTCACTATGTTATGGGGAAGAAAAGAATGAAGTTTGGGCCCAACAAGTTGAAACTTGGCCCTTTTGAGTGAAGTCATAAGGAGTATTGAGCTTTGCTAAGTCTTGGTGACATTTTCTCACCACTATTCTAAATGCGAATTCCTTATGCCTAGCCCCACTATTTTCCCATGTAAGATCTCTCATGATTCGAATAATAGGTGAACTTTGTATGTAGAGATTTTTGTCAAGAGTTGAGCATATGGCTTTGGTTCATTGGTGCACATAGTTGTTATATGAAGTTTTTCCTGAAAGATCTATTCACAAAGTGCCTTTATTTGATGAAATATGCAAATTACTCTTTGTAACTCTTAATCTATTTTCTTGCATATACTTTGAGTGAATATTGCCATATCATGAGTGAAAAGAAGAGAGTATGCCTAGTGAGGAGGATGAAATCAACATAACATGTCATTGTTTGTGATTTTTGTTTCTTACTTGTTCATGCTTTGATACATGTCTATGACGCTCGGGATTTATGTGCTTACATTGAAATGCTTAACTTGAAAGCTATGTGTTTTAAAGATCCTGAGACAATCATTTAGGGGCAGTAGTTGAGTCTTTTTATTTGTTTTGCTAAGGGACTAGCAAAGGCTAAGTGTGGGGTAGTTGATAGGAGCATAAAATGCGACGTTCTTAATATGTTTTTACCCCCATTTATCCAATGCTTAACCCTTATTATTGTAAGATAGAGTCATAATTTAGTTTAGCGTCATGTTGGTAGAGTTTTGGAGAAAGTGTGCTTAATAATCAGAAAAATGACTAAGTATAGAAATCTGAGCAAAAAAGTGAAATTTATGTCTTTTTCGTGATTTTGAGGCTCGTGCTAAACTGATCTATCCTTTTCCAAATTTGTTGAAATTTGGTATGCATATAATTGGGAAGCTAAAGTGTATTGTGTCAAAATTTCAGATCAATCGGAGTTCGGAAAGTCACCCAAATGAAGGCTGCAACTTGGCAGTTTGAGCAAACCAATCCAGGGACTACCAGGATTTTCCTGGGACTGTGTCCTGACTTCCGGAATTTCTGTGGGACACATCGCTTGGAACTAGAGAACGTGCCATGCGCCGTTGGAAAGCCCTGTGTGTCTAGTTTCATATGCAACTGGAATCGCAGAAAAAGCTCTCCTAAGTAGAGAGTTATGCCGGTTTGAATGCAAGAAGGTCAGATCTGCCGAGAGGAAGAACCTGCTGCCCGTTTTGAAGGATTTCTATTTTTCTACAACAATTTCGTGTCCAAGGTTGTAAGTGATGAGCTACTGAACATATTGGAGCATTAGAGAGTCATCCTTTCAAGGAAGAAGTCGAAGAACAAAAGAAAAGAAGTTTCCCTGATGCAAGCAGGAAAAGAAGATACAAAGGATGCTTTCCTGGCTCAACTAGGGAAAGCTACGGCTAGCTCTTGGATAAATTGTCCAACTGAGTTATGAGCCTAGTCCATTATTCAGTCCATCAAGCATTGATCCATGAAGAATTTGGCTGAATTAAAAAAGAAAAGAAAAGATTAATTTCGGAATGGAAAAGAAGAAGCAAGCCGAGTTCTACATGGATTTGGCTTACGAATGTGGACTGAATTCCATCATTTGTGCAAGATTTTTGGCTGAATTAATTCATGGAAAACCTAAAGAGATATTGCTCAATTATTCAGCCATTATCTTGGGAATTTTCGGCAGAAAATAGAGGAAGAAAATCGCAACAAATCTTGATTAATTTCGGGAAAATTCCTGTGCACGTCTCTCAACTTCCACGGACTCTCCCGGACAGCTGACAATGAATTAGAATTCGAGCCTTATATGGATAGAAAGCTACGGGAGTCTAGTTTCCAACCCAACTGGAATCACCTCAATAGCTATTTTCTAGAGAGAGTTATGACGTAATCAATGCACGGAGGTCATTCTGCCGAATTCAGAAAATCAAGGAAACCTAAACCAATTCGGTTTTGGTTTGTGGCTGGCTTCTCTAGGTTACCTCCTCTATAAATACCAAGGCTTTTGCACAGAAAATCATCTTCTCTTCCCCTCAAAAACCTTGCCGAACCTCTGCCCATTTAATTTCAGAAATTGTACCAAGAATCCTTTGCCGAATTCCACCTTCATCATTCACCAAAATTCATCCTTCACCAATCCTTACCGAATCTTCATAAGGTTGTAACATGGATTGTATTTATTTGGTTTTTGATTCTTTGTATTTAAACATACTTTTGTCTATGAAATATGTTTTAATTTCTGGATTTGTTTTTGGTATTGATAATTATATATGGGATCTTCGGATCTTTGTTATAAATGTTTGGGAATTTTGTATATGATTGCCGAATTATGCATGCTATTTAATTAAATTTGTGTTATGGGCAGTAGCTTTAGCTTATATTCTTAATTTAATTAGGTTTATTTTCATAATTCGTGTGCAACCGAAGGAGATGTATAGATACATTCGAAAGGCCATGAGTGTTATCTAGGTGTTGAATTCATATGCCGATTTAATATATGTTGGATCTCACGCGTTGTGGATTTTAATATGTATTTATCTAAGGGCTAGAGTAATTATGACAATTTACATGTCGATGTGAGATGAGTGACGCCATACTTGCTAACATGTTCCAATTCGACAATATGTGCTTATGTGCTATTTGTGTTTAATTTCTACGCGTTGTGTTATTAAACCGATTAGTACCATGTTTAGGATTACACGCGTTGTGGGTTCTAAATACTTATGATGTCTTGAATAATTAGGATAAGCTGCGTTGGCCCTGATTAAATTGGAGCTTAGTTGATTTTGAATTCGTTATTTGCTGCTGCCCCTATTACTTGTTTTAATTTTGTTGCATGTATAATGAGATTTGTGTTTGGTGATTGTGTGGAAGATGTTGATCACATGTAAATATATAATTTAGGATTTATAAATTTAGTAAAAATTCAGTAGATAATTATACATAAAAATTGATACCCCCTTTTTTGTGCAATACTTTGTGTGATTGAAAGCCCTTGATTTCCCCGGATAGAACGATCCCTACTTGTCAATACTACACTCGACACAAGAAGGGTATTATGTGTATGAAGTTGTTTTGCAGGTATTTTATGCTTGGATAACACCTCCATCATACATATTTATTACCAAAAAGCATAGATAATTTTCTTTTTTGAAATTAACCTGGGATAGATTAGAGGGTAAACTATTTCATGGAGAAATTTGATTTTGAGGATAAAAGATGAAGAAGTGGGTAGAGGTAGAATAATTAGGGATGTTGATAGTGAGAAGTAAAAGCTGATTAGGGTAGTATGGAGAGGTATTAATATGGCTAGGTGGGAGGTATTAAGAGTTTAAGACATTGGAAATGGAAGAGGTAGAAAGAGATGAAGGATTGAGGGAGGGATTGAGAAGCGCTTGGCCAAGCGGATCTCAATTATGGCTGCCTAACATCTCTCAGATAACAATGTACGTTACTGTTAGTAAAGGTGTAGATTAAGAAGCTACAAGTCACCCTCGCAAACTTCAGCTAGCTAAGGTTAAATTCAATACAAAATTACCAATAACTACATATTTGAGTCCATTATTACCCCTAACAAGCTGCATTTCAATATTTCCCGTGCACCAGGTAACTTCCTTTTTTTTTTTATTAAAACCCCTTACTGTAAATTTACCAAACCCCTTAGAGTCAGGGAAGCAATCAGAAGGTCGATGTGGTGGTGTTCCAGTTCAAGGTAGAACTAGTAGGCCAGATTTGAGTAGATGCAGAGATACAACGTCGTTTGAGGTAGAAGAATAATATAGGAGAGAGGAGGGGTTGAGATGGATAGATCTGAGAGGATGGTGGTAGATGGCATATATGAGCAACTTTTGAATAGCTTCATTGGATTGATAAGTGAGAGCTCCGTGGGTATAAGAGAAATAGAGAGATGGGTTTGGAAGGAGTAACCTACTGAAAGTTAGTAGTCTTGTCTAAGAGTATCCTACTTAAGGTCAGTACTCAGTAGTCTACTAGTGATCTATTGAGTGTTAGTATTCTAGTAATTGGGTCAGTGGATACTATGGGTCACTATAGTATAAAAGTGTGTTTCAATAGATTTTGAATTGAGGGTTTTGGAAGGAGCAACTTACTCACAGTTAGTGGTCTACGAGTATACTACTGTGTAGGTCAGTATCTTCTGAATCGAAACCTAAAAGGTGCTTTTTCTATAGCGTCCCAAAGTTATATTAAGCTCATGAGTAATTTCTACATACTAATACAGAAAAGTATCAAATAATAATTATTCATAATGTTACTGACCATCAATGTCTTAAAATACATTATTCAACGTATAAGGGCAGTTTCGTAATTTTATCATTAACATGATTGATTCACTAATGGATGAAGATGCTCTATAAAAAATTTAACCCTGCGGATGGGCCAAACGCAATACAATTTCGCTATTAGTAATTACTAGTTTAAATATGTAGTTAGTGATAAAAACCCCTAAGTTCAACTACAAATATTTACGAGGTTAGACCCTGTTTGGTTGACAGGAAATCATGCTATGAAATAGGAATTTATTTTATTTTTCATGTAGAAGTGTTGTTTGGTTGTAATTCGATATTGGAAAGGAAACAAAATATGTGATTTGACTGGAAATGGACTCCCTTAACGACTGAATTGAATTACCTACTCAAATGTGGTATTTCATTTTTATTCTCATCATCAAACACAAATTAAACAAAATTTGATGAAATTTGGATGGCTCATGTGGTAAAAAAATATCATTACATGGGAAGTAGGTTATTAGATACTGGGTTCGAGTCCGACAAATGGATATGTGTGAAACTCTTAGATATTTTTTTTCAAAAAAAAAAAAAAAAAAAACAAAATTTCCTTTTAAATTGTATTTTATTTCTTTATAAGTTGACATCCTTAGTTAGTAAATGAATTATAATGAAAATTATAATTGATTTCTATTTTTATAACTTACTAAATACAACAAACTTTAGATTTCAATAGCCTTCCTAACACCTGGATCGAAATGCAAAAAACCTATTTCATTTCAAATTAGTTTGGAAAGGAAAATAATCCCTTTCTGTAGCTTGACATTCCTAACACCTGCATAAAACTCATGTTTTTAATTTAATAAAATTATACTTAAATGTCATTTTTACCTTTCCATTTAACTAAAATGTCAACATAAGTGCTAAAGTGTTATACAAAACCTAACTTTGGGTACCAAACTATCATCTTTGAAAATCTAAGTACCAAAGTGTCCAATTGGTCATACATGAGGTACCATAGGAGGAATTTACTCATTTCAGTTATTGAGTCTCCTAAAACATAATCGACCTCATCCCATTAACTTTTGACTCTCTTTTTTTGTTGAGAGATGAAAAAATGATTTATTAACTAATGAAGAGTTTACAATAATTAATCATTCCACTACTTTGCTCACAGAGAGCATGTAAGAACACATTACTAGCCTATAATACAGACAATTCAATGCTATCTAAGTGAGCCTATAAACTATGGAATTTTGACATAGAAATTTAGGCATGTAGTGCATATAAAAAGTAATCTAGTGCACAAGAAACGTGCTCAAGAGTTTCTACCTAGCTACTAGCCAAAACTAATAAAATTAAGAAAAACTATGTAGTAGAGCCAAGAGAGGCTCCTTGAAAACTAGAATTTATAAGGATCAAAAGCAAAGAAGTTCAACATCTAAGCCCATATGGCAGACACAGTTCCTGTATCCACTACCCGACGACATGTCGTACATCACCAAAACCAATGTTAATTGATCCTGTAGATTGCCTGATTCCACTGTCGTACTGCATCGGTTGAAGTCACCGCATCAAATCTAAACCACCACCGCAGCACCCCAATCGACCACCACCGCAGCAAGCCAAACTATCCCAACGCAAGTCAAGGCCAAATATGAAACGTAAACGCCGGACATGGAAGAAGCAAAAGAACAAGCCGACACCATCTGAACTTTCGAGCAAAGAACCCCATTAAGACCCAGCTTGCAACTTTATTTTGATACCCGTCCGGCAGCGACCGCAAGACCAATAACCAGAGACCGGCACTGATCTGGGTGCCAGCGGACGAGGAGGTTTGGAATCAGATGGGAGGAATTGGTGGTTTAGGGTTTTAGCCATTGACTTTTGGCTTGGTATAATCTCTTTCTCCCTTTATTCACCATAATTTCCATATTTTTCAATGACTTCTGGTGAAGGATTTTGGTCACTTGTTGCTAATATATTTGCTAATGATATTAATTGTGTCAGATGACCAAATTATTATTAACCCAACATTTTGGACTCAATATACTTGATGTATTAAACCCGAGAGCTTCTGTTGAATTTATCAAGTCATGTGAAATTACCGTTATGTTATATCTTCAAATTGTTTTTTTTTTTTTGACATAAGTTATATTTCCATATTTATTCCATTTTAATTCTATTTAATTTTTTCCCAATCTGATCTTAGAAGGAACAAAGATAATATCGTATAATTAAGACTAGAATTCAATGGAGAACTCAAAACTAATTGTATATGTTATCAATAGATTAGCACATCCATGATATTTGAGCAAATTCATGAGCAAACAAAGCATAGTGACAAACTATGTAATCAACCCAAAAACCCAGATTTCCTCAACTAAGAAGAAAAAAATAAAATAAAGACCTAGATGATAATTTTTGTCTATTGAAAATAGATCGAGAGAAAAAATTAAAATTTCGGATCATTAGAGTAATCGATTTTCTTGATTTGAGTTGAATTTTCAAAGCAAATTATAATTAATAAATGTTCAAAAATTGAAGCACGTTTAAAAACTGATTTTGGAGGTGTGAACTGAATATTCTATAAGGAAATTCTTTTAATTGATTTGATTAGATTTTGGGTATTTTGAGAAAATTAGAGTGGTGTAAATTTTGATTTTTGTAATAAGTAAATTGGAGGTACATTAAGTAAGGAGGTCCAAGTGCCATTTTTGGATGTATGAACAGAAGCTCCTATTAAACACTTCTTATCTTCAAAAAAAAAATACTCCTTTTCTTTTTTCTTTTTTATGTTTTAATTTTTATAAAAATAAATAAATTTAACACTATAAAATATAATACATAAAATGTAGATAGTTAAACAGGCGAGTGTGAATTTCGCTCCTCTTGAACTCCTCATATCTTCAACCAAAAAAAAAAAAAACTCATTTCTTTTTTGTAGAGCTCGATTTGAAACATGGCAGACTAAGCTTGTTTATAATACACGAAAAATCACATGACTTGGGTTCACTGTTTCAAACAAAAGATCACTACTGGAAACCAGGTCTGAAGCGACCAATATTGAAACGGAAAAATCAAAGTTCGTCGCCTCAACACATTGAAGCGACCAATATTGGATTTGTCGCTTCAGAAAACGAGAGCGACGACTTTTGATCAATAGTTGTCGCTAACATCTTATTGAAGCGACGAATATTGGTTTGTTGTCGCCTCCCAACAATGTTTTATAAACTGTAGCGACGAAAATTCAAAGTTCGTTGCCGACGTAAAATTCAAGCGACAAAGTTTATAACTTTCGTCAATATTCGTCGCTGACTTGTTATACGAAGCGACAGGTTTTGAGCAATAGTCGTCGCTTCATGTTTTAAAATCTGGTCAACCATATTTTCATAAAACTTATCACACTAAAACGTTATTACGTACCTTTAGATGACCTTGTTACGTCGACTCTTCCAAACATGAAACTCTCAAATAGATGAGACGTAATCAGCCATGTAAAAATTTAGCAACTTTTATGATGTAGGAAGGATGGCAGCAGACATTGAAGAGCAGATTGACCGTTGCAAGTCTAAACCCGGTTTACTCCAGATTTGGCGTCCGACGTCCGAATGACGATTGTGATACCTTTCTGGAAAGGGAACGGTGCTAGGAATCAAACTCGTGGCTTTGCCACGATGTGTGGGCTTTTTTCGGGCTTTCGAGCTCGTTTAGAGCCTCAAAACGGCAGTTTTATATATTTCCAGAATTTATGTTTTCTAATTTATTTTGGATTTGATTTGTTTTTAATCCTTGGGCTTTTAGGTTTCTTTGTTAGTTGCCCTAGGGGTTCTTTTTGGTATTTAAGCATCTCTTTGGGATTGCAAACAACAGTTTTTATCATATTAATCAAAACCCTAAGAGTTTTCCTCTTAATTCCTGGTGGATTCCAGACCTGTTCTATGGAGTACGACGTTGATTGTACTCTCCATTCATTAAGAGTTCGACGTTGATCAACCCTTCCACACTTCTACTGCGTTATTTTACCTCCCGATACTATGGTTCCCCATAGACAGAGATACGTTTAAATAAGGTTAACCGCATCGATCGGGCTCTAACTTTGTCAGATTTAAGTGATTTTTTTTACCATAACCGTATTTCATCATAACGATCAAATGTTATTTCACAGTGTTTTTCAAAATTTGACTTCTTTTATATAGTTGCTTCGAAAAGTTGTACACTTGAGTATAATCTCATAAAATTTTTATAATCTTTTAAATATTATTGAAACAACGGATTTTGTATTACTTCGTCGCTTCACTTTTAAATATTATTGAAGCGACGGATTTTGTATTACTTCGTCGCTTCAGTGTTTAAAAAAGTAGAATCCGCGCCACATGGAGAGAACCAATTAAAACACATTGCGTGGATCGACCCTATGAACCGTCAGATTTTCCAGATCTAACGGCCATAATTCACTCTCCTTTTATATAAATCTCTTCCCCCTCTCCTCCTTCCTCTTCACTCCCTCTCCTCCTCTGTCGTTGCCTCCTCCACCGCCTCCCTCCCTCTCCTCCTCACCGTTGCCATCCAAGTCTTCGACGACGACCTCGCCGCCGCGATCCAAGTCTTCGACGCCGGCCGACCTCGCCTTCTCCATCCAAGTACTCGACGCCGACCTCGCCTTCTCCACCAGAGCTCCTCCGACCTCGCCACTGCTGCAGTACACCGCGCCGATCCCCAACCCTGCGGGGACGCTAGAGCGCCTCCCCGCCGACCCTCCTCGACTCGGCCGTCACCGTCTCCGAGGTCCACCTCTACGGCGACGTCGTTCTCCGAGGTCCACCTCTACGGCGACGTCGTTCTCCTCCTCCGTCGTCTCCTCCACCGGTACCGCCTCCCCGCCAACTCCTCCTCAACTGGACAAAAATTGGACAAATTTCTTTTTGAAACGAAATCGGCGGGAATGAGGGGTTCAAACTGGACAAAAAATTGTAACAGACATGAAGCGACGAACATTGATATTCGTCGCATGAAATTTTATCATCCCATACACTCTAGCGACGACTTTTGAACCAAACTTCGTCCCCTCAAATTGGAAGCGACCACCCAAAATTCGTCGGCTCGAATGTGAGGAGACGACCCAAACTTCGTCGCTCAGTATTTGGCGACAAACTTTGAAGTCGTCGCTTGAAATATCCAAGCGACGACTTTTATAGCAAAAGTGGTCGCCTCGAATCGAAACGACGAAAATCCAGCGACGACCTCGAGCGACGACATGTTTGTCTCTTCAGTGTCGAAATTACAACTTTTTTGCTGAAACGACGATAAAAAGTCGTCGCTTCGAACCTGTTCTGGAGTAGTGGATCAGCATATTAATTTGAACGTAAAAATTATTACTTTCACAACCTTCCCTCCCTTTTTAATATATAATCAAAGACACCATGCTGTGATAGTACTGTTGGATGTGATTATCATCGACAGTATAAGAGTACCTTACATGCATCAATCCTCGATCGTCATTAGCTAGACTTATTACATCATTATTTTCCACTTTATCGTTTCAAACAAACACCTGTGTAATGGATGATTGAAGCCTATTGTGTACACTGAAATGCATACCCTATATGTACATGAACTTTCCATCTGCATATATATATACGACAGATCGATAGTTCCTTGAGTTATCATAGCTGATAGAACTTAATTTCTAAATTACCTGCGCCAAGTAGAACGTTCATGCATAAACATGAAAACGAACCAAATAGCTCACTAGAAAATAAGTCTCCTCTCAATTTATACTCAATCTATATTAATTAATGCATGAAATTAACCTAGCTTCCAGTCCGTCTATCAGAACCAAAACTCACATGTTGAAATTATTTAGCTGGTTAATTTGCATATTCGAATCAAAGTGATGGCTATTTTTCTTTTTTCTTTGTGTTCTTGACTACTACAATAGTAAGTCCACTAGCTGACCTCAATATTCTATGAGATAGAACATACAAATAAGTAGATCAGAAAATATAATTCAACTACTGAACCTCTATTTATCAACTAATGAAATTGAGATTCTCACACAAGCATGTAGGATATGTAGGAACTTGTGGGACTTTACCCATTGAAGAAATAGAAAGAGTCTTGACATTTATAAGAACTAACCCATTTAGTCTATTAAATGGGTGAAGTGTGAGAGAATGAGCTTGTGGGCTTTTCTATTGGATTTTCAATAGAATTGCACATAAATTAAATATATATTTAATAATATTTAATAGTCAAAAGATGGGCCTTGGGCCTTGGGGCTCTGTTGATTAAATTCGAAAATAATTTTTTAATTTTTGAAATTTGAATTGATATTATCTGACAAACAGTTACAACTGTTCGGAACAGTTATAACTATTCGGTCAGACACATCTTTTCGTTTTTTGACTATTATTTATACGTTGTTGGTGTTTGTTGTTCAGACAAGACATTCTTCCTTCTCTTCTTCTTCTTCTGTTCTTCAGAGAAACACAAAGTACAATTCGCCAGAAACAAGTTCTTGTGCAAGAACTTGTTTAGATTGTTGAATCCTCTAGATAGACGTCTGAAACTACAGCACAAGTGGGGACGAATTTCTGTCTAAGGACACTGCTACGCAGGCCTCAATCTGATCAAGTCAGTAAATTCCAATTCAATTTCGTTGTTTTTTTAATTTGTTTGATTGTTGTTAGTAGAATTGATAGTATTTAATTATATATAAAAACTGTTTGTATGCCCTATACTGATTGGTTATAACAATCTTAGACAGAAATTCTTTGTTGAGATGGATCAATCTGTATTGGGTGTGAAAAATAATCATGTGGAGAAGCCTGAGAAATTCAAGGGCAAGGATTTCAAACGTTGGCAACAGAAGATGTTGTTCTATCTGACAACGCTTCATGTGGCCAATGTTCTGACTTCGGAGGCTCCACAGGCCTTACCTGAAGGCGAAGGAGAGGGTGCTCCTACTGCTGTTCAAAGGGCTGCAAGCCAGAAGGCTATAGAGTCATGGGAGAACAATGAGTTCTTATGCAGGAACTACATCCTCAATGCCCTGGACGATTCCTTGTACTATATCTACTCCAAATTCAGTAGTGCAAGGGAATTGTGGGTGTCATTGGAGAACAAGTACAAGACTGAAGTTGCTTGTTCAAAGAAGTTTGTCGTTGGCAAGTTCCTCAACTACAAGATGGTTGATACCAAGTCTGTTGTCAAGCAAGTAGAGGAACTCCAGGTCATTGTTCATGAGTTGGATGAGGAAGGTATGGGACTGAACCCTAATTTTTTAGTTGGTTCTGTTATTGAAAAATTACCTCCTTCATGGAAAGATTTCAAAGTATATCTGAAACATCTAACTGAAGATATGAATTTTGAGCAACTGGTTCTGAAACTTCGTGTGGAAGAGGGTTCCCGAAACAATGAAAAAGCTGATGTGGTTTCAATGGAGGCCAATGCAAACATGATTGAAGGCAGTCCATCAAAGGGCAAGTTCCAGAAAAACAAAGGCAAGGGTCCTATGGTGAGAGCATCAAGTGCTGCTGCTCTCTGTCCACAAAAGAAGGCCTTTAAAAAGCCAAAAACTGGAAATTGCTGGGTGTGTGGCAAACCAGGGCATAGGGCAAAGGATTGTCGCTTCAAGAAGGATCAAAGTGGAGGTGGTGGTTCTGGAAATTCCAACAACCAAGCAAACCTTGCTGAGAATCAAACTCAATTCATTGGAGTGATTGAAGCAAATCTGGTGACTAATGCTATAGATTGGTGGATTGACACCGGTGCAACAATGCATGTGTGCTCTGCTAGGGAGATGTTTTCTTCATACCAACCAATGAATGATGATGGTGAGACATTGTTCATGGGGAATGCTACTACTGCCAAAGTTGAAGGCAAAGGGAAGGTGATTCTGAAATTTACTTCTGGAAAATAACTTGTACTTATTAATGTACTTCATGTTCCTTCTATTTGTAAGAACCTAGTGTCGGGTCCTGTTCTTAGCAACAAGGGATTCAAGCTAGTGTTCGAATCTGATAAATTTGTGCTCACCAAGGGTGGGATGTATGTTGGGAAGGGTTACCTTAGTGAGGGACTCTTCAAACTCAGTGTTGTACCTGTCATGGATGCTATTATTAATAATAATAATAATGCTGGCACTAGCCAAGCTTCTATGTACATGATTGAGTCATCTTCCTTATGGCATTCTAGATTAGGCCATGTAAATTTTCGTTCCTTGCAAAGAATGATTAATCTAGGATTGCTGCCAAAGTGTTCTATGAACACAATGACGAAATGTGGGGTTTGTGTTGAATCTAAATATGCAAGCCATCCACATAAATCTGTAGAAAAATCTAATGAAGTGCTTGGTTTAATTCATTCTGATTTATGTGATTTCCAAGCAACTCCAAGTCGTGGAGGAAAGAACTATTATATAACATTCATTGATGATTGTAGTAAGTACTGCTATGTTTACTTGTTACATACCAAGGATGAAGCTTTAAATATGTTCAAAACATACAAAGCTGAAGTTGAGAATCAACTTGAGAAAAGAATAAAAATTCTAAGATCCGATAGAGGTGGAGAATACCAATCTAACGATTTTGCAGAATTTTGTTCTTCTCATGGTATTGTGCATCAAACTACAGCCCCATATACTCCACAACAAAATGGAGTGGCCGAACGAAAGAATAGAACATTGAAAAATATGATAAATTCAATGTTAAATAGTTCGGGTACACCACTTAGTTTTTGGGGTGAGGCTTTACTTGCTGCAAATGATATATTAAATAGGATTCCTCATAAGTCAAGTAATCAATCTCCTTATGAGTTATGGAAAGGTCGATTACCTACTTATAAAATGATGAAAGTGTGGGGTTGTCTTGCTAAAGTTCAAGTTCCTCTTCCTAAGAGAACTAAACTTGGACCAAAAACTATAGATTGCATATATATAGGCCCTGCTAATAACAGTGCAGCCTATAGGTTCTTAGTTTATAACTCAGACGTTGAGGACATAAATAAGAACACAATTATGGAATCTGCTGAAGCAGAATTCTTCGAGGATATTTATCCTTACAAGAAGAAAACGAATCCAAAGAAAAGAACATATGCAGATGTTTCTTCACTAAATGAGTTAAACAATGATGCTTCAAAGGGTAAGAGTTCTTCTTCTGTTCAACAAGAAACTGTAGAACCAAGAAGAAGTAAACGGGGAAAAATTGTCAAAGATTTTGGAAATGATTTTATGACCTTCATGCTTGAAGGAGAACCTCAAACATATAAGGCTGCCATGGAATCATCCGAAGCACCTAATTGGAAGGAGGCTATCCAAAGTGAAGTAGAATCCATTATGCAAAATAATACATGGAAATTGGTTGATTTACCTCCAGGTCATAAACCAATTGGGCATAAATGGATATTTAAAAGAAAATTAAGACCCGATGGTACTATCGAAAAATACAAAGCTCGTATAGTAGCTAAGGGTTATCGTCAAAAGGAAGGTATAGATTTCTTTGATACATATTCACCAGTAACTAGAATTACGTCTATTTGAACGTTAATTGCTATAGCGGCTGTTCACAATTTGGAAATACACCAAATGGATGTGAAAACTGCATTTCTAAATGGTGAATTAGATGAAGAAATCTACATGGAACAACCCGAAGGGTTTGTTGTTAAAGGTCAAGAAAGGAAAGTTTGCAAATTGGTTAAGTCTCTTTATGGTCTTAAGCAAGCTCCAAAACAATGACATGAGAAATTTGATAATACATTATTATCAAATGGATTCAAAATAAATGAATGTGACAAATGTGTCTACATAAAGGAATGCAAAGAGGCATATGTTATTGTATGTTTATATGTTGATGATATGCTTATAATGGGAACTAGTAAGGATGTAATTAATCAAACCAAGAAAATGTTACATTCAAATTTCGATATGAAAGATATGGGAATTGCTGATATAATTCTTGGTATTCGAGTTCAAAGGAATTCGGATGGTTACACACTTACACAATCTCATTATATAGAAAAGGTCCTTAGGAAATTTGGACATTATAATGATAAACCGGTCGTTACACCATTTGATCCCTCTACTCACCTTAAGAAGAATCAAGGTGATAGTGTGTCTCAATTGGAATATACCCAAGTTCTTGGAAGCTTGATGTACATAATGAATTGTACAAGACCGGATTTGGCATATAGTTTGAGTCGACTTAGTAGATACTCACACAATCCGAGTAGTGATCATTGGATTGCTTTGATAAGAGTTATGAGGTATTTAAAGCATACAATAAATTATGGATTGCATTATTCCAAATATCCTCCTGTATTAGAAGGATTTTGTGATGCAAATTGGATTTCATGTAATTCAGAGAGTAAGTCCACAAGTGGTTATGTATTTACACTTGGTGGCGCAGCTGTGTCATGGAAATCATCAAAACAAACTGTGAATACACGTTCAACGATGGAAGCGGAATTTGTAGCTTTGGATACAGCCGCCGAAGAAGCGGAATGGCTCAAAGGCTTCCTAGAAGGTATTCCATTGTGGCCAAAGCCTGTAACGGCCATTTGCATACATTGTGATAATATGGCTGCTCTTACAAGAGCAAAGAATGACATCTACAATGGCAAGTCAAGGCATATAAGGCGACGTCACAAGACAATACGAGATTTGCTCAAAAATGGAATTATTTCCATTGACTATGTAAAATCAAAGGAAAATATAGCAGATCATTTGACTAAAGGCCTTAATAGAGAGCAAGTTATATTTACATCGAGGGGAATGGGCTTAAAGCCTATACAATGAGTCATCACTTGGCGGAAACCTAACCTAGCAACATTGGAGATCCCATGGTCTAGGTTCAATAGGCAAACTAGTTAGGGAAGACTCAAGAAGCATAAACACACATATATGCCTATTCCTATGGTGACACAAAGTGTGTTTCCGTTGATGATTACAGGATGAATATTAATATTCTTAATAATGCTAATAGCTTTTCTCAAAGTGGGATAGTACGGACTATTCTTAATTAGTATTACCTATATGAGATTGATGTCGGGTCGCATCTATGAGAACCGAAATGGCTACGTTCTCTAGAAATCTCATGAAGTAAGGAGTTGTTCAGGACCAAAATGAACACAACTGTAAGAATTGAAATGTGTTCTGGTATGACATGTGTGATACTTATTGTCTTGATTTACTACACAACGTGAATAGTTCAAGACTTTTGTTCACTACTTCACAAAGTGAATCCGATATGTACTCACTACGATAGGTTCAAGTCCAAAAGACACCTTTTCCGATGCATGTCATATCTAAGTTCTCCGAAAACGCGATAAGTTCCTAATTATCTTATTTTCTATTCAAATGTGGGGTATTATTAAAGTTTGAATAGAAAATGTGGGGTATTGTAGGAACTTGTGGGACTTTAGTCCCACATTGAAGAAATAGAAAGAGTCTTGACATTTATAAGAACTAACCCATTTAGTCTATTAAATGAGTGAAGTGTGAGAGAATGGGCTTGTGGGCTTTTCTATTGGATTTTCAATAGAATTGCACATAAATTAAATATATATTTAATAATATTTAATAGTCAAAAGATGGGCCTTGGGCCTTGGGGCTCTTGGGCTCTGTTGATTAAATTCGAAAATAATTTTTTAATTTTTGAAATTTGAATTGATATTATCTGACAAACAATTACAACTGTTCGGAACAGTTATAACTGTTCGGTCAGACACATCTTTTCGTTTTTTGACTATTATTTATACGTTGTTGGTATTTGTTGTTCAGACAAGACATTCTTCCTTCTCTTCTTCTTCTTCTTCTTCTGTTTTTCAGAGAAACACAAAGTACAATTCGCCAGAAACAAGTTCTTGTGCAAGAACTTGTTTAGATTGTTGAATCCTCTAGATAGACGTCTGAAACTACAGCACAAGTGGGGACGAATTTCTGTCTAAGGACACTGCTACGCAGGCCTCAATCTGATCAAGTCAGTAAATTCCAATTCAATTTCGTTGTTTTTTAATTTGTTTGATTGTTGTTAGTAGAATTGATAGTATTTAATTATATATAAAAACTGTTTGTATGCCCTATACTGATTGGTTATAACAGGATAGATATTAAGTACTTCCATCAACAAAATGAAGTCTATAAATAAAACACAGAGAGAGAGAGAGATCTGACCTAGTGTTAGCATAATCATAGAGCCTGCCAGTGCTGGAGAAGATGATCAGTCCAACCTCAGCATCACAAAGAATTGAAAGCTCCTTAGCCTTCTTCAGCAGCCCATTTCTTCTCTTGGAAAACGTCACTTGCCTGCTCGTCGAATTGTCAATCCGTCGGATCACAATCTTGCCTCTCCCCATCTTAATTTACCGCTAGCTGCTCTCTGTGATTATTTCTCTGCTAGATCGGTGCATATATATATAGACATGAAACTTCAAGCAAGCTTTTTAGTTTTACCAAAAGAATTACCCAGAAAACAGAAGAACAACATATTTGAAGCTAGCAAACAGAAGATTAACTAAACCGGATCAAAGGAAGATTAACCCCAAAAAAGAAGAAGACAATCAATTAGCCCAGAAAAGAAGTTTTCGTTTTGTTTTTAATTTTCTGAATTTGGTATATAAATAGAAGAAGTTACCTGTTTGGAAACTAGCTGAGAAGCTCTAATTCTATTTCTTCCCTTTCCTCAGATGTAGCTATAATGCAACTTCATGCTCTATATGGAAATCCCCAGCTCGAATAAACTAAACCCTATTATTTAAGGAAACATTGGGGGGCCGTGCCTTTGAAAACCACTTAGTGGTTTGATCTCCTCGACCCACGCGTAGAAGTGTAGAGTATCTCTGTTACTCGCTCTCTGAGCCACTATTTCATTAGGTGTAACAAACCAAGTGGACAGCTGTCAGAAGGAGAGAGCGAGTGGGTGCTGATGGAAAGGAGGGAGTGGAGGAAAAGAGTATCCTAGGAATCTCAGAACGGACCCTGAAATCGTGGGGGTTTTTAAACAATGAATATTAGAGCAGAGGGTGACGTATAGATGATTGACACGTTTGCTTTGCAAAACCGAGGGCGCCGGGAGGGAGGGTTTGCCTTTCACAATAATAATTTTTATTTTTATTTTTTTTCAATTTCTCTTAATTTTCGATTCCTCAATTTCATAGACGAAGTTTTCTGCATGATGTCCACCAATGGAGTTGAGAAAAACAAGTGATTTTGATGATGCAATTGGATATCTTGACTTCCCGGCCTTATTCTTTTAACAATATTCACTAATTATAAGACAAGTACGTAACTAATGCTAGCTAGCAATACTTGTTGCAAGTTCTTACAAAGAAACAAGTAATAGCTCAAGTTTATGTAAGTAGGAAATTTAGTAAGTCAATCAGGTTATAGCTCAAGTAATATGCATCACTGATATTCAAAGTAAAAGTTCAAATGCCGCTTCCTACAAAGAAAATAATCAATATTTGAATAGGCTAGCGAGTATATAACGATATTTTGTACACCGAGACTCTAGCATTATTAGTAATTTTCTTGTTCGTTAATTCGTTGTTCCAACGTCTCTTCTTACAAAGAATATTATAAATAATTTAGCTCAGCTAGCGAGTATAATTTATGCTAGATCTATTATTATTTGTCGTTTTCTAGCTTGCCAACTATTTTCATTTAGTGGTATGGTATATTTCCAAATTATAGAGTGCAGAATAACCATTTATTTAGTCGTGTAGAGTAGCTTCAGTTAGTATGAGCCGTTGATAAATCATATTTTGATATGCTTATAATATATTAATCTGCTGATAATAATGGGCGCCTGATTGATTAATATAACTTGATAATATTACATATTTGAAGATAAAGGCTGTCTATATGATCATATTATTTTTAATGAAAGAGTACTAAGACCCAGTTTGGGATTGCTTTCCAAGCTGCTTTTTGGGTCAAAAGTGATTCTAAGCCTAATCTTAAGTGTTTGGTAACAACTCATAAAACTGATTCTAGAAGAATTGATTCCCTTAAAAGTGGATTTTAGAGAAGTAGAGTAAGAGATGCTTTTGCGGGAATCAGTTATATTTGTAACAAATGGTCATATTTATTTTTTCTTAGATTGTGATGTACTAATCTAATTAAATCATAATCAATTATTTACCATCACTACGCCAAAGGTCCTTCCAGGTGACCGAAGATAAACAAGGAAGGCGACTACAGAACAGCCGCACAAGACAATTTGCGACTGGAAATTATAAGAGGTCGCAAGCAACATGTAGCTATATCTTAAAGGCGACTGGAATAGATATCCAGTCGCTTTTACCTCCCTCGCTAGCGACTGGAATATAATGTCGTCTCCCAATTAAAAGTTCAAATGCCGCTGAACAGCCGCACAAGACAATTTGCGACTGGAAAGTAGTCGCTTATAAGAGGTCGCAAGTAACATGTAGCTATATCTTAAAGGCGACTGGAATAGATATCCAGTCGCTTTTACCTCCCTCGCTAGCGACTGGAATATAATACCGTCTCCCAATCAGGTTATAGCTCAAGTAATATGCATCACTGATATTCAAAGTAAAAGTTCAAATGCCGCTTCCTACAAAGAAAATAATCAATATTTGAATAGGCTAGCGAGTATATAACGATATTTTGTACACCGAGACTCCAGCATTATTAGTAATTTTCTTGTTCGTTAATTCGTTGTTCCAACGTCTCTTCTTACAAAGAATATTATAAATAATTTAGCTAAGCTAGCGAGTATAATTTATGCTAGATCTATTATTATTTGTCGTTTTCTAGCTTGCCAACTATTTTCATTTAGTGGTATGGTATATTTCTAAATTATAGAGTGCAGAATAACCATTTATTTAGTCGTGTAGAGTAGCTTCAGTTAGTATGAGCCGTTGATAAATCATATTTTGATATACTTATAATATATTAATCTGCTGATAATAATGGGCGCCTGATTGATTAATATAACTTGATAAAAATTATTACATATTTGAAGATAAAGGCTGTCTATATGATCATATTATTTTTAATGAAAGAGTACTAAGGCCCAGTTTGGGATTGCTTTCCAAGCTGCTTTTTGGGTCAAAAGTGATTCTGAGCCTAATCTTAAGTGTTTGGTAACAACTCATAAAACTGATTCTAGAAGAATTGATTCCCTTAAAAGTGGATTTTGGAGAAGTAGAGTAAGAGATGCTTTTGCGGGAATCAGTTATATTTGTAACAAATGGTAATATTTATTTTTTCTTAGATTGTGATATACTAATCTAATTAAATCATAATCAATTATTTACTATCACTACGCCAAAGGTCCTTCCAGGTGCCCGAAGATAAACAAGGAAGGCGACTACAGAACAGCCGCACAAGACAATTTGCGACTGGAAAGTAGTCGCTTATAAGAGGTCGCAAGCAACATGTAGCTATATCTTAAAGGCGACTGGAATAGATATCCAGTCGTTTTTACCTCCCTCGCTAGCGACTGGAATATAATGCCGTCTCTTAACCGTGTTACAATTGGCGACTGGAACACCCTGTCGCTAGTGACGTTAGAGTGACTAGCTTGGGTAGTCGCTAACCCCGTTAGAGCGACTGTTTTCTTTTATCGCTGAGTGTGTAAAGCGACAGAGGTTTGGCTCGTCTCTTAAACTGTTGAAGCGACTTATTTATGTTTCTTAGTCGCCTGAATCAATTCCCTGTATTGCAATGCAGGGCCTGTATCTGTAATGCCCAGTTTTGTGCAAACAAACCTGCATTATTCTACAACAAACATACACAGCAACATTCAACTCAACACAGCCAACAAATCTCACACACAAACATTGCATTGACATTAAATAGAGTTTAAAACATTACATTGTCTTGAAACTCAATATCCATTACAAACCACTGTACAAACTCCTAATTGTACCATAAAACTAACACAAACTAACCCAAATGCTCTCTAAACAGTAAACTAGAAGTTTGGCCATTGGAGACTAAGTGTTAGAGGGTGAGGGGTTGTCATTGGAGGTAGTACCTTCTTGCAATTGGGATTGCTTCTCCAAAAGTTTGGCCACAGCAAGAGCCACTGCTGCATCCACTGCTGCATCCACTTGCCGCTGCATTTGTTGCTGTAGTTGCTGCTGCATTTCCTCCTGCATAGCGTTCATTTGCTCTGCAACTCGCTCCTGCACTTTTGCCTCCACAATGGCATCTACGTCAACACGGGAGACACCTCCTCTCTTCTTGGGCTCTCGCCTCACGTATCTGCCGAGTCCTCTATATGTTGTGCCCTTTCCTTCACCAACTCGTGACGTTATGACGCTGAGCTGGGTTTCAACAGGCAGTGCCTCTCCATCTTCAGCGTCCGGGTGGTCTCTACTCCACTGGTCGACTTTCTCTTGAACCTCCCGTTCCATTGCCTCCTACAACATTACATAAGAGCTAGCGTTAATTACGTGATAGAAAGTCGCTGATATAAAATATATGAATGAATCTTAGTTTAGTTTTAGGTAATTACCACGTATGTAGCGCCAATCTTATCCTTGGTGTATGCATCCTTAAAGGCTGCGACCAAGGGGGCTGCATGTCCTGCTAACGCATGCTCCTGTGCCCGGTAACTAATTGCAGTGGTCCCCGAATGGTGGTTCATCTGGGTGGGAGCCCTTCGGATACTCTTCATCCTCAAACTTAACTCCTGAACACAAATCAAATCAAGGATGAGTGGTGTTAAACTGGTTTCAGCAAAGGTATTAAATCAAGGATGTGCATATACTTATTAATCCTGGTCCTAGCAATTTGCATAAATATATCAAGCAACTGAGTTTACCTTATTCTCGTCACTGCTGAATTCATTGACCAACCACTCCCACTCTTTAGGCCGTTTAAGGAACTCCAATGGAACGTCCGCCCCGAATTTTTCCCAATGTCTTCTGCAATCATGCTTCCAATCCTTGTATCGAGAAGCTGCCACATCTTGAACCCATTGGAACTGGCCATCGTGTTGAAGGTGGATTGCATAGAAGCCCTACAGTTTAATCAAGGACAAATATTAGTAATAGTATGGTGACTAGAATGACGATGAAGATAATACAACACTGCTCCAGAAGCTGAGTCATTGTGTAACAACTTAGCTGATACTATGTGAAGTCTGGCTCAGTTTTACATGAAATAAATCAGTAGAGAAACTTTATTAGTATTATTACTAAACTGAAAATAGAATGACCTATGACTAGCATTACTAAATTGTTTGGATGATCTTGTAGAAAACGAATACATCAAAAGGTTTGGATGCATCTTTCAAATTGATGGAGATACCAATATTAAACCAACAAAGTAAGTATTTGTTGCCGGCGAATCCAATACTAAACTTTTTAATCACTAGCTAGTATTCAAGTTGATGGCGGAAAACATGGAATACCTCCACTACCCCGCCGACTAATAATATGATAGCAAGTTAGGTAAAGCTTCAGGTCAAATACAAAATGTAGTTAAGTAAGCATAGCGGGTTTAATATGAGGGAGGCTGTTACTGTGTAGCTAATGTTATAATAGTTATAATAATGCACAAGACAAGGGCTTTGTAATGCACCCTAACATAATTTTCAATTTCCATTGCCAATCCTTATCTCTGTAAGACTGTAACAGTGTAAGTAGAATCATTTTTCAGTCGAGCACATCCACTCAGAAATAAAGAGAAAGAAAGAACACCCACTCAATCCACAGAGAAAGAAAGAGAGCAATGCAATCTACCTAGATAGTGAAATAATCCATATTTTCAGTCAAGAGCACATGAAAAGGAAGCAGAGTGCAATGCAGTTTGTAATGCCCCCAAGTCCCCAACAGAGTTTTCAGTTTATCAATCCTAATTTTTCTAAACTAGAAGCATTGATTCGTTTCAATTTTATAATTTATTATGATATCAGAGATGTCATTGCCATATGCTGCATTTTATCTAGTAGTCATGCATATGCAACATATTGGTGTCAATAACTAGGTTAATGAATTGGCCTTAAAAATTGGACACTTACTGCAATGTAGGTGTACACAATACCCTTGAAGTCATGATCAAGATCGCCGTAAACGGAGGCAAGCATTGGTACGTCGTCCTTCACCTTCATGCCTATGTCACGGGACAGTTGAGCTGCGACTTTTTTATCGGCAGGCATGTTGTGCTTATCGTCCCACTCCACAACAATTTTGGCTTTGGTAAGGCGCACCATCTCCTTCGTCTTCATACCGACCACCACACCTCTTCTCCTTTTGGGTGGTCCAGCTACACAAAATAGGGGAAAATTATCAATCAACATCATTAATATAATGCATAAACACTTATCACTCCATCACTAAGACACAAAGTGTGATAACTTGATGAAAAGAAGTTAATTGAGTTCAAAAAACATAAAATGCGAGTCTAGGTACACAGTTAATTGTTGTATCTCAATGCACATGACTTGCATAAACAGAAAATAAACAGCTACCAATTCAACAAGAAACCCAATTCATATCACATTCCATCACAACAACTACGATAAACAACAAAACTCCCACAGCTCACTCGACAACTGTAGTCAAGGACATTAATTCTACAACATAAACTAACAGAAACTAATTCTACAACAGAAACTGTCAATTACCTTCTGTGTCGACGACCAGATCTTTGCAGCGAATGCTGCGCACCATCGTACCGGCGGTGGAGTCCGTGGTGAAAGCAGAGTTCCTTGGAGTGGCAATTATGGGGTAGTTGGAGTGGGAGGCAGAATTCGTCGGTTGTACAGACTGCGGGTTGATTGGAGGACCCAGTTCGAAGTCCAGGTCGATGTCGTCGTTGGGAGCAGAAGCAGCAGCGGCAGTGGAGGTGTCGCCCAAACCAGGAGCACAAATACTCCGAGGTGGCGGTGGTCGTGGTGGCAGTACAGGAACTGATGCGGCGGAATTGGAAAGCGGGGTGGTTTCTGCAGATTCTGAGCTGCCGGTGGAATTGGAAAGCGGCGCCGGCGGTGGTGATCTTCGTTTCCGAAGAGTCAATTGAATAGCTGCATTATCGGCCAAGCGTTGGGCCCTTGTCTTCACGAAGCGTGGTTTAACGTTCTTCGGAGGCATGAGGGATTTAGGGATTTCGGGTGATTTTGGGGATTGGGGCTGAAATTGGGGGTTAGGGTTTGAGAATTTGGGGCTAAGGGGTAAGGGAAGATGATGAGTGTGAGAAGATTGGAAACATCCTAGGGTTTCTGGGTTTGCGAAACTGGGTTTGAGATCGGAGAGTGAGAAACTGGGTATCTGGGTATCGAAGAGGAAGAATGAGTCGAAGAAATTGGGTTTTAATTGAACCCTATAGGCGATGGCAAAATAATAACCCCGTCGCACCATGTATTACGAAATTTCATTTCAAATTTTGGCTTCAAATTTTGGCTGAAAATTTTCGCGGAAACCAACTGGCCAATTCTGAAAACATTTTAGAGCGACTGATATATACAACTTAGTCGCCCCACATACTCTGAAGCGACTTATTTAATAACATAGTGACTTCAAAACTTGTGAATTGAAACAAATTTATAATTACAAAGAATGGTTATATGCAACGACCCTCCGATTGAGTCTAATACCCCTAATATATGACAATTACACATAGTGAGAGTTGTGGTTCAAATTATAACCAAAACGGAGGTTGTTAGAGTCGCGGTTAAAGCGTAGTTTTAAAGTCAAAAAAACATACATATGCGATTTCCAGAACGATCGAACGGCAAAATCACACCCGATTCATTCCAAATTTTAACCACATACTCTATAATACGTACGTTCAACATCTAATGATCATTTTGTTCAAGAAGATTACCTTGATAAATCAAGTTCTAAATGAGAGGTTAAGTTTCATAACCGTTTCATTGAGTTAAGAAAGTTAGTGTTGGTCATTAAAGGCGCTATATGCTCCCGACATCCGATTGAGAAATTGACCGTTAGATATAATAAGTACGTAAAAACAATGATGTGGTTCAAATTTTGAGCAAATCGGAGGTCGTTAGGTCGCGGATCGTGAGAAAAACGCTTTGGTCAAATCGTAGTTGTGCGGTCAACATAGTCACATATTATGTTTTTTCGACTTTTGAATGGTTAAATAACATCCGATTTGTACCAAATTTTAATTACTTACTCTACAATACATACATTAACATGTCTATCGGTCAAAACGTCCTAACGTTTTATAGTTTTGCATGCTCTATAAGTAAAATATATCTTATATGAAGGAAATAAGCGACGGGTATACATAAGATTAGTCGCTTATAGATCTTTTAAGCTACCCTAAGCAACATCTCAGTCGCTTAAAGTTTTCTATATAAAGAAGGACTCTATATAAATCCCCACGGATCCTACCTGTGCATAAAACATTTTATAGTAATTGTGCAGTTTTCAGTTGAAGAAATAGAATGCAGTCTACATCCTGTGACAATCATCACAAATAGAGTTTAGGTACATGAATGAATAAAAATGATCAATCATATTCATGTAGCCACTCGTCGTCATAATCGTCATCATCCTCCTCCTTATTGGCATCATCATCTTCTGTGTCGTCGTCCGGATCTTCATACCCGACGTTATCGTCGTCTTTATCATCATCACTATCCTCTTCATCTTCGTCACCGTCCTCGTCATTGTCAAAGTCAGTGTTAGGCTCAATGTGTGGTAGTTCGCCGTAGTCCATTGTCAACATATCTATAGGAATGTAATTTGTGATCGAGTCTGGTGTAGGTTCTTGATAAGGTTCATCCACTTCAAATCGTTTACTTTCATCCGTTGCAAGTGTACTAGCACTGTACGTACCTTTATGTGACACCACATTAACGACTCTCCAAGGTTCACCGGCTTTTGGGTCATCTAGGTAAAACACCTGTCTTGCCGTAGACGCCAGGATGAATGGTGAGTCCTCAAACACGCTAGTAGATGTGTCCAATGACAGAAGGCCATAATCCCACTTCACTGTATCAGTATCGTACCACCTACACTTGAACAAAATGACTGACATGCATTCTGTATATAATAGTTCGACAACGGCTTCGAGAATCCCGTAGTACATGACGTCGTCCACCTCTACCATGACCCCGCAGTTCTGAGTTTTCAACCTCTGATCTCGCTGCCATGTGACATACTTCACTCCGTTCACAATACATTGTGAATAAATATTATGTGCATGAGGGAGTGATGCCAAAATGTCAAGTTCACGCTTATAAAGTCTAGATCCTTTAGATCCCAAATTTTCCATCTGTAAAACAATGTAAACAACAGTTAGCATCAACTCTAAGAAACTGTAGCAACTATGACCTTAAACATCCACACGAAAATTATGGTATACGTACCCATGATCTAAAATATGGATGAAAGTGCTCAATGCGTCTTTCATCAGTGATATCTGGAGCGACTTTTAGTAATTGTTGTTGGTGCTTTTCGATGAATTTGGCTGCTTCTGTACAATGTTGCATCACACACCAATGAGCCGTCATGACCTCTTCCCTAGTGAATTGAGCACATCTGACGAAACTTTTGGGAATGACAAGTTCAGAAACTATAGAGATGTCGAAGAGGGGTACATTAGGGACATTTTCCTCTCCCGTGCCATCACCCATATAGAAACTGCAGTACGTCACACACTCATGTGCAATGTACTGCTCAGCAATACATCTCTCTGGATAGCGTGTGTTTCTAACAGACTTCTTATAGTCCCCAAGTTGTCTGTGAAATAAAGAGGTTCAAAGTTAGAAACTGTAAGTAGACTACATAAGGTAATTAAAATGTATACAGAAAAGACTTGTCATACGCACCTTTCCATTGGAAACATCCATGTGAAATGTACTGGACCGGTGAGCAAAACTTGATCGGGGAGGTGAATCATAAGATGAACCATGATGGTGAAGAAAGCAGGAGGGAAGATTCTTTCCAATTTACAAAGAATCATGACAATTTCTTCCTTCATGTCTTTGGCGTCCTGTTTCTTCAACTCTCTTGCACATAGTTTTTAAAACCATCTGGATAGCGCTATTAGCGGCTTAACGACATAATGTGGCAAATACTCTCTGATAACCACAGGAAGGAGACGCTGCAGTAGTACATGGCAGTCATGCGTCTTCAGTCCATAGAACTTCTTATCCTCCACATTGACCTTATTCTTCAAACTTCCTGCATAACCGCAAGGATACTGAGCTTCTTTAATCCATTCAAAGATCTCTGGCCTTTGCTCAGGAAGCACCGTATATTCTACTTGAGAGACCTTCTCTTTTCTTGAGGAAGACGAATTTTTCAATTTCTTCCACAACTTCTCACGTACCCCCAATTTTTTCAGACCCTCGCGGGCTTTGAGATCATCCTTTGTCTTTCCTTCAAGACCGAAAATTGTCCCAGTTATGTTGTCGTACGCATTCTTCTCAATGTGCATGACATCCAATGTGTACCTTTGTTTAGATTCGGTCCAGTACGGCAGCTCTCAGAATATACTTACGTGAATCCAACATAGTCTCTCCCCACTCGAATGTACCTTGAACTTCTGATGTAAACTATGTACCGGGTACTCATGAGACATGATTTGGACATAAATCTCATCCCCAGACAACGACCGCGGTGGCTGCCTTTCCTCAACCTTCCCATTAAACTTATCTGCTGCATAACGCCATTTGTGGCATTCGCCTAACCACCGACGATGACCCTGGTATGCCATCCTCCCTGTCAAGTTATTTGCATCAACATCATCCAAACAGAGGGGACATGCTTTGTATCCTTTAGTCTGGATGCCTCCTAACATCCCTAATCTCGGAAAGTCGCTGATAGTCCACATCACTACTGCTCTCATTCTGAATGTTCTCTGCTCATGAACATCATAAGTCTGAATTCCAGTACTCCACAACAACTTTAGCTCATCGATCAATGGTCTCATAAAGACATTCAAATACTTTCCCGGAGACTTTGGACCAGATATTAACATAACAAGCATGTTAAACTCATTTTTCATTGCCATTGAAGGAGGCAAGTTGTAAGGCATCGCCACAATAGGCCAACTGCTGCGAGAGAGACCCGTCTTTCCAAACGGATTAAACCCGTCAGTGGCTAGTCCGAGTCGCACATTCCTGATCTCGCGAGCAAAATCTGGAAATGACCTGTCGAACTCTTGCCATGCTTCCCCGTCTGCTGGGTGTTTAAGAACTTCTGGATCTGCCATCCTTTTCCCGTGCCACCGCATGTCCTTTGCTGTGTGAGGTGACATGTACAGACGTTGCAACCTCGGGCTAAGAGGGAAGTATCGAGCCACCTTCTTTGGAACCCTCGTACCGTCCTCTGTGGATCTCCATCTAGACTCCTCGCATATGTTACATTTGTCGAGGGCTGCGTCATCTTTGTAAAACAACATACAACCATGCTCGCATGCGTGGATGATCTGATAACCCAAACCCATGTCCTTCAGGATCTTCCTCATAGCCCGGTATGAATCTGGATACTTGTTTGGTTCTAGGAGGAGATCTTTGATGTACTGACAATTTTGATCAAAGCTTTTGTCTGACCATTTATTCTCTATTTTCATCTTCACTGCTTTCAGGATGGTGGTCAAAACAGTCTCCTTACTACCCTCGTACACCGGAGTCTGAGCTTCAGTTAAGAGTCTGTTATACTTCTCAAAAGCATCTTTAGCAATAGGGTCTAAATGATCAACATCATCAACAAAGGCATCCCCTAAACCACTAACATTCTGTTCTGTAGCCCACCTATCCATAAACGGGAAAGTGTCGTACATAATGTCCATGGTTGGGTTCACGGCAAAATCAGTGGCCACGTGTGTACTAGAAGAAGCCCTCTCTGCAACAATCTGCTGTCTTTGGTCATACATAGAGGGAATGTCTGGACGCTCACCGTGCTCTTCCCATATAGTATAACCACTCATAAAGCCGTTATTCCACAAATGATGAAATATGTCAGATAGTGGCAGAGGAACCCATTGTAACTGACATTTTTTACACGGGCACTTGTGCAATTTCGGTTCGGTCTTGCAATTGGAGGCCGCAAAATTACAAAATTCTATTATCCCATCAAGAAACCTTTTATCACCTCTACATAATCTCATCCAACTCTTATCCCCATGGTATGCCATCTAGAGAAGAATAATTTCACAAATAGTTTATTTGCATTAATAATTGCCAAATTTTGCCAAATACACTACAATAAAACTTTCCAAATATTCTATATAATGATACTATTGTAAAAGTAAATCGCAATGTGTCTGCTCATTTCATTAGAGAATCCCTTTATATAGGGTGATGATTACAATGGTAATAACAATTACATTGATGATCATAATCACTGATTGAAACGTTACAACTTATTGATAACTAATTGCCTAATTTACTATCGTCATTACTTTGACGAAGGCACACAAAAGGTATTTTCCTTTAACACTCCCCCTTGTGCCGAGTCAAAGACGGAATGGTGCATAGATCGTTGCCTCATTAAAAACCTTGCCAAGTAACAAAACCCAGTGGGACAAAATAAAACTTGGACGAAGGGAAAAAGAGCACAACGCACCTTTAACCTTTGAGGATGACATGTGTGTATTAGACTCCCCCTGAAGTCTACATCTCCCCCTGATCCTTACATTAATCAAGGAAGCTTTGAAAGCTTTCGCATTCCTATGTTTTTCACATGTTCCTCGAATATTGCTTTGGGTAATGATTTGGTAAACAAATCTGCTACATTCTCCTCAGACCTTACTTGATTCACTTGAATCTTGAGGAGAGCTTGTTGTTGCTGATTATAGAAAAACTTTGGCGATATGTGTTTTGTATTATCACCCTTGATATAACCTAGCTTCATCTGTTCGATGCAAGCTGCATTGTCTTCATAAATGCAGGTAGGCTCTTCAGTGGTAGTACTTAAACCACTAGTCCCTCGAATATGTGTAATGATGGATCTCAACCATATACACTCACGAACCGCCTCATGTAGAGCTATGATCTCTGAGTGGTTCGAGGAGGTAGCCACAAGGGTTTGCTTGGTTGATCTCCAAGATATCGCCGTATTCCCAATGGTGAATACATAACCAGTTTGAGAACGACCTTTATGTGGGTCAGAGAGGTACCCAGCATCAGCAAACCCAATTAATACATTATTTGGGGTTTCAGTGTGGGGGGTGGTACCTTCTCTATCTACATTTCCTTTAGGGATTACATTTTCATTTGTGTTCCCTTTTGCCTTTGTGTAGGGATAGAATAGGCCCAAGTCAATGGTTCCTTTTAGGTATCGAAATATGTTCTTAATACCATTCCAATGACGCTGCGTTGGCGCTGAGCTAAATCTAGCTAACAAATTCACTGAGAATGCAATATCAGGTCGAGTACATTGAGCTAGGTACAATAATGCGCCTATTGCACTCAAGTAGGGGATTTCGGCTCCCAATAGCTCTTCGTCATCTTCCTTTGGACGAAATGGATCTTTCTTTACATCCAAACTCCGACCAATCATGGGAGTGCTAACAGGATGCGCTTTGTCCATGTTAAATTGCCTGAGTATCTTTTGGACATACGCAGACTGGTGGATAAGTATTCCACAAGCTCGGTGTTCCAGTTCAAGACCTAGACAAAACCGAGTTTTCCCAAGATCTTTCATCTCAAACTCGGATTTCAAATAGCTCGCGGTTTCTCTTATTTCATTAAGAGTACCTATTATGTTCATATCATCGACATACACAGCTACAATTGCAAATCCGGAACTTGTTTTCTTTATGAATACGCAGGGGCATAGTTCATCATTCTTATATCCCTTCCCAATCAAGTAGTCACTTAGACGGGTATACCACATCCGCCCGGATTGTTTCAATCCGTAAAGTGAGCGTTTCAATCTGATTGCAAACGCACTCCGTGGTTTAGAGTCACTTGATTTGGGCAATGGAAGGCCATCAGGCACTTTCATATATATCTCTGAATCAAGATCCCCATAGAGATATGCCGTAACCACATCCATGAGCTGCATTTCCAATCCTTCGGAAACTACCAAACTAACTAAGTAGCGGAACGTTATAACGTCCATTACGGGAGAGTACGTCTCCTCATAGTCAATTCCAGGGCGTTGTGAGAAACCTTGCGCCACAAGGCGAGCCTTGTACCTTAGGACTTCATTCTTCTCATTACGCTTTCTGACAAAGACCCATTTATGTCCTACATGCTTTACACTTGGTGGGGTTAGCACTACCGGACCAAATACCTGTCTCTTTGTCAGAGAATCTAGTTCTGCCTGGATTGCTACTTTCCATTGAGGCCAATCTGCTCTTTGTTGACATTCTGCAACAGAGCGTGGTTCGATATCATCGTGCTCTATGATTCCTTGAGCAACAGTGTATGCAAATACATCATCAATGTACATGGAAGATCTTTCCATCAAGTATGCCTCCTCATAATCCATTGAGATTTCTTTGTTCTCTGGAATCATTTCAAACATCGGAGCGTCCTCCAGTATTGATTCATGGACATAACTATAGTCAGAGACAATCTCATGTGAGGGATTCTCTACATTGATGATTAATGGATCGGGTTGTGCCTTACTCGCCCTCTTTTTCCTTGGGTGAGTGTCAGTCGAACCAAGTGGCCTTCCCCTCTTCCTTTGGGAAGCCACGGCCTCAACCACACCTCCACTAAGTGTGGTTCCAATGCCTCTATCTGCGGCATTGTGCCCCTGTTTGGGGACTTCTAACCTTGCAGGCACATTTGCAGCTGGTATATGTGATCTTGTCACTTTAGCAATCTCAGAAAACGCATCAGGCATCGAATCAGCTACGTTCTGAAGATTGATTATTCTTTTCACTTCACTTTCACATTGTGAAGTGCGGGGATCAAAATGAGACTGAGTGGGGACAGACCACGACAATTCCTGTCGTTCCCTTAGAAAATCCTTTTTCTTATCTCCCCCTAACGACGGGAAGACAGTCTCATCAAAGTGACAATCCGCAAATCTAGCGGTAAAGAGATCGCCTGTCAAATGTTCCAAATAGCGGATAATAGTTGGGGATTCATATCCAACATAAATACCTAATCGTCTCTGAGGACCCATTTTAGTGCGCTGTGGGGGCGCAATAGGCACATATACTGCGCAACCAAATATGCGTAAGTGTGAAATATCAGGCTCATATCCAGTGACCAACTGGTACGCAGAAAATGGTTGGCTAGCAGTGGGTCTGAAACGAATAAGTAAAGCTGCATGTAATATTGCATAACCCCAAGCAGATATAGGCATGTTGGTGCGCATAACCAGTGCCCTAGCCACCATCTGTAGCCTTTTGATGGTGGCCTCTGCGAGACCATTTTGTGTATGCACATGGGGTACAGGATGCTCTACATCGATCCCAATTGACATGCAATAATCATCAAATACTTTTGATGTGAACTCTCCAGCGTTATCAAGTCTTATAGACTTAATAGGGTGATCAGGGTGGTGAGCCCTTAAACGTATAATTTGTGCTAAGAGTTTTGCAAATGCAGCATTTCTTGTGGACAATAATGCGACATGTGACCAGCGTGTCGAAGCATCTACCAGAACCATAAAGTACTTGAATGGCCCGCATTCTGGATGGATAGGTCCACATATATCACCTTGTATCCTTTGTAAGAATGGAATGTTTTGTTTCATGTCTTTAGCATAGGAAGGTCTCGATCCTGTTTTTGCTAAAGAGCAGGCTTTGCAAAATGAGTTATGTGCCTTTGAAATAGTCAATGAGGCAGAGGGACACAGCGCTTCTGGTGCTTCAGAAGATAATGGGTGTGTTGAAATAGTACTACGACCGGCACTTTGCATTGTGTCGGATCTGTGTCCCATTTTATTTCTTCCTCGGAAGAATGGATGTCCGTGTGAGTTCTTTAAAACACGAACCATCATGTCCCGACCAGGGTGTCCTAATCGGTCATGCCAAAGCCTGTATGCGTCAGTGTCCCAAATTTCTTTGTTGGTGACAGCATAAGATTCGATAATCCGGATGGTAGTTAAATACAATCCATTATCTTGACGCATTAGTTTCTCTAAAATGCGTTTTCTTCCGCATTCATAAGAAGTAATATTCAAATATTCAATTCCATTCTCACAGTAAGTTTGCAAATGATAATTGTTGGCACGAATATCTTTGAAACTTAATAAGGTTCGATTGCCTCTAGGTGCATATAGGGCGTTTGTGACTTTTATCA
This sequence comes from Potentilla sterilis, assembly GCA_963682095.1. Lineage (NCBI taxonomy): Eukaryota > Viridiplantae > Streptophyta > Magnoliopsida > Rosales > Rosaceae > Potentilla > Potentilla sterilis. The sequence goes on along the minus strand of OY821762.1, from coordinate 28,184,206 downwards.
TTGTGCCATTAGGCATCAAAAAGGAGGCCTTTCCTCGCCCCTGTATTACTTGGGATGATCCCTCTAACATAGTCACAGATGTGTTATAAGGAATTAATTCAACAAATAATTGTCGATTCCTTAAGATAGTGTGAGTAGTCCCACTATCAGCTAAGCACTCTATTTCTCCTCGATACATTCCTACAATTAAATGGGATGGGATTATTATATAAAGTCGAAAAATATATCTCATATTCTTTAGAGTATGATATTCTTTTCATTCTCATAATATTTTCTTTTATTTGCTAGATGTAGTGCTTCACATCGTAATAGTGCTATTTTCGAACCATGTATATATATAGGGGACAAAATCGAATAAAATTCAATACTTTAGAATAAAATCCGAAATTTATTAATAAGCCAACAATAATCAAATCAAAGTCCTGGACATCAAAAACCAATTCAACAGGCCATTATTCAAATAAACTTTAAGACCGAAAAACCATAGTCTAATTAAAATTAAGCAGATCAATCAAAGTCTGGAACATCCATAGACTGAGCAGGGTTCATGTTGCCATTGAAGTCTGCAATTGTGAGGTTGACATCAGCGTCATCGCCTCCATCTTCCATATAGTGAGCCTCTTGTTCTCTAGACTCCCTATACCTCTTGTAATTGGCTGCTACTTTGTTGCTTGCCTGGCAGTTCTTATACCAATGCTCAGTAGCTCCACACCTATAGCAAGGTTCATTTCCAACTCTATCCCTTTTGAGTGCAGGGTTCTTGGGTGCCTTTTGCACCTTTGCCCTAGGACCACCATGGCCACTAGGACCACCATGGCCACTAGGACCAGCACCACCCTCTCTACGCCATACGTTAGGAGGGCCTCCACGGCCCATCCTATGGCCCATACCACGGCCCATGGGTGCCTTGCCACGTGGTGTATTGTGCCCACGTGGGTAGGGCTCAGCACGTCCAACCCCCTTTTCTCTGGGGTTCTTTCCACCTTTGATCTTGCCATAGTTGACCTCAGGAATTTTCTTTGTCCCAACAGGTCTGGCATTATTGTTCAGAAGAACTTGATCATGTCGCTCTGCCACTTGCAACATATTGATCAGTTTGTTGAAAGTTGTGATATTTTTCTTGTCATACTCCAACCTATACTGGTTCGCTAGTATAAGGGCTGAAGTGGGAAAAGTGGAAAGAGTCTTCTGGATCATGTCATCTTCTGTGAGTTCCTTGCCACAGAAATTAAGGCGTGCTTTAAGGCGCAACATTTCTTTGTTAAATTCATTAACCCTTTTGTAGTCAAGCAAACGGATTTCATTCCATTGAGCAGTCAGTTCTGGGAGTAAAGTGTCATGAATATTCCCAAAACGTCCCTTCAGGGCATCCCACAGTTCTTTGGGTGATTTTAACTGAAGGTACTCCCAGCGTAAGCTAGAGTCAATATGTCGCCTCAGAAACATTAAGGCATTTGCTTTGACTTTTGCAGACGGTTCTTCGTCTTTAGGGTCGGTGGAGGGGTGGATAGTGAAAGTATAATCTTTTGCAATAAATGCAGTTTCCACATCAGAAACCCATCGGTGGTACTCAATTCCTTCTGAGTCCAGTATTTCAAATTCGGGTCGAGTTGGATCAGCCATCTACATAAACAAGAGTGAAGAATATATTAATTATGTAGTCGTAAGACATCCACAATAATTAATTGCCAATAATGTGAATTGGATTTTGAGACCAGAATTCATAGTGGTCACACATTTTCGATGCTTTGTGACAATACTTTGTCACATGGTAAATTTGTTCTTATTTTGTAACGCACATGAAATTTCTTTATCATGGCATTATACTAAACATAATATATGCGGAATAATTCAACATTTAACAAAATACATATAGCATGCTTGATAATTAATTAACAAAAATAGCATACAATATTCGCATATAAAAATGATGTCATATTAATTTCGAGATAACATATAAATGAAAAATATTGCATAAATTCTACCACTTATAAATTTTAATACTTAATTTACCACACATATATATATAAACATTTATGTAGGCAGTAAAAATACAAAATATACAATCAAATTTCACATTTACAATTAATTGCATTAAACAGTAGTAGTAAACAGTAATAATTGATTTTATACTTCAGTAAGTTTTCAGAAAACTAACCTTAATTTACCAGAAATGGTAAATATTCGTTTTCTGTTCGCGGGTCGGGTCGGGTCGAGGGAAACAACCGGGTCGGGTCGCACAATCTCTGCCGACGAATTTGTTGTCGGCAGAATCTTCTGGAGCAATCCTTTCCCGACGAGTTGGCGTCGGTAGAGACCGGATCTGATTTTTTTTCGGGCTGTGCTGGTGAATGGGGGAACCGGATCGGGATCGGGGATGCCGATCGAGCTCGAGATCGGAGGCCGGAGTAACAAGCCGATTGGAGGCCGGTTCTGGGTCGGAAACCGAGCGTGAGGTGGTGGCGATGGACCGGTGTCGACGGATCGGGGCTGGGCTGGCGTCTAGGGGGCCGGATCGGGGGCGCCGATCGAGGGGGGGGGGCTGGATCGGAGGGGGGGGGGGGCGATCGGAGGGGATCGATCGAAGGAGGGAGGCCCGGATCGGGGCGTCGATCGAAGGAGGGAGGGCCGGATCAGGGCGTCGATCGAAGGAGGGAGGGCCGGTGGATCCGGTTTGGTGTGGGTGGATCCGGTTGACTTTGGTGGATCCGGTGGACTTCGGGAGGGGCAGCGGCGGAGGCAGAAAAACAGAGAAAAAAAATAGGGTTTTTTTTCTGTGTTGTTTTTTTTTTTTTCTCTCTTTTTTTTTCTAAAAACTCACGGTTAGGCAAAGTGCTGATAACGTGTAAAAGTAAATCGCAATGTGTCTGCTCATTTCATTAGAGAATCCCTTTATATAGGGTGATGATTACAATGGTAATAACAATTACATTGATGATCATAATCACTGATTGAAACGTTACAACTTATTGATAACTAATTGCCTAATTTACTATCGTCATTACTTTGACGAAGGCACACAAAAGGTATTTTCCTTTAACAACTATAATTTTAACTATGCACATATTATACCAAAAACCCAAATTCTCAACCAAATTCCTTAATAATTCTAACACTAATTCACTAATCAACCACAAATAAATAAAAAGTCATCAATTTAAATTACACTATCCACTATATATATAAATATATATTTATATATATATATAAATATTTCAACATTTTCTTACTCTAAGAGTCTAAATTTGAATGTAAACATATTATAACACAAATATGGTTAATCTAACACAAAATCTATACAAAATCTATCACAAATTAAAGAACCCAATCATAAATTACACACAAATACATCAAAATATGAAGATCAAACCCAAAATTTCAAAACCTACAATCAACATAGTAACACAAAAAATGGTATTAAAGATGAAAATGAGAGATCACACTAACCTTCAAAGCAATTACAAGTGAAGACCCAACATTTACAACCCCAAAAGAGAAAAAATCACCATTTTTCAGCAAAATCGCAGCTAAAACACAGACCTTTTTTTTTCAGACATTTTTCAACCACTTTTCGAAAAAGTGCGATCTAAAACATATATGTATTTAAAAGATATATGCGACGTAACAAGTATAACAGTCTCTCAAAAATGAAAGCGACGGGAATATTACTACGAAGAAAGGGGCACGGCAGTTTAAGTCGCTTAGAATGGTTAAAGGCGACTGGTAACGTATCAGTCGCTTATTATCGTGCACAGGTGCGACGGGTTGTATTTCAGTCGCTCTTGATATTGATAAGCGACTTACCTGTTTCCCTTGACTTTTTCTCATCGCTTGACGAGCGCCATGGCGTAGTGTATGATGTTAAGAAATCTTAAATAATATTGTGGATTAATTTTATAATTACATATAAAAGAAAAAATTATTTATTATAGTATCAATTTATAACAATGCCCATTTTTGTCATTATACCCATTCAAACAGTTTTTACTTATAACTCACCAAACACACAAAATTGCTTTTTGGTTCTCACAACACTTTTAAAAATAGTTTACCAAACACCTTAGTTGATTCTACTAACAGCATATTCAAAATCAATTCTGCTCACAGCAGATTCAAAAGCAATTATGCTTACAGCACATCAATCTCAAACTGGGCCTAAGAGAGGGGAAGTGGGAACCTGAGAATCTTATGAATTAAGGTTCACACTTTGACACCCAACTTTGACAAAATTTTAGTTCCTTGCGAAGCTGATCAATGTTATCTTGTGAAGAAAATACTTTTTAAGTACACATATCGTACAATTTGAAAGATAAATTAATCTTCTTTCTCATTCAGGGTTTTCATTTCGTACAAGTCTTTTCATTTGATATGCTAGTTAATTAACTAAATGTCTAGAATAATTTATTGCAATTCTAGGATTTGACTTGTTTCATAAAAAGGAAAGAAGAGCTGAAATTGTAATAAAATATCTGGGAATATTTCCTGGATCAATTTTACTAAAACCTATCAAATTTTGTCATGGATCATCAACACTGTAAATTCACAAAGCCCTCTCAGATTTGTTTCTATTCATTTCATACCATCCAGACATTCATTAACCATATTTTGAGTTTCTCAATTAATTACATGTGATTTTCATATATATATATATATATAGTTTCCTATTTAGAACGAAAGTTTACTCTTAATAGAAATTATATATATATATAATTTTTTTTTTTGTTCTCTCTTCCTAGCTTTTACTTTTGTGTGAAACTTGATCGATCGTTTTAAGTACCTTTGAACGCAAGGATTATTTTGCATGTGATTCCGTACAAGTGTCAAATTTAATGGAGCCACTTTTGTGTTTAAAAGATTATCTCATCGAGCCAAACGCTTATTTATAGGTGAAGCATGTGAAAAGATGTCGAGTATGGAGCTCCAAAACAACTGCTGTTGATCAGCTCCAACTTCTTGACAGAAAGAATCAATCAAATTGTTAAATTGCAAAAAATTTCAAATAATGATTATAAAAATTACCACATCCGAAATATTTACTACATTTTTTTTTAGCATAAACACAACTTTACAACTTTTAAGAGAACTAGATGACTAGATATATGTCAACCAAGTTTAAACAAAAGAAATTAAAAGGTTTTTCCGGAGCAAAATACAGGGGAATGTATACTAAACCGTAATGGGATTGACAAGCAATATGAGGGAGAATGAATGAGTGAGAGCAGGAATGAGAGAGAGAAGGAGTTATTCCTATGTATATGTTTACTTACAATTTGGAACCAGGTTCAATCTTATGATTCATTTCCTTTCATGTGTTTACTAACATGTAAAAATTAGAATCCGGAATGGAAATCATGTGTAATTATAGGAGTATTTTTAGATTATCAATAAATAATGAGGATAACTTTGAAATAAGAAGTTGATTCCTCCAAGATCAAAAATCAATACTACCTCCCCCCACCAGAATGAAAATGAAGGAGTCATTCATGTTCTGAGGCCCACACGGAATCAATTTCCTAATTGGTTAGTAAACATTTATTTTAAGGAGGGAATGAATGAGAGTTACTCCCTGTAGAGTCATTTCCTTTTTCATTTAATAAACATGCCCTGAGTAGCACGGCAGCGGCGAATCTACACTACCAGATCGGACAGAATAGCCGACGAAAAAAATTTCGTCTACTATTCAAAATTTTTGTCGGGTATTCCTTCTACCGACGAAAATTTCGCCGGCTATTATTCGCCGATAAAACGGCGTCGGTAATACCGAAAGCCGACGACAATAATGAAATCGTCGGCCATTTTCACATATGCCCGACGAAATAACGAAATCGTCGGCCATTATCACCGACGAAAATACATTTCGTCGACCAAACCTTGGCATAATGCCCGACGATATCGTAATATATTTACACATATGGCCGACGATATCGTAAAATATAGCCGACGATCTCTTCTGTTTCGTCGGTTATTTGTTCTGAAATATAGCCGACGACATGAAGATTTCGTTGGAATATATTAATATTTTAAGAGACATTAATGAGTTATAGCCGACGAAACCGTCACTATTTCACATAGACCACCGACGAAATAATGTCATTTTCGTCGGTTATCACTACTATAGCCGACGATTTTTACCAAATTTCGTCGGCTATAGTAGTAATAGCCGATGAAATAATGTCAATATCGTCGGCTGTTCTTACATTTTGGGGAAAAAAAATTAAATTCATTTTTAAATTACCATTCCAAGAAACCTGCAATTCACAATGACAATCCAACAAGAAACACGTTTTTCATTAATTATTTAATTTGTTCCATCCCTAAACCCGAAACCCTAATCCTGGACACCATCCTGCTGTCCATCATGCTCGTCATCCTGTTGAAGGAACTCGGGAGCTCTCGGCATTCGAGGTTCATCTAACGGCTCAAACGGGGGCGGGGGTTCAAGGCCTTGTTGTTGTGCCACGAACATAGCATACCACCAGTTTTGTTGACCGGCGTAGTTCTGTCACCGAATTCTCTCGCATTCAGCATGCCAACGCTCCATTTCCATAAGATACTGCTGTGTTCTCTGGAACTGGGCCGCCAATCTTGCATTTTCTTCTGCCAATCTCTGCATTTCCCCTTTCATCTGTTGGGTGTCCCCACCTCCCCTCTTTTGAGCTCCCTTAGTGGTCTTCAGGACCCCTATTCTAGAACTTCCTAAATCCCGGCAGTAGTAGTCATTTGACCGTTTTGGGAAGGCTGCGTCGAATATCCTCGCTGCAGTTTGGACATTCGATCCGTCGACCTGGCTCAGGACTTCTTGCAGATCTTCCTCTGAAATGTTCGCTTGTGTCTCCCGAACTACTTCCTGCAACACTTCTTCTTCGGCCCGGTTCACCCTCTCCTAATTGAACGGGAAAAAAAAATTAATATTCTAACAAATATATAATTAAGTAAAATTAATAATTAAAATTTTAAAATCGTAATCAACGACTTACAAGCTCTTCTGTCGCTAATGGATAAGCTTTTTTGAACGTCTCTACGTACGGGTTGCTTAAAGGATGATCTCTAAGCGCCTCCTCCTGATATTGTGAAAATGGCATAGAACCACCATGATGGGGGGTTGTGTTACGGCGGCGGTTCGCAGAGTTTATCCGAGACCGTTCCTTCAAACAAATAATAAAATATTTGAAAAATGCATCAAAAAATATTAGTGTAATAATTATAAAATAATTAAACTAATAATTAAAATATTAACAAAATAAACATTTATAGTTAAGTTTAGTATTTACCTGCATAACTGGGTTGTTGAAGTCTACTGTCTTCAACCAACGCCACTCGTACTCCTGATGGAGCTATTATCCAAGCACATTTGTACCTGCAAAACAACTTCATACACATAATACCCTATTTGTGTCAATTGTAGTTAGGACAAGTAGGGATCGTTCTATCCGGGGAAATCTAGGGCTTTCAATCACACAAAGTATTGCAAATAGAAGGGGGTTTGATGTTTTTATCTAAATAACCTATTGATTTTTACGTAAATTAAATCCTAAATTACTATATACAGTTGATCAACATCTTCCACAAAGAGCACATAACACAAAACTCTCTAAACATGTAACAAAATAAAATAAAGGAATAGGGGCAGCAAGTTCAAACTGAATTTTAGATCCTATTTAGTTCCAATTTAATTAGAGCCTTCGCGGTTCATCTAATTAGCAAAACTCCTTAATTATTTAGAACTAGCTTCGCACATAATCCCAAACATAGTATTAAATAGTTTAAAGACATTTCGCGTAGAAATTAAACCAAGAAACACATAAGCACAATGAGTCGAATTGGAGACATATTAGCAAGTATGGTGTCACCTCATCTCACATCGATATGTAAATTTTCAGAATTACTCTAGCCCTTACAACCAATACAAGGTGAATCAACTTTATGTTTATAATCCACCTCATATTGCATTCGGCAAGTGAAACCAATACACAAGGAACAACCATGATCAAGGCTGCCCTCATGGATCAATTTATATGCATATGAATTCAGAAAATAAACCAAACTTAACCAAAAATTCATGAAAATACCTACTGCCCATTAAACCTAAATTCAAGTTATCACATATATAGATCATAAATTAATCCAAGAGAAAACCAAATCACATAACATAAATCCGGAAATCCAAAGAATAATTCATAAAACCGAAATTACAACCACGAATCCATACAAATTTCATAGACAAAATATTGTATTGATACAAAAGAATAAAAGCCATAAGAAAAGATAAAATCACACTTTGAGAAAACCTTGAGAAGGAGATTCGGCAAAGAGGATTAGTGGTGATGGACGGACTGATTTTTTGGAAGAGTGGTGGAGATGGAATTGGCTTAGTTCTTTGTGGGGATTTTGTGGTGGAATTTCGGCAGAGGTTTGGCAGTTTAAAGTGAGGAAGAGAAGATGATTTTTCTGAAAATATAGCATGCTATTTATAGAGGTAAGGGGCTCCTAGGGTTCGGCAAAGCCTCCCTTCTCTTCTTCAAAGTTGTTACCGAATTATCTCTTTGGTCAAAGGCTGAATACTTACTTCAATTATCTCTTCAATTATCATTAACTTAATTCAGCAAAATATCTTGAACCAAGCATCAAATTCAGTCAACATGCAGCCCTTGTCTTTCTCTTTAATTTCTGCCGAATTTCCTTGAATATTGGCTGAATTAATCTTCACAATATCTCTTGATTTAATCTTGAATTAATTTCAGCAATATTATCTTGAATCTTGAGCACAAAATGGTCCACATTCGGTCTTAACTCCATCCTTGTTTCTCTCCTCATATTGTTGCCGAAAATTCCCAAAGATATTGCTGAATAATCTTCAAATATCTCTTGAATTAATCATGAATTAAATCAGCAAAATATCTTTATAAAAATCGGTTGAATCCTCCATGAAATCCTCCTTGGCAAATTGGCTGAATTATCTCTTGAATATTAGGATTTATCTCCTCCTTTATCTCCAAATAAAATCTGAAAATAAAGAAAAGAAATTCAGAATTAATTCATGTAATAAACTTGTCCTAATCTAGACAAATACTGTCTTAAAAAGACATATGTGTAATAGATAAGATCATTAGATTAGGAAAGTTTCCAATTCAAATCAAGGAACTTACTAGATCGAGAAAGTTAGTAGAATAGGAAAATCGAAATGGGAAAGTGACAGGACCCGCCCCGGATACAACACTGTTATCCAGAATGAGTCCTGCGGGGACCACTTTAAGGGAAGTTCTACCGAAAAAGAGAAAATTTCGGCATAACCCTCTTAAAATGGACAACCCACAACCTGTAAACAAAACACCAAACACTTCTAAAACATCCAACCTGACTCAAGGAGCCTCCTGCTCCCCCTTTTATCAAACAACTTCTAAAAAACACTGAACAAATAATTCAATTTCTCAAAGGTGCAAAAGTAAAGCACTAACACAACAACAATATGTCAGGTTACAACCCAAGACAAACATTTGAGATTTACAACAAAAACAAAGTATCAGAGCGACTAGACCATGACAATAATTTACAAGTAGGCTGATCTAACAACCTACGATTTTCTGACAGCGGAAGGAACTCTAGGTCTTGCCTCCTACTAGCGCCGAACAGCTCTGCACACTGGGCAATTTAAAAACAAAAGGGCCCAGGGAAAGTAACTCAAAATATTAGCGTGAGTGGACAAAATCAATACACTTATATATATATATATATATATATATATATATATATATATATAAATATATAACAAAAGAGAATTTGTTACTTTCCTCATTTTACATAAATAAAATCATGATGCATGCGTTAAAACAATTTTTCTCTTTATCACTCTCAATACAAAACTCCCCAGCCCCGCTGGTTCGAGAATTGGTCAATGGGATTGACCTAGTTATCCGTTTATACTTTATATTTGGTTTTCGGAACTTTTGATATTTTATAACCAACGTCAACGATAAATTATAATGTCCAAATAATTCAAAGCATATAACCACGGAATTCCCATTTCGGCTAAATATCAATAAATAATAACTTGAAGATATCAAGATACTTTGCTTACTTCAAATCATTTATAACAATTCGATATAAATAGTTTATTCGTTTAAATCACAATATCCAACAATTAAAATCAGATAGTCCACGGAAATCCCATTTCCGATTATATATAAATCAACATTAATTTTCCAAATGTCAAGTTAATTTATGTAATTTATAAATTATTTGAAAACCGATGTCAATACATCCTCCTGTCACATAACTCGATGTTCTTTAAAAATCCGAAAGGTTTCCAAAGAAATTTCCCCACTTATATGTGTGTGTGTATATATATATATATATATATATATATAAACCCACATAAAATCAAATAATTATGCATGCATCAATTTCAAAACAAAAGTCCACTCACAAATACTATGTCGATCTCTGGCTCGAGTCCTCCTCACGACGAGCCTCTCCTCGGCCTGTCAAAGAACACATTTTCAATATCTCAGACTCGATAACAAAATCAGAACTCAACTCAAATCGCCCTCACTCATACGATTCCTCCGATTACGGACAATTTACATATGAACTTAGTCCATATCTCCAAATTGACCCTTAACTCTTTTCTTTTATTTACGCCGGCCTTTATCCTCCCGCCGCTGCCGCCGCCGCCGCAGCAGCAGCGGCGGCAGCCGTACCGCCAAGCTAAATAAATCCCAAGAATCAACCCAAAAGCTTTTTCCCCCTCTCTCCTCCGCCCTCCTCCGCTGCAGCCGCCGCACATGGCGGCTGTTCTGGCGGCCCTTCATCTCCCAACACTAAAATTCACCAAATTACTCAAAAGAACTTCTAACTACTTCAATTCCAATCCTAACAACACTACACAACTGAATTTCACCTCCAAAACACAAACTCAACCAAAAATCATCAAAAATTTCATAAACCCTAAAATTCCAAAACTTGAAATCTCCTTAGCCAAAACGAATTGGCTCGATTCCTTTGGTGGGATTGCTACCCACACCGAGCCCAAGCTTTCCCCCTTCAATTTGGGCCAAGAAATGGCCGGCCAAGGGGACTTCAATCACCACTGGAGAGGAGCTGCCAGAGTTCCTCTCGGCTGCACGGCGGCGGCGACGCCAAGCCGCAGCTGCAGGTGGAAGGAGGAGGCTGGAGCTCGTCGTCCGGCGCCGGTGGAGGTCGGGATGGTGGCCGTATTGCACGTTGGTGACGATCGGTGGAGACACGGGATGAAGAGAGCAGAAGAACAAGGAAAGAAGCACGGGGAAAAGAAAGAAGAAAGAAAAAAAAAGAGGAAAGGAAGTTTCCAAAAAAAGAAACTTTCCTCCCCTTTTATACTATACCCCGTTTTGGAAATAATTTAAATTTCTGACATCCTTTTTAAACTTTCTTCGACGAAACGAACTCAACCCGATGATTTAATTAAACGTTTCTCCCTCTCGACGCCAATAAAGTCCGCTCAACCCCAAAAATGAAACAATACTTAAGAGCGTAATATTTAATTAAAATTACTCAAAATTTAAACAGGGTTCGGGACGTATCAGAAAGTCACAGAATATACAGTCATAGTTCAAGTAGGACTTTCCTAAACAGGACATTTCCTAATCGAAACAGGATTCCAAATTTTCCTCACATGTTTCAGAAACGACGAACAATAAAGATTTCTATTCCGACAAGTTTCCTAGTCAAAACAGGTTTCCTAGTCAAACAAAGACTCCTACTCAAACTAGAGCACTTCACATTTTCCGACAATTTCTGCATTTTACGCTCAGTTTGTACACCAACTCTGCCAAAGACTCCAAACACGACTCAATGACTCTATATTACAACAATAAGGGTTAAGAATTGCATAAATGGGGGTAAAAACATATTAAGAACGTCGCATTTTATGCTCCTATCAACTCCCTGAACATGAATTCTCTTGGAGTACCCATACGACCATGTTTGTCGTATTCGGTAAAGTGGGTACGGAGCTCGTTCTTCCACTCTTTGAACCTATGGAAAAAACAAAAGTGCATTAGAAATATTATTAATATCATAAAATATTTCAAATTATAAGATGAGGAATTCCCAACGTACCTCGAGTTCTGCATCGCGTACGCCCAAGCCTGCTTGTGTTCGGCAATCTCGAAGTATGCCTGAAAGATAATATTTTATTAGTTTTAAAATTATAACAATACCGAAAATTATTAAATATTACGATAAAGAAATTAAGTTTTTTAAATTACTCACCAACGACGCGTTGTTGACCTCCCTCTTGATCTCTTCCGGCACATCAGCCCACCGTGTCCACAACATAAGGACTCTATCCCTAATTAGTGCTCCCACGTAACCTGCATAATCGCGGCGTTTTTTCCCCTGAACATCCTGATGAGGGGGTTCGTTGATCTGGATCCTCCCGCTGGTCTCAACACTTTTCCTGAGCGTATCAAAACATATGACACCTCTCGTATTCTTGCTTGAACTGCTAGCGGCGGTCCCTATCACATAAACGGCGATTGGTTAATAAAATTAAATATTAGTGCGTTAATTTTAATAAAAAATTTAATTAATAAAATCAAATGTTACCTGAACTCGATGACCCGTCTGTCGACTTTCCTTTTAATCTCGCATAAATCAGGAGCTCAGGTCTCTCAAATGGCTCATAAGGGTATGTCTCCGCAACACTCACGTACTGAGGCCTAGCAGGCCATATGGGCACACCACGCTCGTCGACCTCGGGTATGGCAGGAATGTTGTATGGCAGGTATAGCTGATTAGGGAGAGTAGGCCCCTCAGTAGAGTCAGCAGCAGACGGCGCAGGACTCGTCATCGGCTCCCTATGAACCTCAGGCATACGGACCTGATGAACGTTTGGAGCTATGTCTTCCTGAAATAGCTGCGTACTACATCTCGGAGGATCTGGCCGGAGAGGGGGACATGAACTGCTCGACGGCCGCCCCGCCGATAAAAGGGTCTGGCGCCGGTTGCTCACACTCCTCCGCGGCTGGGATGAATCGATCCTCTGAGGCTGGCTGGTGGTCCTCTCAGGCTGGCTAGGGGTCCTTTCGGAGTCTCCGGATCCGCCAGAACTTCCAGAACCCCTAGATCTGGAACGACGGCCTCCGAAAAGCTGTCTAAATGCATCGGCCATCTGGAAACAAATAAATTAATACATTAATTAATATTAAATTATATTACATTAAATAACAAATTCTAATTAATATAATAACCAATAATACTAACATATTTTAAAACATACTAACAAATTAATATTTATAATTTAACTAATTTTAAATAATACTAACCATTAACATAAATATAACCATTTATATACAAATATAACTATATTTCTGTTGTAGGAGAAATAGATTGATAAATCTCTCTCTGTCTTTATTCATTGATAAGGAGGCCTTTATATAGGCATTACATCAAGTATCCCTGGCGAACAGGGATTCCCTATCTAATAGAGTATCTAGACTTCTAGTCTTATTAGGACAAGACACACCACGGAAGTTACGGAGTTAACCTTCCTTGAACACTCCCCCTTGTGTCGCGTCCTCAATGGTGCATGAACCGTTGCCTCGTTAAAACCTTTGCCAGCAAACAAAAACCTCTTGGGCAAAAATAAAAGCATGGTCTAAGGAAAAAGAGTACAACGCACCAACTACAAGTATGTGAGACATGCATAACTAGGCTCCCCCTGAAGTCTAGATGAGAACTCCCCCTGATAGTCATTCAGTCTTTGAGTTCGGATAAGCGACACATTCCAATGCGCTTTACATGCTTCATAAATGTAGATTTAGGTAGAGACTTGGTGAACAGATCCGCTGCATTTTCTTCTGAGCTGACTTGCTTCACCTGGATATTCAAAGTCTCTTGCTGCTGCTGATTGTAGAAGAACTTAGGCGAAATGTGTTTAGTATTGTCACCCTTAATGTATCCCAACTTCATCTGCTCAATGCATGCTGCATTATCTTCAAATATGCAAGTTGGTCCCATCGTAGTAGACTCAAGTCCACTAGACTTCTCGAATGTGAGATATAACTGAGCGAAGCCAAATACATTCTTTGACTGCTTCATGTAGTGCAATAATCTCAGCATGGTTCGAGGAGGTAGCAACAAGGGTTTGCTTGGTTGATCTCCAAGATATCGCCGTATTCCCAATGGTAAAAACATAACCGGTTTGGGAACGTCCTTTGTGTGGATCTGATAAATATCCAGCATCAGCAAATCCTACCATTACATCATTTGGTGTATCTGAGTAGGAGGGGGTATCGCCAAAGCCGTATCGGGACCACGACTTAGCATCCGCGGGTCCGGATAAGTTGGCGGATATGTCTGCAAGATGGCGGATGGATGAACCAAAGCCAGTCCTGGCGGATATGGCTGGCGGATGGCAATCCGAGCCATGGTTTGTGCTGTTAGATGCAAGAGATCGACTATGTGTCGAATCCTGATGAGTGTATCGATAGTACAAGCCCATGTCAAGGGTTCCTTTAAGGTATCGGAAGATGTTCTTGATTCCAACCCAATGACGTTGTGTTGGCGCAGAGCTAAATCTAGCTAACAAGTTCACAGAGAAAGCGATGTCTGGTCTAGTACACTGAGCTAAGTATAACAAAGCTCCAATCGCACTAAGATATGGATATTCAGCTCCCAAGATCTCTTCGTCATCTTCTTTCGGACGAAAGGGATCTTTGTTGATATCCAGACTTCTAACGACCATGGGAGTGCCTGTAGGATGCATAACTTTGTCCATGTTAAATCGCCTGAGCATCTTTCGGACATATGCAGACTGGTGTATAAAAATTCCACCACTTCGGTGCTCTAGTTCTAAGCCTAGGCAAAACCGAGTCCTTCCCAGATCTTTCATCTCGAATTCGGATTTCAAATAGCTAGCGGTCTCATTGATCTCATTCAGAGTTCCAATGATGTTCATATCATCGACATAGACGGCTATAATGGCAAATCCTGAACTTGTTCTCTTTATGAACACACAAGGGCACAACTCATCATTCTTGTATCCTTTCCCAATCAAGTAATCACTTAACCGTGTGTACCACATCCTACCAGATTGTCGGAGTCCATATAGAGATCGTCTCAACCTGATAGCAAATGAACTTCGTGGTTTTTGCTCACTTGACTTGGGTAACGAAAGTCCTTCTGGCACTTTCATGTACATCTCCGTATCTAGGTCCCCATAAAGATACGCAGTTACAACATCCATAAGCTGCATATTGAGTCTTTCTGAGACTACCAAACTTATTAAGTATCGGAAGGTAATAGTATCCATGACAGGAGAATACGTCTCCTCATAATCAATTCCAGGGCGTTGAGAAAAACCTTGCGCCACGAGTCGAGCTTTATATCGCTGGACTTCGCCATTCTCATTGCGCTTTCTGACAAAGACCCATTTATGTCCAACAGGCTTCACGTTCGGCGGTGTAGGCACAACCGGTCCGAATACTTGCCTTTTCTTTAGAGAGTCTAGTTCAGCCTGGATTGCTTCTTCCCACTTCGGCCAATCCGCCCTACGTTGACATTCATCAACAGTGCGGGGTTCCATATCGTCGTCGTCAATGATTTCTTGAGCAACGGCGTAAGCGAATGCATCATCGATATACATGGAATTTCTTTCCATAAGATTGTGCATGCATAAGTAGTTTAGTGAGATTTCCTTGTTCTCCAACATCAACAGTGAGTCTGAGGCGTCCCCCAGATGATTCAGAGTTGATTCTTGGACATAGGTATAGTCGGAGACAATCTCGTGTGACGGCGTCACAGTATCAATGATGAACGGATCGCTTTGTGCCTGGACACATGCCCTCTTTCTAGGTACATTGTCTTTGGAACCGATTGGTCTCCCCCTCTTTCTAGGAGGATCCGAAGTCGACGCCGGCTCTCCACTTGGAGGTGCCGAGCCTAGGCTGCCGATGGCACCTAGGGCTGCGGGTCCGAGACCGGCGGCGCGTGCTCGCGCATGGCGAGGAATGTTAAGCCTTGCAGGTACATTCGCAGCAGGTATGGTTGATCTTGTCACTTTCGCAATATCAGTAAAGGAGTCGGGCATCGTATCCGCCACCTTTTGTAGTTCTAATATGCGTTGTATTTCAGTCTCACACTGAGACGTACGGGGATCATAATGAGACATAGTGGGAGAGAACCACGTCAATTCCTGACGTTCATTTGGGACGGATGCGGCCCCATCTCCCCCTAACGGCGGGAAGGATGTCTCATCAAAGTGACAATCTGCAAATCTTGCAGTAAACAGATCACCTGTCATAGGCTCTATATAGCGGACAATAGTTGGTGCTTCATATCCAACATAAATAGCTGATCGTCGTTGTGGACCCATCTTGGTACGCAGTGGAGGCGTGATAGGCACATATACGGCACAACCAAAAGTACGCAGATGCGAAATATCAGGCTCGTAACCAGTTACCAACTGGTACGCACTAAATGGTTGGCTATCTGTGGGTCGTAGACGAATAAGCATAGCTGCATGTAATATTGCATATCCCCATGCCGAAACTGGCAAGTTTGTGGCCATGACAAGAGACCTAGCTACAAGCTGTAGTCTCTTGATAGCGGCTTCTGCAAGACCGTTCTGAGAATGAACGTGGGGTACGGGATGTTCAACTTCAATCCCAACTGACATGCAATAGTCATCAAAACACTTTGAGGTAAACTCTCCAGCATTATCCAGTCTGATGGACTTAATCGGATTGTCCGGGTGGTGAGCCCGAAGCTTAATAATCTGAGCTAGGAGTTTAGCGAATGCAGCATTCCTCGTGGACAACAACGCTACGTGTGACCAACGCGTTGATGCATCAACCAGAACCATGAAATATCTAAATGGTCCGCATTCTGGTGTTATAGGTCCACAAATATCACCTTGTATTCGTTGTAGAAACGGAATATTCTGTTTATTATCAATAGCAAAAGATGGTCTTGCTTGAAGTTTTGCTAGTGAACAAGCTTTACAAAACGAACGATGAGCATTAGACATCGCTACAGAAGCATGAGAAGCAGGAGGGGGCCGAACCTCTCCTTGGAACCGAGAGGCGGCTATCGACGGCACGGCCGAACCGAGGCCGAGGCGCCCTCTGTGCTTTTGTGATCGGAAAAATGGATGACCGTGGGAGCATTTCAAAATACGGATCATCAGATCACGACCCGGATGACCGAGTCTATCATGCCAAAGCTTATAAGCATCAGAATCACATAATATAACAACATGAGATTCGTTGGCTCGAATGGTTGTGAAATACATGCCATTGCGAACTCGCTTACACTTCTCCACAATGCGAGTGCGCATAGATTGAGTGGAGGTGATCAACAGATATTCAGTTCCATCTTCAACATAAGTGCTGAGGTGATAGTCATTGTCACGCACATCCTTGAAAGCTAGCAAGGTTCTTGGCGCCTTAGGCGCATATAGGGCGTCCTCTACCCGAATCTCAGTGCCATTTGGCAGTAAGAATTGAGCAGTGCCACGACCCTTAATTACGGGTCCAGTTCCTGTCATCGTAGATAACGACGATTCTCTTGGCGTAAAATCCGAAAACAATTGCCGATTTCTCAGAATCGTGTGAGTTGTTGCACAATCCAACAAACACTCAATCTCGCCTTGATACATCTACAAAAACAATGTAAATTGAATCAATAGTCTACTTTAGACTTTGGCGAACACTTTAAAGTAAGTGTACTGAAACAATATATCATCACAAAATGAAGTGCATTAAGGCCAATAACATAGCCATGGCAACGACAAAACTTGAGAGAAAGATATAAGCCGCATTTTAATCACCGAGTATCACCATTGATAATCATAGCCTAGTTCAGAGATTGAGACCGGACACCGTCGTAGGTGGCATGGCCGAGCCAAGACCGAGGCCAAGGCAAAGGCCGGAGCCAAGCCAAAGCCGAAGCTGTGGTAAGGCCAAAGCGACCCAGAGGCCGAGCCGAAGCAAGGCGAGTGGTGAGAGTCGGTCAGGCATTGAGGCAATGCGATGCGACGGTTGAGCTAAATCCGAAGCATGGCGAGTCCGAAGACACTTCGTTGCCGAGCCATTGATGCAAAAGTTGCATTTGTTCGATAGGCTATCGATTGTTGGTTTCAAAAACCGGATTCGGTGCTGAGCCAAGCTGGCGATTGGCCATGGCGAGTGAGGCCTAGCGAGTCGCGGCCAAGCGCTTATGGGCTTTGGCGAGCGAGGCATGGCGGATCGCAGCCAAGTTGGCGGATCGCTGATCGCGGATCGCGGATTAGTTGGCGAATAGCCATGGCGAGCGAGTCCTGGCGGATCGCGACCAAGTTGGCGGATAGCGGATCGCGGATCACGGATCGCGGATCTCGGATCGCGGATCGTGCATCGCGGCTCGCGGATGGCGTATCGCGGCTCGCGGATCTCTCCTTTTGTCTTTGTGATTTTTCGGATATGAGTTAACATCACCAGAATTTTGGTGAACTCAAAATGATTATGCCATTGAGAATTGGACGCATTGAACCAATTTTGCTTTCAGGGATGTAAAAATCTCAAATCATTCGTAGAATAAGATAGATTTTATTGATGACAACTCAAAAATACATCAAGGTTGTTCTAAATAGAACGACTTATCGAACAAAGTCGTGATTTATTGACTATTCTGTCAAAATAACAATCAAAATCAAACTTGAACACGTATCTCATGACCTAAGTCAAATACTTATTCATAGTCTGGAGTATCATACTCCTGAGTCCTACGTTTCTTGGTAGGTTGGAAGTCATCGATGGCGAAGTTCGCATTTTCCTCATCGTATACTTCTTCCTTAAAGTCTCCTACATAGTGTGCTTCTTGTTCTATGTATTGTTTGTGTTTCTTGTAAGCGGCTTGAATATCTCTGCTTGCTATGCAATCGCGTTGGAGATGATTCATAGAACCACATTTGAAGCAAGGAGCCGAAGCATTGTTCGGCGGATGGCCACCACGCCTGGGACCGGAACCAAAACTGTTCCTCCCTCTGGGAGCGGCGGCTCTGCCATCATCCCTTGTCCAAGAAAGCGGTCGGCCACGGCCGACGCCTCTTCTCCCTCCTCGTCCGCCACGTATTGCTCTTGGCGTACGTGGTGGCGGTGCTTGACGTTCATGAGGTTGATGCTTCTGCTTAAAAGCTTTACCACGGGCTTGATGAGATTCCGCAATGAATTTCGGTCCTCGAGGCCTCTTATTGGTGGTAAGAATCAACTCATGGTACCTCTCCTTTCTTTGAAGCACATTCATCAAATCGCTGAAGGTTTTGATAGTGCCTTTCTCGCGGAGATCGCGGTACTGATGCGACAACATGGACGCAGATTCTGGGAACGTCGTGAAAGTTTTCTCCATCATATCATCATCGGTCTTTTCGACCCCACAAAAGCTCAAATCAGATTGCAAGTTTAGCATAGTCTGATGATATTCCTGGACGGAATCAAAATCCAGTAAGCGGATTTGCTCCCAATCAGACATGAGGTCTGGGAGTTGTGCGTCATGCACATTGTCGAAGCGGTCCTTGAGGATATCCCATAGCTCTTTGGGATCAGTTTTCCTCAGGTATTGCTTCTTGAGCGTTGGATGGATATGGCGCCTGAGAAACATCAGGGCTTGTGCTTTCTGTTCAGGAGAAGCGTGTAAGCTTTCATCCTCAGGAGGGTTGATGGTGGCAGTAAATCTTTTACCAATGAAAGTGTTCTCAACATCTGAGACCCACCTCTTGTATTCCTTGCCTTGGACATCCAAGATGTCAAATTCTGGACGCTGAGTGTCAGCCATCTACAGAACACAAACAGGGAGACGTTAGTATGTTTGAATACTAATCAAGTTTGATTGTTCTTTTAGAACAGTGCCAAGATATATCATGGTCACATAAATCGATGCTTAACGTGACTTCAAGTCACAATCGATATCTTCCCTTTGTTTTCTTTCCAAAAAAGAATAATACGTTATGGTTCACAGTGACATCACAGTCACAAGCATAACGGTGGCCGGTAACATCACAGTTACCCCAATAAACGTTGGCACCGGGGTGACTAAATCCCCGTATGCCGTCCCGAGAAGCGATAGAATCGGGATGAAGAAGCAGGGACACGGAAAGGTCCCGGAAGAGAAAACAAAACCCAACTATTGAAATTTTCATAAGCGGGAACGTTTATAAAAATATTTACCTCTTCAAGAGAAGCTTGATCAAACGAAACTTGACTCTTGGGGAAGCTTGTTTTCTTCGATTTTTCTTGATTTCTTCTCAACCACGAATAAGGGTTCGCGGATCGCTTGCTTGGCTTGCGAGCAATTTTGATCGTCTGGCGGATGCGTGCAAAAAGTAGCACGCAAGGGAGAGCTGCTGGCGAGCGGGTTGTCTGCCTAGAGGCAGAGGAGGAGCAGTACTCGAGGGTACAGTGCGGCAAGCGAACAGCGCAGATGCTGCTAAGAAGAGGCCGACGGTGCCGAAGAGAAGAATCGGCGGCCGACGGTAGGTTAGGGTTTCGAAAAAAAAATTCGGAATTAGGGTTTCTAGGGCTATCAGACGGGAGGCTAGAGCAACGTGCTGATAACGTGTTGTAGGAGAAATAGATTGATAAATCTCTCTCTGTCTTTATTCATTGATAAGGAGGCCTTTATATAGGCATTACATCAAGTATCCCTGGCGAACAGGGATTCCCTATCTAATAGAGTATCTAGACTTCTAGTCTTATTAGGACAAGACACACCACGGAAGTTACGGAGTTAACCTTCCTTGAACAATTTCATCATTAACATATATATACATACAAATAACCATTTATATATTAACATAAATATAACCATTTATATAATTAGGCTACCAATTTATATATATAATTAATTTAACAATTTATATATAACAATTTAAATATACATTAACATATATATATATATATATATATACAAATATGTGTATATATTAACAAATATATAACAATTTATATAATTAATCTACAAATTTATATATATATAATTAATCTAACAATTTATATATATAACCAATATATATAACAATTTAACACACACTTAAATATCTAAATTATACAATTAAAATAAATTGCAAAAAAAAAAAAAAATTACCTAGCCGCAGGAGGAGGAGGAAGGAGGAGGCCGGAGGAGGAGGGGAAGGAGGAGGAAGAGGCCGGAGGAGGAGGGGAAGGAGGCCGGAGGAGGAGGAGGAGGGGAAGGAGGAGGAAGAGGCCGGAGGAGGAGGGGAAGGAGGAGGGGAAGGAGGAGGAGGAGGCCGAAAGAGGAGGGGAAGGAGGAGGAGGAGGCCGGAGGAGGAGGAGAAGGAGGAGAAAGAGGAGGAGGAGATGTTTTAGGGTTTAGGAGAGAAAAGTCGGGCTGTCTGCGACTTTCAGATTTTATAGCAGAGAGAATAGCCGACGATTTAAAAGATTTCGTCGGCTATTCTTTGCATGTCGTCGGCTATTCTTTGAATGTCGTCGGCTATACTTTGGAAGATCAATAGCCGTCGGATCTGAGCCATCCAACGGCGGACAATAAAAAGGCGTGGATCGCAAGAGTTTAGCCGACGATTTAAAAGATTTCGTCGGCTATTCTTTGAATGTCGTCGGCTATACTTTGGAAGATCAACAGCCGTCGGATCTGAGCCATCCAACGACGGACAATAAAAAGGCGCGGATCGCAAGAGTTTAGCCGACGAAATATAATTTTCGTCGGCTAAACTATAGGTCAAACCACTAACTCTAACCTCTAAACGCTTAAAAACAGAAATTAGTCTAGTTAAACGACGGTTTCTGGCCTCACCTTCAACAGATAATAGTTTCAAATCAATGAGACGCAATTAATCATATAAAAATTTTACAAAATTGATTTAACGAACGTCAGGCTACCTATAGGAAAACGAAAATAAAAAAACAGTTAACCGCAACATTCGGCACACAGATTTTATCAGAACCTTGTCATTTTTCAACCGTAGACGTATTTCATTATTTTGGTCATATCTTATTTCACAACATTTGTACATTTGAAGAGTCTACGTATAGTAACTATTTGAAACTATACATTCACTTAAACACTTAGTAAACAAGTTAAGGAAAATTAGTGCATACGTTCTGATTTTGAATCTAAAAGTTTAGAAAATCTATTCCAACCGTCATATATCACCGTTGAAATTAAATACATGTATGGAAAAAAAAATCCAACTTCAGCTGACAACGTTAAATGCTCGATCGGAACGGTCAACCGGGTAAGTCAAACCTCTAAACGCGGATTTGAGGAGGAGGAGGAGGAGGAGAGCGGCGGATTGGAGGAGGAGAGCGGCCGATTTGAGGAAGGAGGAGGAGGAGGTGGAGGAGAGAAAAAAGTCAGAGGGGTCGCGACTTTCTGATTTATAGCAGAAAGAATAGCATACGAACAAAAAAGATTTCGTCGGCTATTCAAAGAATAGCCGACGATTTAAAAGATTTCATCGGCTATTCTTTGAATGTCGTCGGCTATTCTTTGAATCTCGTCGGCTATACTTTGGAAGATCAACAGTCGTCGGATCTGAGCCATCCAACGGCGGACAATAAAAAGGCGCGGATCGCAATAGTTTAGCTGACGAAATATAATTTTCGTCGGCTAAACTATTGGTCAAACCACCAAGTCAAACCTCTAAATGCTTAAAAACGGAAATTAATCTAGTTAAACGACGGTTTCTGGCCTGACCTTCAACAGATAATAGTTTCAAATCAATGAGACGCAACTAATCATATAAAAAATTTACAAAACTTATTTAACGAACGTCAGGCTACCCATAGGAAAACGAAAGTAAAAAACAGTTAACCGCAACATTCGGCACACAGATTTTATCGGAATCTTGTCATTTTTCAACCGTAGACGTATTTCATTATTTAGGTCATATCTTATTTCACAACATTTTTGCATTTGAAGAGTCTACCTATAGTAACTATTTGAAACTATACATTCACTTAAACACTTAGTAAACAAGTTAAGGAACATTAGTGCATATGTTCTGATTTTGAATCTAAAAGTTTAGAAAATCTATTCCAACCGTCAGATATCACCGTTAAGATTAAATACATGTATGGAAAAAAATCCAACTTCAGCTGACAACGTTAAATGCTCGATCGGAACGGTCAACCGGGTAAGTCAAACCTCTAAACGCTTAGAAATGGTAATTGGACTGTCTAAATGACGTTTTTTGGCCTGACCTTCAACAAATAATAGTTTCAAATCGATGAGATGCAACTAATCGTATAAAAATTTTCTTCAAAATATTTACCGAAGGTAACGCTACCATTAGGGAAACGAAGGAATAAAATCTTTGACCGCATCTTTCGACACTCAGATTTTATCGGAATCTTGTCATTTTTCAACCGTAAACGTATTTGATCATTTTGGTCATATCTTATTTCACGACTTTTTTCTGTTTGAAGGATGAAGCAATGGTTTATCGTTAGTGATAGAAAATGGAATCTGGTCATTTTTTGTTTTTTGTTTTGTTTTAAATCATAGCCGACGAGAGACATACTCGTCGGCTATTCTTTTGTCATTTTCTGTCTAAAATAAAATATGTATTTTTCAATATAGTTATGACCGACGAGAAAATGTCAATTTCGTCGGCCAAAATTTCAAAAGTTTTCGTCGGCTAATGTTTCAGAGAAAGGCCGACGAAAATCCAAATCGTCGACTGAAATATGAATATAGCCGACGTTTTTTGTTTATACCAACGAAAAAACAGTATCGTCGGCTATGGTTAAACTATGGCCGACGATTTTGTTTTTCCACCGACGAAAAATAAAATCGTCGGCTATTCGTTGGAATTACCGACGAAAATTTTAATTCGTCGGCCGTTTTTATTTAATTTCGTCGGGAAAAGCCTTTTTTCTGGTAGTGCTAGTGGCCGGAAATTAAGGGTGCCAGTGCCTCCTCGATGTTTGGTGTTGGGTGATATTGGCTGCTCTTAGCTTGTGGTCTTGTTTTATATAGCTCTAATTATTTTGCAACAATCGAACGATGCTTCGAGAAGTTTAATTTTCGGGTGGCGTGCAAGTCAAAGCTCAGGCCAGAGGAAGCTAGTTTTGGTTAGTCTCTAGCTGTGATATCTTCGTATTTTCTTGTAGGAGTTCTTTTTTACATCATCATTCTGAACGGTAGCCTAACATAGTCAGTTGAGCAGTGAATGCAATGAGTTATCATCTTACTTCTCTAAATTGACCTAGTACGATCGTTAAAATTTTCATCACGGTGTTCATCTATTATTTCAACAAAAAAAAAAAACTAAAAGACTAAAATTATTCATTTATTTTCCTATTATAAAGATTTTGGAAGGAGATGGATATATAGAAAAACTTAATATTGTTTAAGGAAGGTTATTTCGGTAACTTCCGTGGTGTGTTTTGACATAATTAGACTAGATATGTAGTATCCTTAGTAGATAGGGAATTCCTGATTTATCGGGATACTTGATGTAATGCATATATCAATCAATAAAACTACGCTTTGCTTATTATCCTTTTCTCCTACAACACGTTACCAGCGTGTTGCTCTATCCTCCCGTCTAATAGCTCTAAAAGAAAAGACTCTATTTCTAAAAAAAAAAAAAAAAAAAAAATTTCCAATACCCGAACCCTACCGTCGCCGGCCGCCGTCTTCCCTTACTGGCACTGTCGACTTCTTCTCGGCAGCACCTGCGCTGCCGGTAGCCTACAAAGCCCCCCGGGTCCTGCCCCCCCCCCCCCCCCCCCCTCCCTGGTGCGCGTTTCTGCTCGGCACCAGCCTCCCCTGCTGCGCGTTTCTGCTCGGCACCAGCCTCCCCTGCTGCGCATCCCTATTGGCCACCTTCGTACCTCGCTACACAGCTCACTCAGCAGCATCCCCCTGCCGCACGATTTCGCTTGTGTGCAATATCACCCACACATCCCCCGACGTCCAAAATTGCTCGTAAGCCAATCAAGCGTCATTTAAGGCCTTCATCCTTGCTTCAAAGAAATCAAGAGGAGTCAAGAAGAACAAGCTTCCCCAAGAATAAAATTTCTTTTGATTAAGCTTCATTAGAAGAGGTAAATTTTTCTAAAAGTTCTTGCTTTCTAAACTTTAAATTTTGGGATTTTTGTCTTTTGTTCGGGATCTTTCCTTGTCCCTGCTACATCATCCTAATTCTTCTGCTTCTCGGAACGGTTACTGGGGATTTCATCACCTCGGTACCACACGTTTTAGGGGTAACTGTGATGTTACCGACCACCATTGTGCTTGTAACTGTGATGTTACTGTGAACCACAATGTCAATTTTTGAAAAGAAAATTAAAGGGAAGATATTGATTGTGACTTGTAGTCACATTTTTGCATCGATTCATTTGACCATAACATATCTTCGCACTGTCCTAAAAATATAATCAAACTTGTTTAGTCGTTTTAATCGATATGAACGTCTCTGTATATTTGTATTTTAGAGATGGCTAACACCCAACGCCCAGAATTCGACATCTTAGATGTCCAAGGCAAGTAATAGAAGAGGTGAATCTCTGATGTTGAGAATACCTTCATCGGAAAGAGATTCACGACCACCATTATACCTCCAGCTGATTAGAGTCAGCAAGCTTCTCCAGAACAAAAAGCTCATGTCCTCATGTATCTTAGGTGCCATATCCATCCAACGCTCAAGAAATAAAATCTAAGGAAGACCGATCCCAAAGAGCTTTGGGACATCCTCAAAGACCGCTTCGACAATGTGTATGATCCACAACTTCCTGACCTATTGTCAGATTGAGAGCAAATTCGCCTGTTGGACTTCGATATAGTCCAAGAATACCATCAGACTATGCTCAATTTACAGTCCGATCCGAGCTTTTATGGGGTCAAGAAAACCGAACATGATATGATGAAGAAGACGTTCACAATGTTTCCAGAATTTGAGTCCATGTTGTCGAACCAACATTGCGATCTCCTTGAGAAAGGCACCATCAAGGACTTTAGTGATTTGATGAATGCATGTGCTACAAAGAAAAGAGAGGTACCATAAGTTTATCCTTACTACCAACAAGAGGCCTAGAGGTTTGAAATTTATTTTGAAAACTCACCAAGTCTGAGGTAAAGCTCCAAAGAAAAGGAATCAACCTTGTCAACGTCAAGCACCACCACGACGTGCTCCAAAAGCACCACGGAGGCAGAGGAGGAAGAGTAGGCGCCAGCCAGAGCCGGAACCTCTCTTGGAAGAGCCCTCCCTATGGTGGGAACCGATCCGGTCCCAAGCGTGGTGGCCACGCTCTTAGCCTAGCTGCGTCTCCTTGCTTCAAATGCGGCTCCTGAAATCATATCCAGAGATATGGCAGTGCTAATAATAAAGATACTCGCCTCACCATTGATGACTTCCAACCTACTAAGAAGCGTAGGATGAAGGAGTATGACACTTCAGATTATGATTAAGTCTTTAGGCTTGTTAGGTCATATGATTCGTGTTCAAGTTTGATTACATTATTATTTTGGCTTGTTTTTAGTCATAGTTTACGGCTTTGTTCGATAAGTTATCTTATTTAGAACATCCTTGATGTACTTTTTGAGTTTTTATCAATAAAATTTTCTTATTTAATGAATGAACAAGAATTACATCCCTGTAAAAGCATAATTGGTTCAATGCGTCAAATTAAATATGACATAATTACCTCTAGTTCACCATGGATTTGGTGATGTTAACTCATATCCGAAACAAAATCATGAAACAAAAGGAGAAAATCGCAAAAATTTCACTAGTGTACCCACGACCACGCCTCGGCAACCTTGGCATTGCCTTGGAATGCTACCGGTAGCTCTCGGCAGCATACCAACAGCTGGGCAGCAACTTGGCAGAGCAATTGGCAACACCTGACAGCCTCTCGGTAGCCCTTGGCAATCCCTCGGCTGGCCTTTCGACGCTTCGACATCTCTTTCGGTAGCGCCTCGACAGTCTTGGCAGCACGCCTCGCAAGCCTCTCGACAGCATTGCTGCGCCTCGGCAACAAGCTCTGCATGCCTTCTCTGCAGCTTCACAACAAATCTTGGCAGCCAGGCTGTGAGCATCGACAGAGCATCTCAACAGCATGCCTCCCGCAACCCTCGCAGCTTCGGCAGCCTCGACAACGTGCCTCTGCAGCCCTGCAACATGCCGACTCGACACTGATTCCATGTCAAAATGTGCCGGCTCCGTAGGCTCGGCTAAACCCTAAACCCTAAACCCTAAACCCTAAACTCTAAACCCTAATACCCTAATACCCTAAACCCTAATATCCTAAACCCAAAACCCTAAACCCTAATCCAGCGTAATAATCCACTACGAGCCCGCCGCTTATAAGCTTTTGCATGATAGACTCGGCCATCCGGGTCGTGATATGATGATTCGTATTCTGAATTGTCCTACGGTCAACCGTTATTCAGATCACAAAAGCGAAAACCAAATCATAAATCTGGAGAAATCACTAGAGACGCCGCTCATAGCCGTCCCGGCCTCAGCTCGGCCTTGGTGTCGACGCCAGCCGACACCAACTTCTCATGCCTCTATAGTGATGTCCAATGCTTATCGTTCGTTTTGCAAAGCTTGTTCACTAGCGAAACTTCAAGCAAGACCATCTTTCGCTATTGATAAGAAACATAATATTTCGTTCTTACGACAAATCCAAGGTGATATATGTGGACCAATCACACCAGAGTGCGGACCTTTTAGATATTTAATGGTTCTAGTTGATGCGTTGACGCGTTAGTCACACGTCACGTTATTATCCATGAGGAATGTTGCATTTGCCAAACTCCTAGCTCAGATTATAGAGCTCTGGGCTCACCACCCTGACAATCCGATTAAGTCAATTCGACTGGATAATGCTTGAGAGTTTAAGTCAAAGTGCTTTGATGACTATTGGATGTCTATCGGGATTGAAGTTGAACATCCCATGTCCCACGTTCATTCTCAGAACGGTCTTGCAGAAGCCACTATCAAGAGACTTCAACTTGTCGCGAGGTCCCTCTTCATGGCCACCAACTTACCAGTACGGTATCAAGATGAGGATATGCAATACTACATGCAGCTATGCTTATTCATCTACGACCGAAAGATAACTAACCATTTAATGCATACCAGTTGGTAACTAGTTACGAGCCTGACATTTTGCGTACTTTTGGTTGTGCTGTATATGTGCCTATCACGCCTCCACTGCGTACCAAGATGGGTCCACAATGACGATTATCTATTTACGTTCGATATGAAGCGCCAACGATAGTCCGCTACATCGAGCCAACGTCAGGTAATCTATTTACTGCGAGATTTGGAGATTGTCACTTTGATGAAATATGCCCATTAGGGGGAGATGGGGTCGGATCCGTCCTAAGTAAACGTCAGGAATAGACATGGTTCTCTCCCACTATGTCTCATTATGATCCCAGCACGTCTCAATGTGAGACGGAAGTACAACGTATATTGGAACTACAAAAGGTTGCGGATTCGATGCCCAACTCCTTTATAGATATTGCGAAAGTGACAACCTACAAATGTACCTATAAGGCTAAACATACCTCGTCATGCACGAGCACGCGCCGCCTGACTCGGGCCCGCTACCTTAGGTGCCATTATCAACCTAGGCTCGACAGCTCCAAGTGGAGAGCCGGCATAGACTTCGGGTCTCTCAAGGAAGAGGGGGAGACCAATCGGTTCCAATGACAATGTACCTAGGACGAGGGCATGTGTCTAGGCACAAAGCGATCTGTTCATCCTCGATATTGTGACGCCGTCACATGATAGTGTCTCAGACTATACCTATGTCCAAGAAATAACTCTGAATACCCTGGGGGACGCGTCAGAGTCACTATTGATGTTGAAGAACAAGGAAATCACACTAAACTTCTTATGCATGCACAATCTTATGAAAATGAATTCCATGTACATCGAGGATGCATTCGCATATGCCGTGGCTTAAGAAATCATTAATGATGACGAAATGAAACCCCGCTCTCTTGGTGAGTGCCAATGAAGGGCGGATTCACCGAAATGGGAAGAAGCAATCCAAGCTGAACTAGACTCTCTAAAGAAAAAGGCAAGTTTTCAGACCGGTTGTACCTATACTGCCGAATGTGAAGTATGTTGGGCATAAATGGGTCTTTGTCAGAAAGCGCAATGATAATGGTGAAGTCTAGCGGTATAAAACTCGACTTGTGGTACAAGGTTTTTCTCAACGCCCTGGAACTGATTATGAGAGGACGTATTCTCCGGTTATGGATATTATTACCTCCCATTATCTAATCAGTTTGGTAGTCTCAGAGAGACTCAATATGCAGCTTATGGATGTTGTTACAGCGTATCTTTACGGGGATCTAGATACCGATATGTATATGAAAGTACATGAAGGACTTTCGCTACCCAAATCAAGTGAGCAAAAACCACGAAGTACTTTTGCTATCAAGCTTAGACGTTCCTTATATAGACTTAAGCAATCCGGTAAGATGTGGTATAATCGATTGAGTGATTACTTGGTTGGGAAGGGATACAAGAATGATGAGTTATGCTCTTGTGTGTTCATAAAGAGAACAAGTTCAGTATTTGCAATAGTAGCTGTCTATGTTGATGATATGAATATCATTGGAACTCTAGATGAGATAAATGAGACCGCAAACTACTTGAAATCTGAATTCGAGATGAAAGATTTGGGAAGGACTCTGTTTTTCATAGGCCTAGAACTAAAGCACCGACGTGGTAGAATCTTTGTACACCAATCTGCATATGTCTGAAAGATGCTCAGGCGATTTAACATGGACAAAGTTATGCATCCTACAGGCACTCCCATGGTCGTTAGAAGTCTGGATATCAATAAAGATCTCTTTCGTCCAAAAGAAGAGGACAAAGAGATCTTGAGAGCTGAATATACGTACGTCAGTACTATTGGTTTGCTGTACCTAGCTCAGTGCACTAGACCAGACATTGCATTCTCGGTGAACCTGTTAGCTAGATTTAGCTAGGCCCCAACACAACGTCAATGGGTTGGAATCAAGAACATCTTTTGATACTTGAAAGGAACCAGTAACATGGGTTTGTTTTATCGATACACTCATCAGGATTCGAATCAAGGCCGAACCCTTGCATCCCATGACGGACGCTGTGGCTCGAATCACCACGAATAGTCGTCCAGTCCGGCCCTGATTTGGCTACACCACCGGCTCAGCCTACTGCCGTGACGCCGCCCCTGCTGCCGCCGTTCCTCATCACGAAGATGCCAAAGCGTAGTCACGATATGGTTTCGACAGTATCCCCTCCTACTTAAATACACCGAATGATGTGATGGTAGGATTCGCTGATGTTGGATACTTGTCTGATCCACATAAAGGACGTTCCCAAACTAGTTATGTTTTTACCATAGGGAATACGACTATATCTTGGAGATCAACTAAGAAAACTCTTGTTGCTACCTCCTCGAACTATGTTCAGATCGTTGCAGTTCATGAAGCTGTCAAAGAGTGTGTTTGGCTTCGTTCAGTTATATCTCACATTCGAGAGTGTAGTGGACTTGAGTCTACTATGATGGGACCAACTTGCATATATGAAGATAATGCAGCTTGCATTGAGAAAATGAGTTGGTCTACATCAAGGGTGATAACACTAAGCATATTTCGCCTAAGTTCTTCTATAATTAGCAGCAGCAAGAGACTTTAAATATTCAAGTGAAGCAAGTCAGCTTAGAAGAAAATATCGCTGATCTCTTCACAAAGTCTCTACCCAAATCTACATTTGTGAAGCATGTGAAGCGCATTGGTATGTGTCGCTTATCCGAACTCGAAGACTGATTTATTCATCAGGAGGAGTTCTAATGTAGACTTCAAGAGGAGTCTAGCTACTAATGCATGTCTTACGAACTTGTAGTTGATGCGTTGTGCTTTTTTTCCTTCGACAATGCTTTTATTTTTACCCAAGAGGTTTTTATTTTTCTGGCAAGGTTTTAGCGAGGCAACACCTTATGCACCATTAGGTTCGCGACACAAGGGGGAGTGTTCAAGGAAGATTATTTTCGTAACTTTCGTGGTGTGTCTTGACCTAATTAGACTAGATATGTAGTATCCTTAGTAAATAGGAAATCTTTGATTTATCGGGATACTTGATGTAATGACTATATAAATGTATCCTTATCAATCAATAAAACTACATTTTGCTTATTATTCTTTTCGCGTACAACAAATATGAGAATAGTTTACTTCATTAGCTTAATGAGACAAGTGGAGACCAGATTACACCGATTTGAGTCTATAGGCCCCAAATTGATTGATCAAGACGGATGCGGAGAACTATGGTTATGTTTATTATTTAGTACGTAGTTACGTCTGACTTATGGACTCTCTTTCAGATAGGATATATATTTATTTTTTTTTCAAATTTTTCCTTGTAGGAGCTTTCTGGATGGTGGCCTTGCTATTAACATAGTTAGTTGAGCAGTGAATGTAATAAGTTGTCTTCGGACATCTTGACTTAGTATGGTTGTTATGATTTTCATCAACAGAGTTCATCCATTATTTATTTAAAAATTTAAAAAGCCAAATAACTAAAATTAATGTCTCAATTCTAATTTCTTAATATTTTTTTTCCTTATTATCAAGATCTCGGGAGAAGTTGAAATAAAAAAAAAACTAAATATGAGAATATTTTACATTATTAACTTATTGAGATCAGTCATTGGTCATCTTTGTATTGTAGATTTACCAAATAAAGACTCCAAAAGTACGTACTTGATCTATATGTAGCTCGCAGACCAAGTTTGATACGGATAATATCAAAGGTGAATTCAGAAGTGAGCAAGTGGCCAATTGGCATATTTTATATGAGATTGATGAGCAAGTTCCAAGTTAATTGATCTACAAGTGCGTGACAAGGAGTACTACTTAATTTGCAAGTAGTAGGGTTAAGGTCTAATTAGTATATATATCTCGGTTTTATAGTAAGGTTTCCCAAATAAGCAATTTAAGGATTGTGCACAACTTTCCTCGAGCATAAAAAGGCCAGCTTTTGTACTTTGCTCCAAATATCATATAGTCACTTGTAGTTAGTTGGATGTTCTGCGCGACCAATAGTTGCAGCTCCAACAAAATTGTAGAAACCACAGTAATTATTTACTAATCAATTCTAAACTAAGAGCATGTACTTCCTTTTATGTGTAAATCAGTATAACTAATTAATAACCCCCACTTATTTTTGTCACCACTGAAATGAACAAAATATCGACATATATATTTACACATATGGTATAAAGGCGTTGAAGCTTTGACAATTCTTTGCTAATTAGGGATTATATTCTTAGGAATTAACTCTGCCTGACCACAGTCAATCGGAAAGGGAGTGTCTATTTAGAAATATTTGTTAGTAATATGGGAACAAAACATAGGGTTTTTTGGTATTTAACATTTATGTTTAATAATTCTGATGGACATGTGTCTATTTGTTATTGTCATATGAGTCCGACCCCAAAGTTTGTCAGACACAACCAACCAAACCCAGTCAAAAGCCTACTCATATTACAGTCAAACATTTACAAATGGACACTTGTTCCTTTCCCATTAGTTGTGGTCAGGCACCGGTAACAAGTCATAGTCAAGGAAGTTCATTTATATTCTTATTCATCGATCTTGTTTAATTAAGTACATTATTAAGTGGACTCTTTTATCTAATTAAAGAGTTAGGAAAAATTATTATATATATATAGATACATATACACAAGGAGACGTGTATATGGTGGTCGATCAGTATGTACTACATATCAAAGTTATGTGTTACAAACTTATAATATATATTCTTCAGTCGTCTAGACAAAAAAAAATTAAAAAAGTTATCCTTAGTTTTCTTCTTATTTCTCAGCAAGCAGCTTGAGGTTTCGTTGTTTGTCACAGCTTGGACAATCTTGTTCTTGCTAGTGCCAAAAATTTGGTAGTTTCAGATGTACTCATAGTTGAAGCCTCTGCTCTCAGATTTGGCTTCCAACAACTCCTCCCTCATTATTCAATAGACTTAATCATTGAAGGCGATTCCGAATTGCTGATGGACGTCATTGATGAGCCTCAAAAGACACTCACTAATTATAACCCTGTAAAATCGTCGTTAGTACATGATAAGTAGAAATAGTTCAGTCCGGAGAAATTCAAGGATAATAGAAAATAAAAGAGCTAACAAACACACAAAACATGAAACGAAAACATGGGGGTTTTGAAAAGATTTTAGCTACTGCCCTAGACACGTAATAAAATACTAAATCTATTATGTACACGTGATCATCACCTTTCACACAAAACAATTGACATAAAGACTCTTTAACAAGTAAGACTCGCACACATGGAAGTAAGGAACACGTATTGATACATCTTACACTTAATTTAGTTTCGACTACAACTAGAGCTTTCGCTATGTACCTAATTGTAACACTTCTTAAGTTTTAAGATTAAACTTCTGCTCTAGATCCTAAAATTTATGCTAATCTAGTTAAAACTTAATATTTAAGCACAAGAGTCTAAATCGAAGACATGTAAACAAGTAAGGGTGTCACTGTTCTTATTAAACATGCAAGTTCTAAGGTTATTAGCCCTAAGCGAACAACACAAGTCAATGCGACAATTACGTATGACTAAGTTCGTTATTACTCTTAGCACATTAAATCTAGTACTTGACATAACTAGCATTCAGTTTTTCTGCCCCAACCTTAGATCTAACCGATTTTAAGTCTAAAACATGCATCAAATACCTACTGTTCTAATTATCAAAACATACGAAAATTACAAGTTAAAAACTATGTTACATAAACAAGAATCGAATTTAGGTTCATACAAAGTGTAAAACCAAAGTCTAAAACCATAAAACATTACAAACACAAAGTTATGCAAAACTATAGAAAAACACATAGCTATGAGAAAGATGGAGGTACAAATTTACAAGGGGAAAGTGGTTCGACTATGCTATTTTCTACATATGATTATAGTGAGAGCTTTGGTAGAGATTTAGGCTTGTGTTTTGTGATTGAGATGAGATGATTCTTTTTGTCCCAAGTTGTGCCTCTCATAGAAGAATAAGGTGAAGAGACTCGGCAGCAACATCCTTGGTGAATCCAATCATGATTAGGT
Source organism: Potentilla sterilis (assembly GCA_963682095.1). Taxonomy (NCBI): domain Eukaryota; kingdom Viridiplantae; phylum Streptophyta; class Magnoliopsida; order Rosales; family Rosaceae; genus Potentilla; species Potentilla sterilis. The sequence goes on along the minus strand of OY821762.1, from coordinate 28,150,114 downwards.
TTAGGAATCCTAGTTTTTCCCCTTCTTGTCTTGCCGTTTCCTCTTCTTGTTCTTGAATGATTTATTGCTGATTTTCTACTTGACACACAACTACATTCCTTGTCCAAGTCGTCATGCCTTTCCTAGATTCAGTCGAAATTCATTCCTTCTCCTAGTCGGACTCGGCAAGCTTTCCTAGTTACACCCGGTTTCCTTTTCCTAGTTGCTGCTAATTTTCTTCATTGCATTAGTATTTTTTTTTCTTCTAGGACTGCATTTTTCCTTCCTTTTTAGACTCAGAAATGTCTCCTTGTTAGTTTGAGAACTCTTCCTTGCTACCGGACTTGCTTTCCTGGTTAGTCCAGGAACTTTTCATCTTCTCGGTGGATTTGATATTTCTGTGATGACTCTGGCATAACTCGCTCTAGAAAATAGCTATCGAGGTGATTCCAAATGATCTGTAAATTAGACTCCTATAGTTATCTTTAATTGAAAAAAAAAAAAAATCCTTACACTACCCCTTTAAAACTAATCTAGCACCACAAATTGCAGCTTGATTAGGAGAATTGTTGATCACTGACTAGTTTGAAAAGGGAAAATCAACAATATGAGCATAAAGAAGAATGAACAAAGGCACTAACGACCAATCAGAAGACTGAATAGTTGGGATAATCCTTACGGATTCAAAAAAAGTAGCTTAAGAGCAGCCGAACTAACCCTTTACTAAAAAAAACTTAAGAAGTACACATCTCATATTTTATAAACTACTTATTATATTTTTTCATTTTAATATTTTACTAGAAAATAACCTAAAGATTCTAAATTTACAGTACACACAACCTATTTACTAGACACAACAAAATATATCTTCGCATCTATCTTTCATTGTTCCTCTTACCTCCGGATTTGCAACTATCTTCGCACAATAGTCATTTAGCCATAAAAAATTATAGACATCGAACTATAACACTAATCATACCTTTTCTTCATAAAGTCTACCTTTGGTTCTGCAATGGTATTGTCATGCATGTAAACCAAGGCCATAAAATAAGTAGAGTGCAATTGAATGCAATGATTTCTCCCTGTAGTCTGCGTTTTTTACTACAGAAGAATTGTAAACATTGCAGACCGGCAAAATGTCTGTCAACAAATCATATACTTGCTTATGAAAAGAAGTGCAAATTTGAATTTCATATTTTGCATTATTTTTTCATATAATGTGCTTCCAAATAGGATGAAATACTCAAGAACAATCTCCAGAAAGTCTACTTCTAGACATGCAAATGACTTGTTAAACGTGTAGACTAAACACAAGATAATAGCAGACTAAAAAGATAATTCATGCTCCATAATAGATAATAGGAGAATTGTTCATTGATAAGTCTATTATTTGGTGAAAAGATTCATTGAGAGTCGAAACCCAAAACAAGGCTGATTCGTGAAAAGTCTACTCATTTCTTATGACAAATCTACTACTTTCACATGCAAAGTCTACCATTTTCATGAGACACTTACTCATGTATAAGCCTACTAACTTTATATGATAAGTCTACCACTTCCATGAGACCCTCTCTCATGTAGAAGAAGACTTTTTGGAGAATTGTTTACTGAGAAGTGAGACAACTCTTACATGAAGGTCTACTCAATTCTCATGTAAACTCTACCAGAGACTATATGCAAAGTCTACTACCATGAGACACTTGCTCATACATAAGTTTACTAAGTTCTTATGACAAACCCGTTAAATATATTAAAATTTATACACAGGTAAATATATAGAGCGCACAATTATGGGAGTGTGGTAATTTTCGGGAAATTTTTCGAACATCATAACTCCTTTCTACAATTTTCGAAAGATTGAGAACTTTAAAAATGAAAAAAAAAAAGTGAACAGTAAACCACGTGGCGCTTTTCTTGCCCCATAGTTTTTTTTTTCCAACTTATTTAGGATGATTTATGAACTTCAAAAATTCATTATAAATAACTCTGGTGCCCGAAAAATTTCTCAAAAATTACCACACGCTCAATATGATACGCTCTACCCGCTACATTAAAAAAAATTAGATTATATCGCTGCTGTGGGCTGCCCTTAATCTCGGACAAACATTGCATTCTATTTCTTTTCCTGCGGTTTAATGCCTCTAGAGGCTTAAATGTGTTTTTCTATATCTCAATCATCCTCATATTCTCATATATAAGTTTGATATCCCTTTCCACATGTATGTAAGGGACATGGGAAAAAATATCTCGATGAATATGAGGACATTATATAGCTCGAGAACAATTACCAATTGCAACAAAATAATTGTGCAAGTCTAGCAATTATTGATCTTCATTAGAAGGGTGTTATCATACAGGAAAGAGTGTTATATGTCCTACGAGATCCTCCCCGAAAGTCTTCATCTTTTAACATAGTTCTATTTTCTTGTAGAGATCCTTCTCGAAGACCTTTTTCATTTTATTAAGATCTTTCTTAGATGGTTTATCTTTCCTAAACTTACTCCATTACATCTTCATCGAATGTTTTTACTTTCTCTAAAAGGTAATAACTACATGGGTGGTTTTATTTACATCTCCACATTTGTTAAATATCTATTGGTTTTTAAATAATTTTATTTCCTAATTTACCCCTCTAAAACTGTAATTGTTGCATGGATACCTTTTACGTCTTCTATATATATTCTATTCAATAATCCATATATTTCTCAATTTGTTCATCATTGTATGTCTACAAATACTTTTTTTTTTAATTCAAATTGGCATATGCCATCATAACAATTGAATATAAACACCCCCATCTTCATGACATGTTTTGAATTTCTCAATTATCCAGAATCATAACAAATACACAATTGATTTCTCAATTATACCATCTTTGAGCAGTTATGGTGCAGACCAATTATCTCAAAACCATCAATTATGGAGGTTGTTAATTCATTTTGGTCTTTGGGTAGGGTGGGGGTGTAGTGGGAGGGAGGGAAATAGAGAGAATTCAAGTTCAAGGAGAGAAAGAGAGAGAGAGTTCATGTTCAAGCCATAATTCTCTTTTTTTTTATATTTTTTTTTAGAAAGCCTTAAAATTTAGGGAATAATAGAAAAAATATTGTTTACAAAAATTTAGGGAGGTATACAAAACAAATATGGAGTTGCAACTAGAATTCCCTTACCACATTAATCGAGGATTTCACTTCGTTGAGATTTTTTTACCATAATTTCTCCTCCTCCTTGGACTTTCCTTCAGAAGATTTCTCCTCAAAGACCCTCTTATTTCTAATGGAAGCTAGGATAGCCAAGTTGAACTTCAACCTGAGGTTCAAAAAAGTAAACTATTACAGAGTTAGAATCCTTCATTGTATCCTAGTAGAACAACTGATACTTTAATGGTTGTCCCTGGTTATCTTCGCCCAGTAGCTTAAGAAAATTAAGTTCTATACCCTTGATTGATTGATTTAATGGAGAGCTTACTTAACATGCACCTACCATGTAAAAAAAATATAATTTTCTTGCTCCTTCCCACACAGAGTGAAAGTGAAAGCAGTCTTTCGCCTTCTCAACAAATTCGATTCTCATGTTTGCCGCTACAATATCAATGTCCCCGTTCTATGTTCTCACTAGCTAGCTGAAATCCCCATTACGATTTTTCTTCACTTAAAAAAATATATCCACCGAAATTGAATTCTATGCAAAACCTTATCATGAATCCATCCATCGCCAACACGAAAAATGCAGCATGAACTTTGTCTCTATAAGTTGCAATAAGGCAGCTGATAATGTTGCACAAGTGGTGCTAAGTCTACCTTATCCTACCTACTTCCAGTCAAGTTTTTAAGTTCTAATTTATTAATTATGTAGTAGTATTTCTATTTGATTTGTCGTAGGGTTAATGAGGTCATTGTAATTTTTTTAATTATTTAAAATATATAATAATAAGGGGTGTATTAAGTGGTTATCATCTAATAAAATTTCTCATAATTCATCTTTGCATATAATAAAATAAAAACAAAGTTTCGATAAGGGAAAGGAAATGAGCGACTTTGTCTAAATTGCTTCAAACTTCGAATGTGATTTTTGATTGGTCCATGCGTACGCGTGTGATCAAAGACATATACGAGGTAAGGTTTGTTCATGTAAGTCACCAATGGATGAGTTCCAGCACATTAAAAGTTACTCTCTTTTCTGTTAAAGTAAAATGAGAAATTGGTCTACTTATTTTATTGATAATTCTTTTTATATAGGGTGAATATTATAACGGTAATTACAACATATATAAAGACAATAAGATTGATCGTTTCAATTATAAGTATTGAATGCTAACTACTTAATTATCTCTCCGTCAGTTACATTGATAAATGCACACAATATGTTTTTCCTTCAACACTCCCCCTTGTGTCGAGTCAAAGATAAAATTATGCAGGGAGTGTTGCCTCATTAAAACCCTTGCCAAGTAACAAACACTACCAGATCGGAGTGAATAGCCGACGAAAAACATTTCGTCGACTATGCCAAATTTTCGTCGGCTATTCCTTCTGCCGACGAAATTTTCGTCGGCTATAATTCGTCGGAAAAACGCCATCGGTAATACCAATGGCCGACGAAAATAACGAAATCGTCGGCTATAGTAGAGTATGGCCGACGAATTTACCGACGAAAATTTATTTTGTCGGCCAAACGTGGGCGAAATATCCGACGAATTTCGTCGGGTATTTTCGAGTATGGCCGACGATATCGTAAACTATAGCCGACGAAAGTCGTCGGCTATTTGTTCTGAAATATAGCCGACGATTTCATTTATTTCGTCGGTTATTTCGTCGAAATATATTAATATTTTAATAGGCATTAATTAGTTATAGCCGACGAAATGATGTCATTTTCATCGGCTATAAAACTGATAGCCGACGAAATTTGGTAAAAATCGTCGGCTATAGTGCTTATAGCCGATGAAATAATGTCAAAATCGTCGGCTATTCTTACATTTGGGGAAAAAAAAATTAAATTATTTTCTAAATCACCGTTCCAAGCAACCTGCAAATCATAAAGACAGTCCATACATTTGCACCAACAAGAAACACGTCTAAATGGCTTATTATTTAATTCGTTCCAATATACATAAAATATAACCCTAATCATCACCTAAACCACTAAAGTCCACCAGGTCATCCCCAGCATCCTGCTCTCCATCATGGTCGTCATCCTGCTGACCAAACTCGGGAGGTTGAGGCATTGGAGGTTCAACTAACGGCTGAAACGGGGGCGGGGGTTCAAGGCCTTGTTGCTGTGCCGCGAACATATCATACCACCAGTTTTGTTGGCCGGCGTAGTTGTGTCGCCGAATTCTCTCGCATTCAGCATGCCAACTGGACAGATCTAAATAATACTGCTGTGTTCTGCGGTGTTGCTCCTGTGATCTCTGGAACTCAGCCGCCAACCTGGCATTTTCTTCTGCCAATCTCCGCACTTCCCCCCTCACCTGTTGGCTCTCCCCGCCTCCCTTCTTTTGACCTCCCTTAGTGGTCTTCAGGAGCCCTAGTCCAGAACTTCCTAAACCCCGGCAGTAGTAATTGTTTGAGCGGTTTGGGAAGGCTGCGTCGAACATCCCCGCTGCCGTTTGGACATTGGACCGGTCGACCTGGCACAGGGCTTCTTCCAGATCTGCCTCTGAAATGTTCGGTTGTGTCTCCCGAACTACTTGCTGGAACACCTCTTCTTCGGCCCGGTTCACCCTCTCCTAATTGGACGGAAAAAAAAAATTAATATTCTAACAAATATATAATTAAGTAAAATTAATAATTAAAATTTTAAAATCGTAATGAACGACTTACGAGCTGTTCTGTCGCTTGTGGATAAGCGATCGTGAACGTCTCCACGTACGGGTTGCTATCAGGATGATCTCTAAGCGCCTCCTCCTGATAGTGTGCAAACGGCCTAGAACCACCATGATGGGGGGTTGTGTTACGGCGGCGGTTCGCAGAGTTTATCCGAGACCGTTGCTTCAAACAAATAATAAAATATTAGAAAAATGCATAAAAAAATATTAGTGTAATAATTATAAAATAATTAAACTAATAATTAAAATTTTAACAAAATAAACATTTGTAGTGAAGTTTAGTATTTACCTGCATAACTGGGTTGTTGAAGTCTACTGTCTTCAACCAACGCCACTCGTACTCCCTGAACATGAACTCTCTGGGAGTGCCCATACGACCACGGTTGTCGTATTCGTTATAGTGGGAACGGAGCTCGTTCTTCCACTCTTTGAACCTAGGAAAAAAACAAAAGTGCATTAGAAATATTATTAATATCATAAAATATTTCAAATTATAAGATTAAGAATTCCCAACGTACCTCAAGTTCTGCACGGAGTCCGCCCAATCCTGCATGTGTTCGGCAATCTCGAAGTATGTCTGAAAGATAATATTTTATTAGTTTTACAATTATAACAATACCGAAAATTATTAAATATTACGATAAATAAATTAAATTTTTTAAATTACTCACCGACGCGACGTTGTTCACCTCCCTCTTGATCTCTTCGGGCACATCAGCCCACCGTGTCCACAACATAGGGACTCTGTCCCTAATCAGTGCCCCCAAGCAACCCGAGTAGTCGCGGCGTTTTTTTCCCTGAACCTCCTGATTAGGAGGTTCGTTGATCTGGATCCTCCCCCTGCCCTCAACAGTTCTCCTGAGCGTGTCAAAACATATGACACCTCTCGTATTCCTCGTTGAACTGCTAGCGGCTGTCCCTATCATATAAACGACGATTGGTTAATAAAATTAAATATTAGTGCGTTAATTTTAATAAAACATTTAATTAATAAAATCGAATGTTACCTGAACTCGATGACCCGTCTGTCGACTTTCCTTTTCTCCTCGCCGAAATCAGGAGGTCAGGGTTCTCAAATGGCTGCTGCTGGTATGCCTCCGCAGCACTCACGTACTGAGGCATATAAGGCCATATGAGCACACCACGATAGTCGACCTCCGGTATCGCAAGAATGTTGTACGGGAGGTAGAGCTGATTTGGGAGAGTAGGACCCTCAATCGAGTCAGCAGCAGACATCGTCGGACTCGTCATCGGCTCCCGATGAACCTTAGGCATACGAACTTGAGGAACGTCTGCAGCTATCTCGTCCTGAAATAGCTGCCGACTGAACCTCGGAGCATCTGGCCCGACAGGCGGAAGTGAACTGCTCGACGGCCGCCCCGCCTGGAGAAGGGTCTGGTGCCGAGAACTCACACTCCTCCGCGGCTGGGATAAATCCCCAGTCCTCCGCGGCTGGGATGAATCTACACTCCTCCGCGGCTGGCTGGTGGTCCTCTCAGGCTGGCTATGGGTCCTGTCAGAGTCTGCCGAACCGGCAGAATTTGCAGAACCCCTAGATCTGGAACGACGGCCCCCGAACAACTGTCTGAATGCATCGGCCATCTGCAGCTTGAGGCATTAATACATTAATTAATATTAAATTATATTACATTTTATAACAAATTCTAATTAATATAATAACCAATAATACTAACATATTTCAAAACATACTAACAAATTTATATATAACAATTTAACTAATTTTAAATAATATTAACCATTATCCTAAATATAACTATTTTTATACAAATATAACTATATTTCAATATTAACATATATATATATATATAATTAGACTACCAATTTATATATATAATTAATTTAACAATTTATATAACAATTTATATAATTAAAATTAAATATATAACAATTTATATACCTAAATTATAACAAATATATAACAATTAAATTTATTAAAAAATATATAACAAATATATAACAATTTATATAATTAAAATTAAATATATAACAAATATATAACAATTTAGTATATAACAATTTATATAATTAAAATAAAATATATAACAAATATATAATAATTTGTTAAAATTAAATTTATTAACAAATATATAACAATTTATATAATTAAAATTAAATATATAACGATTTATAAAATTAAATTAAATTGAAAAAAAAAAAATAACCGGATCGGAGGAGGAGGAGGAGGCCGGTGGCTTGAGGAGGAGGAGGAGGAGGAGGAGGAGGAGGAGTTTGGAACGAGAAGGAGGAGGAGCCGAATGGAGGAGGAGGAGGAGGAGCAGCAGCGCAGCGGCGGCGGAATCTGGAAGAGGAGTGGCGTTCGGCAGCAGCTGCGGAGGAGGAGGAGGAGGAAACGAGCAAAACGGAGGCTAGGGTTTGACAGTTCCGGACTTATACCCGAAAGAATAGCCGACGATTAAAAACGATTTCGTCGGCTATTTTGAAGAATAGCCGACGAAATGTTTGAACTCGTCGGCTATACTTTGAATGTCGTCGGCTATTCTTTGAATGTCGTCGGCTATACTTTAGGAGATCAGCAGCTGTCTGATCTGAGCCATCCAACGGCGGACAATGAAAAGGCGCGGATCGCAAGAGTTTAGCCGACGAATTCAAATATTTCGTCGGCTATGCTTTGGACAATCAGCAGCCGTTGGATCTGAGCCATCCAACGGCTGACAATAAGCGGATCGCAAGAGTTTAGCCGACGACATATAATTTTCGTCGGCTAAACCTTTGGTCAAACTACGAAGTCAAACCTCTAAACGCTTTAAAACGGAAATTGGCCTGTGTAAATGACGTTTTTTGGCCTGACCTTCAACAGATAATAGTTTCAAATCAATGAGGTGCAACTAATCGTATAAAAATTTTCCTCAAAATATTTACCGACCGTTAGGCTACCCATAGGAAAACGGAAGTAAAAAACAGTTAACCGCAACATTCGGCACATAGATTTTGTCGGAATCGTGTCATTTTTCAACCGTAGACGTATTTCATTATTTCGATCATATCTTATTTCACGACACATTTGCATTTGAAGAGTGTACGTATAGTAACTATTTGAAACTATACATTTACTTAAACACTTAGTAAACAAGTTAAGGAATATTAGTGCATATGTTCTGATTTTGAATCTAAAAGTTTGGAAAATCTATTCCAACCATTAGATATCACCGTTAAGATTAAATACATGTATGAAAAAAAATCCAACTACATCTGACAACGTTAAAGGCTCGATTGGGACGGTCAACCCTTTAAACGCTTAGAAATGGTAATTGGCCTGTGTAAATGACGTTTTTTGGTCTGACCTTCAACAGATAATAGTTTCAAATCGATGAGACGCAACTAATCGTATAAAAATTTTCCTCAAAATATTTACCGATCGTCAGGCTACCCATAGGAAAACGGAAGTAAAAAACAGTTAACCGCAACATTCGGCACACAGATTTTGTCGGAATCGTGTCATTTTTCAACCGTAGACGTATTTCATTATTTTGGTCATATCTTATTTCACGACACATTTGCATTTGAAGAGTGTACGTATAGTAACTATTTGAAACTATACATTCACTACACTTGGTAAACAAGTTAAGGAACATTAGTGCATATGTTCCGATTTTGAATCTAAAAGTTTGGAAAATCTATTCCAACCATCAGATATCATTGTTAAGATTAAATACATGTATGAAACAAAATCCAACTACATCTGACAACGTTAAAGGCTCGATCGGGACGGTCAACCGGGTGAGTCAACCCTTTAAACGCTTAGAAATGGTAATTGGCCTGTGTAAATGACGTTTTTTGGCCTGACCTTCAACATATAATAGTTTCAAATCGATGAGACGCAACTAATGGTATAAAAATTTTCCTCAAAATATTTACCGACCGTCAGGCTACCCATAGGAAAACGGAAATAAAAAATAGTTAACCACAACATTCGGCACACAGATTTTGTCGGAATCTTGTCATTTTTCAACCGTAGACGTATTTCATTATTTCGGTCATATCTTATTTCACGACACATTTGTATTTGAAGTACGAAGCATTGGTTTGTCGATAGTGATAGAAAATGGAAGCTGCTTTTTTTTTTTTTTTTTTTTTTTTTTATCATAGCCGACGAAAATGCCAATTTCGTCGGCCAAACTTTCAAAAGTTTTCGTCGGCTATACTTTAAGAGAACAGGCGACGAAAATTTTAAATCGTCGGTCATTCTAGGGTATAGCCGACGAAAAATATTTTTTAGGGACGAAAGAAAAAATCGTCGGCCATTCTTGTGGAATAGTCGACGATTTTTTATTTTTAGTGACGAAAGAAAAAATCGTCGGCCATTCTTGGGAATAGCCGACGAAAATAGTATGTCGTCGGCCGTTTTTTTTTTTCGTCGGTAAAAGGCTTTTTTCTGGCAGTGAAAAACTCAATGGGAGAAAATAAAACTTTAGTCGAACGAGAAAATAAAACTTTAGTCGAAGGAGAAAATAAGCACAACGCACCTATTACATTTGATAACAACATGTATGTACTAGACTCCCCTTATGTCTGCACCTCCCCGATTCTTTCATTTGATCAAGGGAGTTTCAACAACCTTAGCATAGTTATGCATTTTCACATGTTTTTCAAATATGACTTAAGCAATGATTTAGTAACTAAATCTTGCCACATCATCCTTAGATCCAACTTTATTTACTTTGATCTCAAGGATAAGGTTGTCCATGAACTGAACACATAAATTCATATTGAACATCAGGTTTATGCTAAGCATGATCTTCTTGTAGTAAAACAATCAAAACTCTATCAATAGTATAGATATGGACAAACTATTTAAGAGATTTGAAATTGATCTGCAATAACAAATTTTCTTATTTCACCTTTAATGCATTTTTCTTTATGCATAGTTAGCTATATATGACGTGGATAATTTCCTTATCATGTCACATTCTATGTACAGATTGATTAAGCCCAAAATTTTCATGTCTTTAAGTATTTGAAAGAACCATTTGCGTTGCGTCGGCGCAGAGCTAAACATAGCTTTAGAAATTTTCATCGAATGAGAGGTGTTTCTGCACAAACCTGTAGGCCTGGTAGAGACTGGTGAATCTAGATGTGATCTCCTCTTGCGAACCTGCTAACTAAGGGGAATACCGGGCGGGCCGGTCTTCTCCTCTCCGATGCCTAAGTTAGTACAGTTGGGATGAATAGATAACTTAAGCACGTATGATAAGCAGTTGGAGAGATCAATTACCTATTAAAGAGGGTAGTTGAGGCCCTTATATAGGTGGTCGGGCGTGAGGTCTGGTCTCACGCTTCGATGTGGGACTGGTTTCCTTCTGTTCGCACACAAAAGGGCAGCTCTGGTGGCCTGTTCGGCAGGCTGGCGTCCCCGGTCCCCGGGCTCCCTGGTCACAAGGCAGACTGCTGGACCTCGGGTCCGGGTGCTGGTGATCCTGCTCCGGGCCTCAGGTCGGCCCCGGATGCACTAGCTGCGGGTCTGTGGGCTTATGTAGCCCCTCTGTGGCTACTGTCAACAAGTCCCCCAAGTTCCCGGTCAAGTGCAATCTTGAATGGGGACTTAATATGTCTTGTTCCTGTCCCGCAGACCCGCAGGGTACCAACCCAACGGTGCCCAGTCCCCCAAGTCCGTATTGAAGATTGGGCGTGACCGGGCGTTCGGGTGATGTGAGTACCTATTAATGATGACGTGTGACAGTTATGAGTATGCTTGCAATACCGATGATATTGTGCTCAAGTGTTGTCTTGCCATGAGTATGGAACGGGGTGAAAACCCGGATAAGTGCATGGGATGACAATGTAGCGTTGAGATCCGCCATGTAATAGATATGGAGTGGGGTGAAACCCGGACGAGTGCATGGGATGATGTGGCGTTGAGATCCGCCATGCAATAAATATGGATCGGGGTGAAACCCGGACGAGTGCATGGGATGATGTGGCGTTGAGATCCGCCATGCAATAGATATGGAGCGGGGTGAAACCCGGACGAGTGCATGGGATGATGTGGTGAGGACTCGACCGGTGAACTGCCATGTCGGAACGAGTCCCCCAAGTTTCCCAAGGTAAAATTGCTGCCAACGGTGGGGCAGGCCGGGAGTAGTCCGGTGGCTCGGCCCAGCTTGTGTTAGAATAAGCGTGGGGCAACGTGCCTGTGGGGAGATTTGTTCTGTGTTCGAGAAACAATCTGCCCGGTGGGGTGGCGTTGAGATGACAAGTCTCGCCTTGGATCCCCATATTGATCACAGTTCAGTGTGATGTAGGGTTTTTATCTTGCTGGAAAAGTTTGCATGTGTTAGATGCAAACTCTCCCGGGTTTATAAAGCCCATGCCGGTTGAATGTCACATAACCGGTGAAATGCCATGGAGCCGGTTGAATGTTACCTAACCGGTGAGATGCCATGGAGCCGGTTGAATGTTACCTAACCGGTGGAGTGCCTTGGAGCCGGTTGAATATTACATAACCGGTGAGATGCCTGTGGAGCCGGTTGAATATTACATAACCGGTGGGATGCCTGTGGAGCCGGTTGAATATTACCTAACCGGTGGGATGCTTGTGGAGCCTGTTGAATATTACATAACCGGTGGGAGCCATGGAGCCGGTTGAATGTTACCTAACCGGTGGGATGCCTGTGGAGCCGGTTGAATATTACATAACCGGTGGGAGCCATGGAGCCGGTTGAATGTTACATAACCGGTGGGAGCCATGGAGCCGGTTGAATGTTACCTAACCGGTGAGATGGCGTGGAGCCGATTGAATGCTACCTAACCGGTGGTGTGCCTTGGCTCTTGGGGAAGTGGGGGGGCTGGATGCCTCGGTTCCTGCCCCTATCTTCCTTAACTGCCGCTTGTAGGTGGGACAAGTGGCTGACATGCATTTAAGGAGGAAGCCCATCAGTCCCATCAGTTATGATGGCGTGGGAAGGTTATCGATGCTGGGACACGTATCAGTAGGGAGCGATCTGAGATGGAGGGCCTGGATTCGCAGGCGTTTGAGTTGCCCCGATTGATTATTTTGGGGGGATTACAGGGGTGCCTAGGGCATCAGACCCGTCTATAAAAAGGCCTCCTTTGTCTTCACTACTTATGTTTTTGCTCTTGGTCCAGAGAGAAGAAGAGAAGGTTGGAGAGGAATCCGGCGAAAGTTCTGTGGAGGTACCTCGCGATATCCGTACCCCAAGTGTTCTGGGTCTTTGCCTACCATTGCTCGGTGTTTTGGTAGGACGGACTTTCCTCGGTTGTGCATAGTAATCGGTAAGTCTTGCTTTCTTTGCTTCGTGTTTTTTTCTTTTTGGTTGGTGTTTTGCGGCGGGGGGGGGGGGGGGGGGGGGGGGGGTGTGCTCTGTCGCCGACTGTGAGTCATTTTGAGCGGGGCATCTGCGGTAATCTTGGGGAGCAGCCTCAGAGGGCACTGTTCTAGCTTATTGCTGACCAGCGGTGGGTTTTGTTTTCTTCCCCTTAGGTTGAATGGCTTCTGCAAGCTTTGGTGGGGCTTCCGAATCAGCCGACAGGCGTCCCGTGGTGGACGATGAGGAGAGATTGGAGGATTGGCTCAGTTCGGAATCCCCGTAGTCCGAAGCCGCTGACCGCTCCCGGGGCGGGGTCTCTTCTTCCGGGTCTTTGGGATCTGAGGGCATCCCGCACGGGGTGCGGTTTCCTGGCACTCCGCCCGTGAGCTACACTATCGGGAGTGGGAAAGAGGTTGTAGTGTGCGATGAACCGGAGGGTAGTATGAGCCCTGCAGAGATTGCCGCCTTCCGGGAGACGTGGAATATCCCCGATGAGGTGGCGTTACGGCCGCTGAATCCCGGAGAATCGGCCTGTAACCCGGAGGCGGGTTGAGTTGCTGTTCACGGGGACCAATTTATCCACGGGTTCTCCCTTCCGCTGCCAGACTTCGTGCAGTATACGCTTAGCGCTCTGCAAGTGTCTCCCGCGCAGCTTCCCGGGAACCAGTGGAGGTAGTTGCTGAGCGTCGGTTGTCTGTACGAGCTGTCCGGGATGAGCATCCCAACGGTGAACGAGTTCCGGGCGCTAGTTCTAGCTATTAGAGAGTTGGCCACTAGATTTAATTCCATTAACTTTAAACATGTCTTTCGTTAAACAAATTTTGTAGCTCATGCTATTGTAAATGTTGGTCACTCTAGTGATGTCCTTATGAATTGGAGTGACAGGGTTTCTAGTAAGGCTTCTGATACGGCTGAAATTAGTCTCACAATTAACTCTCTAAAAATGTCATCGTTAGTATAGATAAACAAGGATCGTTCAGTTCGGGGATTGTAGGGTACCCTAAATTATTAAGGTACTAAAATGGGGGGTTTTGAAATTTGGTTTCTAATCTTTTAAAAATATAAACAAAACAAAGAAAAAAATTTACAATGATCAACTTCCTTAACCAATACAATTATCACTCGAAAATTACAAAGTATAAAAACAGAAAATTCATTTCAACATGCTACAAAAACGTGCCCATATTATATGCAAAGATAAGAGTTCAAATGAAAAATCTTAACGGTTCAATCCATTTGGCTTGAATCGGAAAAGTCCTTACCAAGCCCAGTACTACTAATTTCATAAAACACTTAGCGTAGTTTTTCTAATTCAGTAGTATTGTTCAATTATAGAATAAACTCACACGTGCAATTTAACCATTAAACATAGAAATTGACACGTAATCTCCAGAACCATTCAATCATTGAAGCATGATTTTTAACTCTTAGAACTAACTATTATTTGTTTACTTAGTATCTAACAAGTAACAATTATTCTTGAAAAATTAAGCAAACACATAGGAACACTTAGCGTAATTCTACCATGCAAACTTATTAACTTAATTCTAAAAATTACCTAAACACATAAAAGGGTACAAGATTGTAACATGTGTCATCAAAGAATTCTCAAAATTTAAACTTAATAATAAACTGAAAATAACATAAATATTAATAAAAATATTCTGAAAATTTCATGTCTCCAATTACAGAATTCACAAATCCAAACAAGTAAATTACGAAATAATTCAGATGTTTTTACACACAAGACTGAAATATAAATCAAAAATAACGTCATGGTTAAATTTTGATGCGTCTTCTGTTGTAACAGCCCAGTCCATACACTTAGGATATTATCCGCTTTGAGCCCCGCCCTCACGGTTTTGTCTTTTGGGAGCTCTAGAGCAATTTCCCAGTAGGTCACCCATCCTAATATTGCTATGGACTCAACAAGCTTAACTTCGGAGTTCTCATCCCCTCCTAAGCCATTGAGCCCCCAAAACGCGTCCTTAAATATTGAGCTAGCTTTGCATATATAAGTACAACATTCACTCTTCTCCGGGCGATGTGAGATGCGTGACCTACTTACCTACTAGCTTCCCTAGCCAGGTCAGGTCAAGTCATCATAATCCACCCTTAGGGTCCGACGTCCTCGTCGGCACACTTCCGGCCGGGGACAGGCTCTGATACCAATTGTAACAGCCCAGCCCATACACTTAGGATATTGTCCACTTTGGGCCCCGCCCTCACGGTTTTGTTTTTTGGGAGCTCTAGAGCAATTTCCCAGTAGGTCACCCATCCTAGTATTGCTCTTGACTCAGCAAGCTTAACTTCGGAGTTCCCATCCCCTCCGAAGTCATTGAGCCCCCAAAACGCGTCCTTAAGTATTGAGCTAGCTCTGCATATATAAGTACATCATCCACTCTTCCCCGGGCGATGTGGGATGCGTGACCTACCTACCTGCTAGCTTCCCTAGCCAGGTCAGGTCAAGTCATCACATCTGTAGCGTATTGACACAAGGTATGAACTCTTCTCTACGATGTTGGTAGAGTGTCCTTGACGTGGGGGCCGAAGAACCTTGAAGATAGGTGGATGGATGGTTGTCATAGCCATGTAGGTGATCCAATTTGAGAAGTGAATTGGGCAGAGTTTTGGAATGGTTTTTGGTCAGGAAGTGATGTCAAATTTTGTTGTAGACATTTCCTATTTATAAAGGAAGTCTCTAGCAGTCTCTTTGAAGTCCTCCACTAAGTAACTCATTATAATTCTGATTTTATTATAGATAAATGCACTTTATTTTTCTTGAATTCACTTGTAATCTTCAATCCCCCTTTTAATATTTTTCAAAACACAAAGCATAACATCCCAAAGGTCTTCAAAGTAATAAATCATGTCCAAGTTCATTATATGTTGCCAATTAGGATCCCAACTGGACTCCACATATCGACATGTCATCAAGATAGTTCTAAAGTGGAAATTCCTACAAAAGAAATCAGGAAATAATGAATTAGAGAAGTCTCCATAAGCAGAATAAGAAAGTTTCCCAAAACAAATCAAAAAAAGTTTCCTAAAATAAATCAGGAAAGTTTCCTCAAATGAATATCATTTTCCAAGTTTCACCTAATTCAACCGGAAAAGCTATTTGTGTACCATTTTACCTCTAAGCACCTCCAAAATACCTAAAAATACAAACTAAGCTAAAAAGAGTAATGTTAAAGGAATTACATAGATAAATAGGGTAAGAAATGCATTAAGAACGTAACACTTTATGCTCATATCAGCTTCTAATGCCTTGTTATTTGATATTGTAAACTTTGGTTGCCCTAGAGGCTTTTGTTAATAAAAATATTTCCTTCTTCAACAAAAAAAAAATTGCTTGGAGCATGATGATGAGGTAATTGTTTTTTTTATCAAAACCATATACGTATAATTAGTAGGTCTAACGTTAAGTTCTTCTTCTATACTTGTTATGTAATATAAAAGATTGTGTTCTTGTACTTTTATTGAGATTGAGATTCAAATGTGATCAAACTTATTTTTTTAAAGAGGATTGTTACTTAATTAAATTATGTTCATTGATATATTGTCCATGACCCTATTTTGTTTTTACTAATCATTGTTATTTATAGTAATAGTAGCTGCACAATTGTTTTAAAAAAAAAAGTTTCATGATCTTCTATCAGTAAAGATTATTAAAATAAATATGAAATAAAAAAAATAGTAAATGAGTGAACAAAATAAGTTTAAAGTTGAAAAAAATTGTGTATAGTAAATAAATTAATATTGAAAGAGGGTATTTTAAGTATTGAATTGGGACGAACAAAGTAAATCTGAAAGAAATAAAGTAAAATTGGGGTGTAAAGAGATTGTGAGGTGAACATAGTAGATTGTAGGGTGGTAATTAATAACTGCACTCATATATTTTCATGTGGTTTTATTAAGGGTGCTACTATTCACATCCAACAATACACTTTATTTACCTCACAAACTATTGAATTGTTGAAATACCAAAATAACTTAATACAAAATTACACTAAAAAACAATAAGTTCTTACAAATTACAATTTATATCTTTACATTTTTTTTTACTTTATATAACACGCACTTAAACTTAAAAGATTAGATTTAATCAGGATTAAAAACCTAAAATATTTGATTAGATTTAATAACGGCTTTTATAACTCCTCTTTTTATAAATTATTCATTTTCTACCGTTCTCATTTTTCTAAAAAAAAAAAAACAAGAAAAAAAAAATTATGCTACCGTTATCAGTAATGGAGTTTGAAAGCAACTGCTTGGAGGCTAACGATGAACTAACCACATCGAAACAATATACGTATAAATAGCATGTCTAACGTTAAGTTTATCTTCTATTCGTGTTATGTAAAGCAAAAGAGTGTATCTTGTATCTTTTGTTGGGATTATGATTTCAATGTGATTAAATTTTTTTTTAGGAGGATTTTTATTTAATTAAATTATGACCATATATGTATAATTAACATGTCTCTTTGTACGTTTTTTTTATTATATTTTTAAAAAATGTATATAAGCTTCATGAAAATACAAGTTGTTAATAATTCTCTCTAACAGAGGCTGATCAAATCTCCAAAACCTATGGTTGTGGCCATAAAATCCTTCTCCTCCAGCGTAGTTTTACGACGAGATGCAGTTTTTCGTTTACTTTTTCTTCTCTTTGGGTTTGCAGAAGACAGTTTTGATGGAGGTATTGAATTTCTATCTCTAGATATGTTTTTGATTTGCCCTTTCTTGGCTGCAATGATTCGCCGTGGAGTCGACCCTTTTGGTTCAGGCTACAGCAAATCTATAATGGTTTTTTAGTGGTGGTGGTTGTTCATGTCCTATGTTCTTCTTGCTAGATGCGAGGTGGACGATAGCGCCGTTGGTGAGAGTGATGACAAGTCAAATTCCAGATCTGATTTCGGGCTTCATTGTTTTAGCGGCGACCTTTTTTTGGTAGTAGTGGTAGATGATGGTGTCCTTGCTATTTTCATGGCAGTTTTCTGTGACTGTGGGACGGGTTTGTGGTCGACAGTGTTGGTGCGACTGCAGCAAACCTAGGGTTTGTGGAGGCTACTAGGGTTTTTAAGATTTTTGACTTATGGGCTCTTTTCTTGGGCTTCAATTGGTTTGACTTTTTTTGGAGTTGGACTAATACTTTAGTGATTGCTAGTCCTGTGGCGTGGACTTGGATAGATTGTGATACGACCCGAACCTAGAATTACCGTTTAACTGTTTTACTTTTATTATTTCTCCTCGGGAATTGTTTTTACGATTTGAAAGTTCTAAAGGTTGACTTTTAAATAAGTTGACTCGACCGAGGATTTTATTTCATGACGAGATAGAAGACGTTGAAACGAGTTCGTGGGCACGTAGCATGCTCAATTTGGAGTTCGTACGAAAAAGTTACGATGTAAATCGGAAATTGTCCGATTTTTGGACGAGTATAAATAGCGGGAAATGAAAAATTTCCCGAACGGGAAACTTTCATTTTTCTTTTTCTTTTTCTTTTTCTTTTCTTCTCTCTCCTTTCTCTCTCCTCTCCCCCGATCGGCCGACCCCGACCCGCTCCCTGCCTCCACCCAACTCCGCCGTCCGGCCGAACTGGACCACCGCACCGGTCGTGTTCGAACCGGCTCGGCCTCCCCGTCACGCCAGTGGCAGCGGCACGGTGGGATTCGCCATCGTTTGGCCGTGTGATGTCCCTGAAGACCGGCCACCGACCGAACCAATCTCTTCCTCCGGCCACCAATCGGCCCGATTTCGAGAGGGGAAAGGGAGACATCGGCCTGCACGTCATCTCCATGGGAGCAATTGACTCGAATTAGAACGGGTAAGTAGAAATTCAAAGTTGAATTTCTAGGGTTTTATGATTTTCGGTGGAGGTTGGATATTTGGTGTTTTTGTTGTAATTGGATGTTGAAATCAGGTTTAGGAGGTTGTTTAGAGTTGATTAGATGGAATTGGAAGTTCGATTGGGTGCTTTTTGTAAAAATTGGAAGTTGGATAATTTGGACCGCCGTCGGGGCCGCCGTTTGTGACGGAGGAGACCTCCAATGGAGGCGGAAATGAGGAGAATGAGTCCCTGTGATGGTGTTGGGTGAATTTGGCGTCGATTGGAGGTGGTTTCGGCCTCCTGCGGTGGAGCTGCCGGTGGCGGTGGCGGCGTCACTGTTCCGGCAGCGAAAGGTTGAAGACGATGAACAATGAAACAGTAAAAAATAAAAGTAAAACGGTAAAAAGTGAAAAGTAAAACAGTAAACATTAAACAGTAAAAGTAAATGGTAAATAGTAATTGGATTTTAACCATTTACTGTTTGACTTTCAAAATTATTGTTTGACCTTGGATTATTACTGTTGACTTACTGTAAAAAGGTTAAAAGCTAATTAAATTGATTTTACGACGAAATAATCAAAAAAGGGATGGGTGTCCTGAGTAATTTTGAGACGTAAATGGTTTCGGTATTTGAGACGTAACTCCAATACCGATAACGATAATTTAAATGGGGTTATTCGGACGAGTGAGGACGTCGTAAATTTCGCTTTATAATAAATTTCGGATTCTGAGATATCTTTTAAACCGTCTCTGTTACAGGTCGAGAAGTTACTCGACGGGACAAGAGCGCGAAATATCGACACGCTCGGCCGTACTGTGAGTGGATTTTATATTAAAATAAATGCATGCAATTACGTTTTATTGAAATGTAATTTATTTAATTAAATGAATTCGTAAGCATGATATGAATTATTGAAAATCGATAATTCATATACTTCTGTTATAATTGTTGATTTAATATTTAAAGTAAATTATGGATTTGGGTTATGCTTTTACTATGTGATTTATCCGGAAACGAGGTTTCCGGAAATAGTATATTTTAATTATTCATAACTTGATTATGTTAAATAAGTTTTAATTAAAGGTAGTGACGGGAAATGAGATTTCCGGGGATTTTATAATTTCGTTATTTATGATTTTCGACATGTGAGACATGTCGACGTTATAAATATAATTTTTGATATTGTTTTACGGCATGTTGGATATGTCGGATATATATGAGTATATTTCGAGGCTATTATACTAATGATTATTATAAGCCTCAGATGTGCGGTCGGGGACCGTACGAATTTATGATATATAAGGGGAAGCGTACTTTCAGTTTTGTTTTCGGATTTTCACCATATCAGGGTCCAGATATATATTGATGCTAGCTAGCTTAGTCGCTTGAGCCCATGCGAGGTGACGACTTGACCACACAGGTCAGATTCACGCTCGATGATCGACGTGTACGGGCATAGTGTCGCCTGAGCCCGTGCGAGGTGACGACTTGACCACACAGGTCAGATTCACGCTCGGTGGTCGACGTGTACGGGCATAGCATGGGACGCTATAGAGAGTCTTGGAGGCTCGACCCTTAGTCTTAGAGGCTATTATTAAATGGTGGTAATGACGTTCCCCTATTCTATTATATGACCAATGGGATTGGTCATGATTTTATATTATTTGGGTTTTCGGGAATATTTTCTCTATGAGACTTTCTGTAATTTAATAAATTCCCGAACCAGCGGGGTTGGGTTTTTATATGACCAATGGGATTGGTCGTGAAATATTATTAATTGATTTTCAAAAATATTTTGTTTTGAAATACAAATATAAACAAAAGTATTATTTGTTTATTTGATATATCAGCGGGGCTGATTTTTAAATACGATTTTCTTAAAACGTGGGACGTTTTATTAAAGGCATGCAATGTGGTTTTATTTCTAAAATATTGGGAAAGTAATATGATACTTTCAATTAAAGTGTTATATTAAATTATTTTATTTTTATCCACTCGCTCTAACGTTTTTAATTTACTTTTCCCTGGGCCCTTCGTTTTAAAATCACCCAGTGTGCAGAGTAGTGATCAGAGGTCAAGAGTACTCGGAGTCGAGGTATAGTCATCATCATTGTCGCTTCCGCTAGGTGGGATCTGTGATCCCTTATCCTTTTAGTTTTATATTACATTTCTTGTGATATTTCCAATTGTGATTCCAGTTCATTTTGTTAGATTGCTCTGATTATCTGTGAGCCAGTTGAATTAAATTTTGTATTTATTTGTGGCGGTTGTTGTGATTTGGGGAGCAGATGGCTCCAGGTGTTACGGATGGAACTGGAATTTAGAATTGTTTTGGTTGTTGTAGGTTTTAGGGTTGTCCATCTTAAGATTGATTTATCGATTTGTCGATAGAGTTAGTCTTAAGGTGGTCCCCGCAGAGCCTTATCCGGGTTTCAGGGTGAAATCTGGTTCGGGTCCTGTCAGATTGGGTCTTTATGGCCCATCGTCATATCTTTTTTTGAATCAAGGGCATATTCAACTCATGAGTTGTTATCCTTTATTCTTGCTTCACCATGAGTGATTAGAGTCTGTGAAAATAAAAGTGCTATAAACGATCTTCAGAATGTAGATGTACTTTTGATGGTTGAATTCCTAAGTGTAGCTAGGTTCTTAATTGTCATATGGAGTAATTCTTATTGTCGCCCCAAATGAGGGTTTTATTCCTTGTACTGTTTGCTGAGTAATATATATTGACTACTGATTCAAAACAAAAAAACATGTCTCTTTGTTCACCCCGCAATCATATTTGTGTAGAATATTCTAAGATATTTACTTTCCTTGTATGTAACAGTAAATTATTCAGTGTAATCTTAAAATATATTTTCTTGTTGATATAGGTTTGTATCTATATATATATATATATATCTCATATATGGAGAAGAATAATTCATTGAAGCATTAAACCCAAATCATATTTTTGTTTTCTAGTTGGTATCACAGCCAACCCAAAGCAAAACCGCAAACCCTACACAAATTTCCGCTGCAAAGATAAATCTCAAATCCCATACACGCAAACACCACACAAGCAAAAAGCAAAGCACAAACCAAAAAGCAAGCACAAACCCAAAAACAAAATCCCACAAAGCACAACAACCAAATAGCAAAAAACAAAGAAAGAAAAAAAGAAAAAAAAAAAAAAAGAAGGAGGAGCTGCCGGTGGGACCCACCACGTGCAATAGCAGCAACTAGTCGAGCCGAGCCTAGCCGAGTCGAGTAACCAGCCTAGCCCACCCGCTCTGACACTCTTTGCTCCTCATTTTCTCCTGCTCTTGTCGCGTAATCAAATCAGCCCAACCGGCAGGACCACCACGTGCCTGCTCCTGCTCCTGCTCCTGTCAGACTGCTTTTGTTCCCTTTGTCTAAGACAGCTCAACAGTCCAGTTCTTTTTCTTTTTCAAACATAACAACATAGCAAGTTGGATAATTCCAATTCAAATGGAACACAATATCAACCATACCGATGATTTCACCGGATCATCTTGCATACCAAATTCATATGAAAACATAATGTGCACGCTTTGTGGATATTTCGATCATAGCAAACAATGATGTTTTGAAGTAATTGAATACCCGGATTGGTGTGATTTCACCAAGAGACCTCGCAAAAATCAAGCATAAGTTGTCATGCCTACTACAGAGGATGAGCATTTTATCGCATGTCTCCACTAATGTAGCACAGTCAAGTATGAATGGTCAAACTATTTTGAATAACACTTGGATACAGAGGCATTGGACCACATGACAAATGACCCTACTCTCTTGACCAAAGTTAAACAGTCCTCTCAGAATGTTGTGTCTACCATTGATGGTACCCCAATTCCAGTTATTGGAGGAAGGTTCTGTCGTCTTATTTGATATCTTAATCCTTGAATCTGTCTTAGTTGTTCCATCACTAGCATATATTCTCATGTCCGTTAGTCAGATCATTCTAGCCCTTACATGTATTGTTACCTTCTATCCATCATTCTATGTGTTTCAAGACATTCTGACACGGCAGATTCTTGGTTATGCTGTACAGAGGGGGAAATTATAATATCTGTATCTAACAAAGACTAAAGAAAAATATAAACATCTTTTGGGGGAAGCTAATCAAGTTCATGGAGTCGTGAGTGGTCGAGAAGCTGTGTGGCTTTGGCATCGTCACCTAGGCCACCTCAACTTCCATTATCTCAAGAAGCTGCAACCTCAGTTGTTTTCTAGTGTTGACGCTTCAGATTTTCATTGTGACACTTGTGAACTGGCCAAGAGTCACCATGTTTCATATTAAATAAGTCTTCACAAAAGTCTGGTTCCTTTTATGAAGATACACTCCGATGTATGGGGCCCTATGAAAATCCCTTCACTATATGGCGCTCGTTATTTCGTCACTTTTATTGATGACTGCACCCGAATGACTTGAGTTTCTCTCTTGAAGAACAAAAGCACTGTTTGTTCCAAGTTCAAAGAGTTTCACAAGATGGTGTGTACTCAATACCAACAGACCATTTGTGTTCTCCAATCTAAAAATGGTGGAGAATATGTTAATGGACTTGTGCAAGAGTTCACACAATCTCATGAAATTTGACATCAAACTTCAAATTTCAAATTTCTATACTCCTACGCAAAATGGATTGGCAGAACGGAAGAATCTGCAATTACTTGAAGTTACTCGTGCCTCGTTGTTTGGCAGGAATGTTCTTCTTGAATATTGGGGAGAAGCTGTGAAGTCTGTTGCATATCTCATCAATCGTACTTCTTCTTGGGTGATTGCGTTTCAAAACCCTCAACAACAAGTTAACAAACTTCTTTCGGTTCTCTCTATGCCTAATTTGGAGCCTTGTGTATGTGGTTACACAGTGTATGTTCATATTCCCAAGCCTCAAAGAATCAAGCTTGATCATCGTGCAAGAACATGTATTTTTGTGGGTTATGCAGAGTTTCAAAAAGGTTGTAGATGTTATGAACCGCGAACTGACACTATACATACATCTCTTGATGTCTCTTTTCGTGAATCTGAGCCATACTTCTCAGCGGGAGCTTTGGAGTCCTCCCTTTAGGGGAAGAGAGTTAGTGAAGGAAATCCTCAAAGTTTATTTGATTTTGAAGAATTTACAGAACTAGAAGCCTTAGAATCACGATTTGAAATTGCTATAGAAGAACAAAATGGAAATAGAAGTATAGGTTTAAGACCCATTGTATTGGAGCAGCTGACCCCATCATGTGAGCTACGTGACAAAGTAGTGCAAGAGGAATTCGAATCAGTGCAAATTGTAACGAATGCAGAGCCATCTAACAGCCACCAAACTGAGCCATGTCAACTAATTGAGCCAAGCCATCAAGTTGAGCCAAGTCAAAATGCACCATGAAATAGAGGAGTTGAATCAACACCTTCGGCCAAGAATGAAGAGTTTGAGGGACATGTGGTCCTACTAGAAAGACCCATTAGCTTTTTTGAGCAAAATCTATGGACAAAGAAGCAATCAGGGTCTATTCTAATCAAAAACCAATATCACATACTGCTCCGCCAAGTACTTTCCCTTTGTCACCAACCGAAGAATCTAACGGGAATGTTCCTCCTCAAGTACTATTAATTTCAAATAATTTATCTAGGGTAGATATTATTGATGTTAGGAAATCATAAAGGGTAGTATTCATAAAAAACACTATGAATCAGATATCAAAGCCAAAGCAAAATATCCTATAGTTAATTATATGCCTAACTATAAGTTGTCTGGGTCACATGCACTTATTGTCGATTAATTATATTATGTATCTATTCCGAGTAATGTACAAGATGCATTGGCAGATCCCAAATGGAAACAAGCGATAAATGAAGAACTTGAAGCCTTACATAAAAACTCAACTTGGGATATTGTGACTATGCCACCCAGAAAAAATATTATTGAATGTCGTTGGGTGTATATAGTGAAACTCAAAGCATATGAGAGTATTGACATATATAAAGCTAGATTGGTTGCAAAGATCAACACTGTCTGAATATTGATCTCACTAGCAGCAATTAGAGATTTGCCTCTTCGGGAATTTGATGTGAAGAACGCATTTCTCAATGAAAACTTAGAAGAAGAAGTGTACATGGACATACCACTAGGAGTCAAAAATAAACACTGTGATGCTAGCAAAGTTTACAGATTAAAAAAGTCTCTATATGGTATAAAACAATCTCCTAGAGCATGGTTTGGGAGATTTTCCAAATCAATGAAGGCGTTTAGTTACAAACATAGCAACTCAGATTATACTTTGTTCATTAAGCGTAGTTTGGGTAAGATTACTGCTCTGATTGTATATGTTGATGATATGATTTTCACATAAAGAGATGGAGACCCTACATAAATATCTTTCAAAGGAGTTTGAGATGAAAGACCTTGGGCAATTGAAATACTTTGTAGGTATTGAAGTTGTACGATCTAAGAAAGAAATTTCTTTATCCCAGAGTAAGTATATACTCGAATTGTTAGCTAAGATATGGATGTTTGATTGCAAGCCAGTTGAGACACCAATTGAGATGAATCACAACCTCGCCATCTATCCGGATCAGGTTCCAACAGATAAAAGAAGGTACCAACTTCTAGTAGGGAGACTCATTTATCTTTCTCATACTAGACCTGATATTGCTTATGTTGTGAGTGTGGTTAGCCAATTTATGCATTGTCCCAATGAAGAGCATATGAATGCAGTATATCGTATTCTCAAGTATCTCAAGAAGGCACCTGGAAAAAATTTGTTGTTTGAAAAAAAAAATGAATTAGAAGTCGTGGGATACACAGATGCTGATTGGGCAGGTGATAAGATTGATAGAAGATCTACATCTGGATACTTCGCTTTTGTTGGAGGAAATTTAGCGACTTGGCGTAGTAAAAAAATAAAAAGTTGTTGCTAGATGAAGTGTAGAAGCAGAGTTTCGAGGTATGGCACATGGCGTATGTGAATTGTTATGGATCCGAAATGTGTTAAAGAACTTATGTGTCAAATTTTACAAAAGCCTATGGACTTGCATTGAAATAATACATCAGCAATCGAAATTGCTCATAATCCAGTTCAGCATGATCAAACTAATCATGTGGAGGTGGATCGATTCTTTATCAAGGAGAAGTTAGACATGAAAGTCATTCGATTCCCATTCATATTTACAGAAGACCAGTTGACAGATGTTCTCACAAAAGGAGTGTCAAAGAAAGTATTTGATGACTCAATTGACAAGTTGAACATGACTGACATCTATGCGCAAACTTGAGAGAGAGTGTATAATATTTTAGGATATTTACTTTCCTTGTATGTATAAGTAAATTAATTAGTGTAAACTTATAATATGTTTTCCTTGTATATGTAAGTTCGTATCCCTATATATACCTCCTCTATGAAGAAAAATAATTTATTGAACCATTAAACCCAAATCATGTTCTTATTTTCTACTCAAACCAAAATTTTCAATTTTATCCTTAGAAAACAATAATATAAATTATAATTATACAATTTAAAGAAGGCCAAACTAAAAGAAAATCTCTATCTCTTTTTAATTTATTTTAATTCCATATTACAGTTAAATCTCTATAAATGAATAATGTCGGGACCATGAAAAATTATTACTTTAAAGAGTTTATTGTTCAAGGAAGGTTAATTGCATAACTTTCAATGTGTGTCTTGACCTAATTAGATTAGATTAGTAGAATCTTTAGTTGATAGGCAATCTCAGATTCTTCGATATACTTGATGTAATGCATATATAAATGTCTCCTTATCAATGAATAAAATATCGATTTGCATCTACCTTTTTCTCTCAGAATACTTTCATTATTTTTCCCTTGTTACTTTGTCTACTCAAACCGTTGTGACAATCATGAAGGCTAAGACATTGATTAGAATAGAAAATAGATTCAAAAAAAGAAAAAATAGACACTATGAAACAATCATGTGACTTGTGGCGCTATTGTGCGCAATACTAATTTTATTTATTATTTTTTTTTACTATGTTTTATTTCATTATAATTCTTTAATTTTAGTGAGAAAATGAAAAAATTTGAGTTGAAATATAATTATAGGGTGAAAAAAAAAGACTATAGCCGCACCTAATTTTACAGATAAGAGTGAAAAATTTAAGTTAAAATATAATTGTTGGATGAATAAAGAAAGGAAAGTACTTACTCGACCAACCATAGTCAGGTTAACTAATCCAAGCCAATAAAAACAGGCAACATGATCTTTTTTTATATAATAAAAGATAAAACAGGAGGTGGTGGGGATATTTGTAGTATTATTTAATGGCTAATTTGCCACGTGGTCTGTTTTCATCTACTTTGGTCAGTTTTAACTGACTATCTATGGTCAGGTAAGTTTTTTTCATAAAGAAAACTGTTGAAATGTAATTTTTTTTTTATAAAAAAAACTGTTGAATCATAATAGCCGCATGTATTAAGTATTTCCATATCTATAAATTTCGTATCAAATTCCTAAAATAAGTAAAGAAAATTTCAAAAATAAATTCTAATTACTATCACACTCAGCAACAACGTGTAACATATATCCCCACATCGCCAGCTAAATAAAAAATTATGGTAAGTGGTGATGGCACTCCAGGTGTCATCAATAAATCCCAACCGTCGGTTACCACCCAGAACATCCTTTGCTGACGTCAGCGAACCATCAGACGGCGGCACTCTCTCAGTATAAACGGCCCAAAGCCATCAAATTGAAGCACCGAAAGAAGAACAGAGAAGAAGAAAGGAGGAAGAAATGATGCAGCTCTCTATTCCAAGAGGTAACGAAAACCTAAACCCACTTTTTGATCTTATATATTTTGATACAATGTATAATGTATAGGTCTGTGTAATTTGCAGTGAGAAACCTCAAGGCTTTTAGAGTGGCGATCTTTGCTATCCGAAGCTCTCATTTCTCCACGGCGGCTCAGCCCTCGTCTTCGAGTCCTCCGGTAATAATCGATCAATCTTACTGTTTTGGATTTTTTTTGACTAAGAGCGATACTGAGTTGGACTTGGTTATTATTCTGACAAAATATTTTGAAAATAGATATTAGCTATTGGAATACCAATCAGAGATTTAGAATTGCTGAAGTGACTGGGATGCTGTTTGTGTTTTTGATTTGATTTGAAATTTCAGAGAGTTCCGAATCTGATTGGAGGTGCTTTTGTTAATTCACAATCGACTGCGTCTATTGATGTTATAAATCCTGTAAGTTTGTAATATGCTTCACTTTGTATCTACTTTTTTCTTTCTTGTTTCTGTTGCCGAATTTATGATTGTGGTTTTGCTTTCAATTTCATAAATTGGTTTGTAGGCGACGCAACAAGTTGTTTCACAAGTACCCTTGACCACAAATGAAGAGTTCAAAGCCGCGGTGTCTTCAGCAAAGAAGGCGTTTCAAACATGGCGTAACACACCAGTTACGACCCGTCAAAGGGTCATGCTTAAGCTCCAAGAGCTTATTCGTAGAGACATTGTGAGTGTGATGGTTTTGATTTTTGATTTCCTCTATTTGAATGAAATGCTTTTAGTTGATTAAGATTAATCACTCTATTCTCTTTTCAGGATAAGTTAGCCTTAAATATCACGACAGAACAGGGCAAGACGTTAAAGGATGCACATGGTGATGTGTTTCGTGGGCTAGGTTAGTGTATGTGCTTTTCTATTTGTATAATACTTTAAGCTTTTCAAAAGTGGAGTTTTAGGGGTGTTGATGAGGCTCTGTTAATTTTTTTTCTTTTTTCTTATTCAGAGGTGGTTGAACATGCATGTGGTACAGCAACCCTTCAGATGGGGGAATACGTTTCTAATGTATCAAATGGAATTGACACGTATAGCATTAGAGAACCACTTGGTGTTTGTGCTGGGATTTGTCCATTCAACTTTCCGGCCATGATTCCGTTATGGGTGAGCCTACTTTCTATATCTCCCCCTCGTACTTAGAAGATCAACTGACTACTGTCTTTTCTCATTTGCATGATTGATCCACACATGTCTCAAACATCTTTCTCTTTTGTCTTCACCTCCTTTTCTCTTCTTCATAAAATAGGGTTTGTATCTCACCTAATTGCTCAGATAAGATACTGTCATGTTGCATCTGATTCAACACTGCAGCTTTTGATATTATAGTGTTATTCGGGTGTTTCTTCCCCTTCAGATTTCCACTCATTATATATATATATATATATATATAAAGTGATTTTCAGGTGCGGACGTCCGCACCGTGCGGATGCCGCGTATCCGGCCACCGGCGAGGCGGCGCCGGCGTATCCGGCCGGTGGGCTTTGCTCGCCCCAGCCCGGCGACCCCGTCTGTGCCGGCCCGAGGTCCGTCGCCGGCCGGCAGCGGCCGGAAATCCAGAAAATGCAGAAAAATGACGGGGTACTGTTCATTTTTCTGCTTTTTCTGGATTTCCACCGGGCTGCCGGCCAGCGATCGAGCTCGGGCCGGCACAGAAGGGGTCGCCGGCGTGGGGCGAGCAAAACCCACTGGCCGGATACGCCGGCGCCGCCTCGCCGGTGGCCGGAAACGCCGCATCCGCACCGTGAACAGTGAGTGCGGACGTCCGTAGCCGAGAAGGACTGTATATATATATATATATATATATATATATATATATATATATATATATTTAACACAAGCACACTAAAGCCACTTCTACTGCGCTTATTTTTTCCTGGATCATTACAAGGTAGTTTTGCAAAGAAAGAAAAAAAACAGTTCTACCATATCTTAATTGTTTGTCTCATGATCTTACCGCAGATGTTCCCAATTGCAGTTGCCTGTGGGAATACCTTTATCCTAAAGCCATCAGAAAAAGATCCAGGTAACTGAATCGATTAGCATTTGGTGTATCTAATATTGGAGCAGTACCTCCCTCACCTTTGTAATTATGAAATCATAAGGAAAATAGTACTTTAGTAAGATTAAATTTGCTTCCTGATGTTGGTCTGAGTTATTATAGGTGTTAACATAGTAGGTGCTTTTCGGTTGAACTCGTTGATGTTATTTGTGAAACAACTTTTTCTTAGGGAACCAGAAGGATCATATTCTCATGGAATTAGGTTGATTGTATTTTTCTTTAAATTTGAAGGCGTATAAGAAGCTTATATTTACTTTTCTAGAATCTACTAATTGCATCCAACTTTTGTCATGTTAAAGTGTATTCAAATAATTTTCTTTTGGATTTTTCTTACGAATGAGGGTCAGTACTTTCTTTTCCGCAGGTGCTTCTGTTCTGCTAGCAGAGTTGGCAATGGAGGCTGGTTTGCCTGATGGTGTCTTGAATATTGTTCATGGAACCAATGTATGCATGCGCTCAAACTACTTTTACTTACTCGACCTGTACTTATCTTTATTTTTTCCCAAGTAGATGCTTCGATGCTCTTGAGTTCTCATTCTTGATCTTTACTGATTTTCATTTTGAAGACGTTGAGAATCTATCTTGCATGAGTTTTCGTCTTTCATATCTGTCTTGCATGAGTTTTCATATTTCTTTGCTTTCTATCATTTGGGTCTATGCTATTTGATATTGGTGAGAGCAAAAGTGCGGGATACAAATATGAGTTAATTTCCCGGACTGGGTTGGAGTTGCCTTTCAGTAGTTAGCCCCAGATGGGATGCTAATGTTAGTTCTAAAGTCCTTTTAGATGTTTAAAAGCTTTTCCACTTGGAATAACAAATCAATTTATGTTTTCCTTAGTCCTCAGACATGTCAATCTAGTTTGATTGCAAATGAAGGGTTTGAGTGAGAATGTTCTTCTAGGTACCGAAAGTGTGAGCGAACAAATTTTTCCTTGGGTTTGATTTAGTGAAGAAGATATTTTCTCCTGGAATTTGGCTGACCACAAATTGTATGATGCAATTTCTCATCCCAATATAAGATTGTTGGTTTTCACCTATATTTCAATCTTGGTGAAAACAACACAGAAATAAGATATTTCAACATTTGATTTACCATACTTTGTACAGTTGTGTTTAAATTTGCAATGATTCTTCCCGAGGCATTATATAATTGAAATTTTTGGGTACTCTGATGTAATACTTTTGCGACCTTTGAGAAGTGGTCTTCCTTCCTAAATGCTAAGTACTTTTGTGGCAGGATGTTGTTAATGCAATTTGTGACGATGATGATATCAGAGCTGTATCATTTGTGGGTTCAAATACAGTAAGTGTCCTCACCATGATTGCATCCTTGTTCCACTTCCTGTGTTGTATTTATGTACAATCCATCCATAAGCTGATAATAATTTTTGCACTTTGATGATTCAATTAGTCCTAGTAGTTGTCTTCCTATTTTGTTTTGGATTTGGTCTGCAATTGAGTTGATAGCCCAGATATGAAGTTCATGAGGATTAGCATTGAATACATATTTTTTTAATTGAATTGTTTCTTGAGTTGAAGTATCAATTCTATTTGTGGGATTTATGTTCCAGTTCATGTGTTGTATTTATGTATCATTTTCCATTATTTGATAATTATGTGAACTTTGATGATTCAATTAGTCCTAGTGGTTGTCTTCCTAGTTTGTGTAGGGTTTCCCCTGCCATTGAGTTGATAGCCTGGATTCAGTTCATGAGGATTAGTATAGAACATACATATTTTAGTCTAAATCATTTCTTTGAGAGTATTTCTTGAGTTGAAGTATCAGTTCTATCTGTAATACTAAAGTTCCAGTTTTACCTTTGATGTCAATATTCTTTGGGAGGGGTGATTGTGCCATTAATATCTTTGGCAGAATAACTACTTTTTCCTCAATGTGACATGGAAATGTGATTCTCTCAATGTTGCTTTTGCAACTTTTTCCTGTCATGCTACTTTAATTTTCCTAGCTGTACTCTTACACAATACTCTCTACATCAAAAGGCCGGCATGCACATTTATTCAAGAGCATCAGCTAAAGGGAAGCGTGTTCAGGTAAGTCATCTTTGTGTACAACTGCT
The DNA here is from genome assembly GCA_963682095.1 of Potentilla sterilis. Classification (NCBI taxonomy): domain Eukaryota; kingdom Viridiplantae; phylum Streptophyta; class Magnoliopsida; order Rosales; family Rosaceae; genus Potentilla; species Potentilla sterilis. Next base: position 28,118,214 of record OY821762.1, on the reverse strand, counting down.
TTTCTTAAGAGCCGACTAGTGGCTTTAATACTTTTCAACTGTTGAAGATGAACTGATTACAGTTACCTTGATAAATTACTTTTTTCAGTCCAATATGGGGGCAAAAAATCATGCAATCGTCATGCCTGATGCCAGTCCTGATGCTACTGTGAATGCTCTAGTTGCCGCTGGTTTTGGTGCTGCAGGACAGAGGTGCATGGCACTCAGCACAGTTATTTTCGTTGGAGATTCAAAGTCATGGTATGGTATTGCCTTCTTTTGTTTTTTTTGTTTTTTTTTTTTACGCTCTTTGATTTGTTTGATTTTCTATGAAAACATAAAAGATATTAAACCTACATACAAAGCATAACTATTGAGAGGTTTATTGACCATTAAAGTGCTTGGAAGTTTTGTAGGCATTATAAAATAATGACACTAAAAGATAGTAAACCATTTTTTTTTAATTTTAAAAAGGTTCTTGTAGAAGCAAATGTGGATACATTATTCTGTTTTCTGAACACCTACCTGAAATTGGTACCCATCTTATGTTACATTTTGACAACTAGAACATTGTATAACTCTTCTTTTAGATTCAAGCTGATGAGGATTTCATATTTTTTCTCAAGTGTTTAGATAATCTATGTGGTGGCACTTGTCGTGTCGAGCTCCTTTCACTTAGCAAAATCACCTTCCTGGTCCAATCTTCCAAAACATTTCAAGATCCAACATGTTCTCTTCCTGTAAAATATAAAGATTCTTACTAACCATTTTCACATTTCTTATATGAAAAATATTTTCATATATTTTAGAAAAATCAAAGTCAAATCACAAGTTTAAGAAGACTGATATTCTTAAGATCCATTTATTTACTGTGTACATTAGAGAAACTGAATGTTTACCTACTTCCCTGAGTTCATCTCTGTCTTTATAGGTATCCTTATGGTTTTCTACCCCTGAAACATTTTGTCATGTCATATCTTAATCAGGAAAATGAATAATTGACATTAGATTTAAACCATTACTTTTTCCCAGGGAGAATAAACTTGTCGACTGTGGCAAATCCTTAAAAGTAAGTGTGGGGACCGAACCTGATGCTGACCTTGGTCCTGTCATTAGCAAGCAAGTACGTACACGAAAGTTCCTTTAATTTTCTTTTTCATGAAGACCAATTTTATGACACAATTATGATTATTATTTTCATGTGACCCAATAATGATATTGAAAGTTCTTTCTATTATTTATCAATTAGATTCAAGATCCAATAATGATATTGAAAGTTCTTTCTATTATTATTTTCATGTGACCCAATAATGATATTGAAAGTTCTTTCTATTATTTATCAATTAGATTCAAGATCCTGGCCAAAATAGAACATGTAGTTGAAGCGGCAATATTAGATCCTGACAACATTGGGGTGACTTGGTCGCTTTCATTAATGACATATTACGCAATTCTCTCGCAGGCAAAGGAACGGATCTGCAATTTAATCCAATCGGGTGTTGAAAGTGGTGCCCGACTATTGCTTGATGGAAGGAATATAGTGGTACGTTCTTGTAGATTTAATAATCCTCCCTTTTAATCATTATTTGCTAATCTTCTTTAATGTACAAATATGCAACCGACTCTTTTCAGAGAGATTGACTCGCTTCTTTATGCTTGACAAACAGGTCCCGGGCTATGAGCAAGGAAATTTTATTGGCCCTACTATTCTATCAAATGTTACGGCTGACATGGAGTGCTACAAGGTCTTCTTCTTCCTCCTTTTTTGTTGGGTTTTTTCTTTTCCTAAAACTTTCGTTTGTATTTTCTTCTTGGTGCATCAATCCTAGATTTAGAGAACACTCACTAGATAATGAATTAACATATCCATCAAGATTTCTGTTTATGAATTCACTGATATGGATATGGCAGTGGAGAATATCAAAGATTTAATATTTGGCTAGAATATAATGAAATAAGGAAAGTACATTTTCAGTTCTCTGAAAATGGGAGTGAAAATTTCATCCCCTTTGCATATCAAGTGCCATTGTTTCTGTTGGTGAAGGTCTCCAACACTGATATTTCCTTAATTATGAACTTGTATCTCAGTACTATCTTCAGTGCCTAAGATAGACTTCATGTTTTGAACTGACTCCACTTACAGTATATTTATACCCGGTCGGCAATTGTCTGGATTTGATGATGATGAAAACAAGTTGAAATTCAATGTCGGAACTTATTATCTTATACTTTTTGTGCAGGAAGAAATTTTTGGACCAGTTCTTCTTTGCTTGGAGGTATGTAGATGGCTGCATCACTGTTTCTCAGCGAGTTATCTCTTTTTTATTTTCCTGGCTTGGAAATTGCTAATCTACATTTTTTCTTCTTAATGCCAGGCTGACAGTCTAGAAGAGGCTATAAGTCTTGTTAACAGAAACAGGTACTCATTGCCGCTTCCCTTATTACCTTAATTAGAACAATTTCTGATGGAGATTTATTTCCAAGCACATTGTACCTACAAAACAACTTCATACACATATATTACCCTTTTTGTGTCATCGTTAGTATATGACAAGTAGGGATCGTTCAATCCGGGGAAATCAAGGGCATTCAATCACATAAAGCATTATAAAATCATATTGGAGGTTTAACATTTGAATCTATATCCTACTGAATTTTACGAAATTAAATTCTAATTAAATATATACATATGATCAACATCTTTCACACAATACACATCACACAAAACTCACATAACATGTAACAAATCAAATCACGAAAACATGGCAGCAAAATCATCACCGATTTCATGCTAGTTTAGTTCCAATTTAATTAGAGCCCTTCGTGGTTCATCTAATTATTCAAAACTCCTCAATTATTTAGAACTAGCTTCGTACATAATCCTAAACATATTGCTAATCAGTTTAAAGACACTTTGTGTAGAAATTAAACAAAGAAACACACAAGCACAATGAGTCGAATTGGAAACATGCAACAAGTATGGCATCACCTCACCTTGCTTCAACATGCATATTTTTTGAATTACTCTGCCCCTTAGAACCAATACAAGATAAATCAACTTCGTGTATAAGTTACCTCATATCATGTTCGGCAACATGAAGCATATACTCAAGAATCGGCCATGGCCATGGCTGCCCTCAAACATATAACTTGTTATGCATACGAATTCAGAATATAAACCAAACAAAATCATCAAACCATGCGACAAACTTACTGCCCTATTATCATACAAATCCAAAGTTAAATTAATAAAACCAAATAAACATCTACAAATCCTTACAAACTTCATAGACAAAGTTAAGTAATTACACAGAAAAATACAAGCCATGAGAGATGAGTGAATCACACTTTAAAAGAAACCTTGGAGAGGATTCGGCAAGAGAGGATTCGGTGGAGATGAAGACTTGCGAAATTGATGAACAATGGTGGAATCGGCTTTGTAAATATCTGTATGGATTTATGGTGCTAATTGGACAGTTTTAACTAGTGAAAAGTGAGAGAGAAGAGATGAATTTTTGTGTATAAATCGTCCAATATATAGAGGCAAAAGGTTGGCTGCAACTAGGGTTCACAAAACCTAGTTTTTCTCAAACTTATCCTGCTGGCAGATTTGACATTCGAGTGAAGATTACAGAATATCTTTCTCTAGAAAATAGATATTGAGGTGATTCCAGTTCGGTTGGAAACTAGACTCCCGTAGCTTTCCATCCATACATGGCACGTCATCTGGTTCGAAGTGAGCTATCCGGGAGAGTCTGTGGAAGTTGGATGACCTGCACAGGAATTCTGTCGAATTTATTCAGGATTTGTTGCGATTTTCTTCTTCTATTTTCTGCCGAAAATTCCCAAGATAATGACTGAATAATTGAGCAATATCTCTTTAGGTTTTCCATGAATTAATTCAGTTAAAAATCTTGCACAAATGATGGAATTCAGTCCACATTCGTAAGCCAAATCCATGTAGAACTCTATTTAGGTTTTCTTCTTTCTGCAGACTTGACCTTCGTGCATTCAAACCGGCATAACTTTTTGCTCAGGAAAGCTTTTGCTGCGATTCCAATTGAATATGAAACTAGACACACAGAGCTTTCTCATGATATATGATTCGCCTCCTGGTTCCTTGTGGATCGTCTGGCGTAAATTCGGGAAGTTGAGTGACGTGCACTGAAATATGTTGAAGTTTCTGGATTTGCATCCGATTTGAACTTGTGATTCCTTGCATCTTATTTTGCTCCAATTTCAGTGACCCCTTGCCTTTCTCAATCCTTTATGTGTCAACTGCATATGAGAGAAGAAAAATCTATCAAAAGCAAAGTTTATGTTTTACAAATTCAATAAAACATCTCAGAGACTTTTCGAATAGGCTTTTGATAATTTATGTCGAAATTATTCTATTTAAGCACATTCTCACATTAAACTCAACCAAAACTCAAGACTCAGTTATATAACTCTATCTTACAACAATAAGGGTTAAGCATTTGATAAATGGGGGTAAAAACACATTAAGAACATCGCATTTTATGCTCCTATCAATTTCCTCAAGTATTCTGTGGGGTTCATTATTGTTGTGTGTGTGTGTATATATATATATATATATTTATTTATTTGGAACAGATATGGCAATGGTGCTTCTATATTCACTTCATCTGGGGTAGCTGCACGTAAATTTCAGACAGAGATTGAGGCTGGGCAGGTAATCACATTTTTTTAGCATCTTATGTAGCTGAATTTGCCAGAAAAATAATTGGACTGATAGAAAGTTCAACCAAGAAACATCCAAGATAAGTTGTACATGTTATATCAATTTCTGAATGATTTTGAGTTTAAAACAGGTTGGTATAAACGTTCCTATTCCAGTTCCCTTGCCCTTTTTCTCGTTTACCGGCAACAAGGCATCTTTTGCGGGCGATTTGAACTTCTATGGTATTATTACCTACTCTTTTACCAGTAATCTATTTTCATATATATTATTGTAGTTATTTATTAAAAGCTGATTGAAATTAATTTGTTCGAGGTATGTAAAGAGTTTGTTACAAATTACAGGCAAGGCAGGTGTTAACTTTTTCACCCAGATTAAAACAGTAACTCAGCAGTGGAAGGACTTACCAGGCAGCAGTGTAGTTAATCTTGCTATGCCAACTTCTCAAAAGGCATAGTTGCCTTGCTACAAAATATTGTACCATTATGGCACTCAGTTACAATAAATCAATATATCAAGGTTCTTCCCATTATTGGTTTGCAATGTTACCGCATGTGGTCTTTTCTTGTTCGGAAGTGTGGAGTTGATATAGCTAAGCAAATGCCAAAGCAATAACCTGTGCACCTGTTAATGTTGTTGCATTGGAAGCCCGGAGTTACATTCGTGCAAAAAATGACTTGCACTTAAGATAACAGAGACTAGGGTTAATGTTGTTGCATTGGAAGCCCGGTGTTACATTCGTGCAAAAAATGACTTGCACTTAAGATAACAGAGACTAGGGTCCCAATCCCGCTCCACGGAATTTAAGTTTGAAAAATGCATATCTCGTTTTGTATCGATTATGTTTTAAAACGACGGAACGGAATTCTGATCTCGTTTTAAAACGACGGAATTATTTAAAACGGGATTGAGATAATTCCGTATGAAATAAAAATAATTATATTATATATATATATTAACTTGATTTCAATCGTAGAATTAAAAATTAAAAAATATTCAACCGTTGATGAGTTGATTTAATTAAACCCTATATGGATTCTGGAACTCAGTTCGTTAGTCCTCGTCTGAGTCGTCTCCTCGTCTCCTCGACTAATCCATCACCTCGAGTCCTCGTCCTCTGACTCTCCGTTGTCTCCGAGCTCAAGTCCTTTGACTCTCCCGTCAAGTCCTCCGACTCTCGTCGTCTCCGATCCCAAATCCTCTTCCTCTCCCGGTCGGCGCTCGCCATCTTCCCTGAGGTTTCCATTTGCTTCCGCCGGGAATCCTCCGACTCTGCGCCGGCTGAAGCCCCAAATCGGCCTCGCCCGACGACTCCGCTCTCGTCGGCTTCTCCACTTCTCACCTCCGGCTCCCTGGTATCAAATTATGTTCAATGCTTGTTTCCATTTCAAAAATGTTCTTATGTGATTTTGAATCTTTGATCATTGATTCATTTGTAAATATTGTGTTTATAGTTCTATTTGCTGTTCTGTTATGTCAAACAGGTGTTGATTCACAGCTCCAAGTTGGGTTTATGGAAGTTTATGTAACATAGCGGAGTTCATTGTGAAGGAGGAAGTTTGAAAAGGGTTCTTTGGAAATCGAGGAGTGGCAGCTGGTCTTGTGAGACTGTAAGGTTGGATGATACAATATTTACTTTTACTGTTTCAAATTAACAGTATGTAGAGTCTTGGGTGTTCGCTAAATGCAACTAGCCAACTAGTTTAGGGCAGTGTGATACAATGTTCAAAAATTTAGGAGTGGTTTTAAGTAAAGCCTGTCATTGTGTACAGTAGCACATGCTATTTTTCAAAAGCTTAACACGCTCTTGGATTTGCTTATGTAAGTTTGATTATGAGAAGGTTACTTTTCCTAGGGTTGGTCTCACATCGTCTGATTTCTCTTCTAATCGCTGTAATTGGATAAGATGGGGATCAATGTAGTTTTTCTATCTGGTCCTTCCGATGTCATCTTCTTGTCATTGCTTGCAGCTTGTTTTTAGTTGACAAAGTAAGTTTCAAGTGTATTTGCTTGGGCTGCATGATTATATAATTGGCTGACAGACTTACTACTTTATCGGCTGGTCTATTTTTTGTTTTTACAAATTTGTAGCTCCTCTAAATTTTGTGTAATCTATCTTTCGTGGATTCCACAGATTAAACCTGGTACAACCATACAATTATAATTCCAAATCTCTAGTCTTGCTTGCAGGGCTCTGGCTGGTACAATGCCCAATGGAGGAGATAATCGCTGATTGTTCAGGATGCTTTCTTCTCGGGAGTTTACATTACATGTTCTATCATTTACCTGTTTGATTATAATCTATATACATTTCTTCTTTCTTTATTCTCAATCGAAACAACATTTTTCTTAATCACATATTTTTATGGTGGTGCACAGACATGTTGAAACAACCTTGTCTAGAGTCTAGGCAATTGTTATGTTACGTTACCTGGACATTAACTTGTTATGTTACCTAGACATGAACTTTATTATGTTGTTCAGTATGAGATTTGCTATGTAATTCAATATGTGATTTGTTATGTTGTGGACATTTGCTTTTGAATTGCAAGAATTTAGTTTTATTTATGAACAAATGAACTTATTGCTTAAATTGATGAACATAGATCCTGTTTTGGTCCCAGTCCCGTACGAGATCCCGGGCATGCGAGATCATTTTTCAAAAAATCTAATCCTATGCTGTCCCGTTTAAAATCTCACGGGACAGGACCGGGATCCGACCCATGCCCAGCCCATCCCGGTCCATGCCCATCCCTAATATAAACCAAGAAAAAAGGATTATTACCGCTACTCAGCAAGAACTAGATTGGTTTTACCCAGAACTTCTTCCAAGTGTTCTATCATTAGTGTTAAGCCTTTCTTCTAAAACTCATTGATCATAGAACAAGATTTAAATAGGTCATGTTTGTTCCTCACAATCATATATTGAGACAACACCAGGGATACAAGGATCTAGGAAATATCTTTTCAGTTGCTTAATAAAAAAAATGAAGCGGAAATACAACTACTGGCTTAAGCATCTCTCTCCACAACCTGCATTTCTGGTCGCAAACTATGGCAGCAATTCCTTCAATCAAAGAAGAGATACCATGTTAAAACTTAACTGAAAATGTAAATTCACCAGTTGCGGTACTAGAATTCCCCTGGGTTATTCATGCTTGCAACCTTTGTTTAGGTTCTCTAACCGTTCTAGCATATTTTCCTTGTGTTTTTTCCCATTGAGATGAGCCAACATGTCAATCTCACCAGAGCAGCGTATGCTACAAATTGCACACCATTTAGGGGAATGCTTCACCCTTGGAACTTCACTTGGTTGTTGACTTTGTATCTTGTCGACATGTAAAGCAATTTTCCCCTTCTGACCATTGCTCAACACAACGTCTGCTAGCTTCTCTTTCGATTTAAAGAGCTTCTTACTGATTGGACTACTATTTTTCTGCGCATGCACATTTTCATTTAGAGTAACTTTTTGTTTTGATCCACTGCTTGGAATACTCTTTCCTGGCTCCTTATTTGGTTGATCGGATGTCGAAACTGGGGAATTCTTGGCCTCAAATGCCTGTTTCCTTGCTTTCAGTGCCTCATATGCAGCCTGATGTTTTTTCCCTTGCATGTGGGAATACAAATTTCTTTCACATGTAGCGGTTACCTGACAGAGAGCACAAGTCCACTCTTTCTGGACTTTTTTTGGTGACTCAGGATCAACCGGCTTTTCAGTAACTTCCACGGCTGCAACAGTATGGTTTTCAGATTGAGGGGGCTTAGGCTCTGCCGCATTCTTTTTCTTCAGTGCCTCGCATGTAGCATTGTGTTTATTACCACTACGGGGGAAATTAAAAGTTGCGTCAGTTTGCATTGGTAGTGGACTGACTGCAGTCCACTCCTTCGGGACTTTCTTTGGAGGCAGAGTCTTCAGAGTTTCAGTGTCTGCTGCAACCTCGATTGTTTTTTCTTTCACAGTGAGATTAGGCTCTGGCTTGCTGACCTACAAATACAATGAAAAATGTTCAAAAGATTTTTTTTTTTCATTATTCATTTATACACTGAATATGAGAACATTTCTGTTGCAAAATGAAAGTTAAATGAACAAAACATTCAAGATTTATTGAGACAGAGCCTAATCTCACTGTGAATGAATAATGAAAAAAAAAAAGAGAAAAAAAAAGAGCAGCTTTAACTCGAGAACAGAATGACAACAACAGCATTAGGGGGGAATTATGAGGAGCTGCCCGATCACCAAACATTTAGGTAAGTGACTGGAAGCATTTTGCAAGAAAATACGCACATTTTTTTTTTTTATATTTTCTTCTTACGTAAATGAATTACAACTAATGCTAAGTCTTCAAACTATCAACATATTTATAACTGAATGTATTTATAAGATTTTACAACAGGTAAAATCTTACTTGGCCAGCAGTTGTTTCCTTCTTTTTCACCTTTACCTGCAAAGCTTTGCTATCATTCCCTCCACAATTTGGCTTTATGGATATTGACTACATGAAAAGACAAGGAAAGGTCAGATCATTAAATTTACAGTTGCGTTAGGCCTATCATCAACTTGATAGTTAAGTCAGATAAGTAATAAAAGACAGCAAGAATATCAAGCTTTTTCTATGATGACATTCAACAACCATATCTTTCCTATGCCCTTTGGACCCAAGTCCATCTAACTCAAAATGACTAATACTGCATTAAAAGGATCATGAACTCTCAATGAACCACATCAAGATGTTATGCATTCTACCGCTTCGTTATCCATGAATGAAACTGCATTGAACTCTTTTACACCAGGATTTGACTTCGTTGACTGAAACAAAGAATTGGAGTGAGATTAGGTCAGGCACTGGGAATCAACCCGATTTCATCAAAAATCTTATTGGCGGTAACTGAATTTGTAATTAGGATTAAGTATAAATTTTGAAGCATTCATGTACATAATTTTTTTATACAACATATAAGTAACAAGATCTGCTTACCTTGCAAGCAATGAATTTTTCCAAACTTTCAGATCCATTCTCCTTTACATATCTCTCCACCTCAGATAGAAAGTTTTCTCTCACCAAGGGTCCCTTCCTCTTGTTGAGCAAGCTAAAAACAATTTGGGGATCTATGGAGAGGCATGGACAGATAAGGTGTTTATATACATACAAGGCACCATCAAAATGTGGCATCACCAAAGAGAAGACAATCAGCAGCCTGATGTATGGCCAGAGAGAGAACCTGACAGATACAATTGGCAAATAGGAAACAAAAAAGAAAAAAAAATATTACAGATCATAATGATTGAACAGTTGTAACTAGATCTGCACTTTGTCGTAACGGACCTAACTGAAATTACAGTAGGTAGCTTTTTTCTTTCAAAATACATCTGGATAAAAGAAACACAAATGAAAGCTTCCCCACAGATATACATTTGTACATGCAGACATAACTAACAATGGAAGTTCATGTAATCCTATTCTTACATCTGAGGATGACTACATCCAAGCTAACAATGTATATGTCATGCCGACTCCACATTCCACACTAGTCACTATATGTCCAGCATTTTAATACAGCAAGTATGAAAAGCTATTCTCTTACATTGATTCTAGTAAAGGCTAGGAAACCACTAAAGATTCCTATTTCAATTTTACTACTACTTTTCCATTTCTTTCGGTACAGTGTGTCCATAGAAACAAAACCATGGATGATGGATAACCAATTCAATTCAAAAAAAAAAAATTGAGGAAAACTCACAGCTTTAGGTCCAATTTAAAAATAGGATTTCAATACAGTTATCTTGCCAACATATACAAGGTTCCACAATTGTTTCTTTCTCTCATTAATTAGACAATTAGGAACATAATACCTTATTGAAAAAAAAAATAGAGAATTACCATTCAAGGAGCTTCACGAAAGCATGTTCAAAGAGCAAGATCAAAGAGAAGACGACCCAATACGTATTTAACTTGTGAGTATCTGTAATGGAACTTGTCTCGATTGCTCTAATGGAAGAATAGCTGCAAGAATAATGATCGTGATCATGATCGTCATCAGTTAAATGTTAAGAGTTGTTAAGTCATCAGAGAGGGGCTTACAGAGGATAGATTAGAGCAAAGAGAGGCCTGCAAGTAAATCATAAACAAAAACCAAAATTGCTATTATATTCTGAGAAACTATAACAAGGTGTTCATCGTCGTAGAGAAGCGTACCATGCCAGAACATCAAAGCATTGAAGCGCAAATCCAAGAAGACCCAGTAAAGCCATTTTCAGCTTCAGCGTCTTCCTATGCTTACGGGCTACTGCGTCGAATCACATTCTCATTCTCATATGCTGGCCTTTGGAATTTGTAAAGACTTGAAGACGACCATACTTTTTCTTTTGTTGACCAAAGGAAGTGGAAATATTTTTAGGGTACACCTTATTATTAACAATTTTCTTTATCAATAATTGCTGCTAGAGAGTTATAAAAGAGAAATATAAAACAAACAATTGCTGTTAGATAGCCGAGAACATATATATTCTGTCACTGTTTGAGTAGTATCCTCACAGGTACGCCTTTTTCTTTCCAACTCAACTCACTTCCTTTACACTTAAAGGTTTGGTTATTGGAGAAAGCATTGAATCTTAAGATTGATATCTTTGAGAAGCTTCTTACGCTGATTTGGAGACTGTGGAGTAACAGAATTCAAAAAATTTTGGAAAATAAATCTCAAGAGGTCTTAGATATTGTACGCTTGGGGCTTTAACCTCGCTTACAGATAATCAGAAAGCTCATTACCCACCCACTATATGAAATGCCAAGTAGAAAAAGCTTTGGGGACCAGCTGAAGTTCCTAAAGTGAACATTGATGGAGCTTTTATGAGTTATCAGGGCCTTGGTGCGAGGTACTCAAGATCAGTTTATGGCAGCATTTGCACACGTCTCATGAAAGTTAAGCTCTTCACGTTGAGCTTGATGCTCTTTGGACTAGCTGACACTTAATTTTTTTTTTATTTGAGTAAGTAGGACTAACTCATCGTCCCTCCACAAAAATTTATTTAATGATAAAAAGATAAGTTCAAAACAGATTGGAGGACTAAGCCGATGCCAACCTTAAAAGAACATTGACCAAGAGTACAATTAAGAACTAAAACAAGGCATACTGCATCTAACAAAACACATTTGATCATAACAAAAAATAAGCTAACAAAATCTATAAACTGTTGTTGAAGACAAATCTCTCTCATAGTGTCAAGCAATAAAAGTAGGCAGAATATCTCCATCTACAACCAAGGGTTGTTAACTCATCAGCCGCCGTACTGCCTTCTCTTTAAAAGTGAGTCTTACATACATTTGACGAGCAGAAAAAAGACAGTTATGCCAAGCCACTCTTAACCTCCATGGGACTAGTAATTTGTTCCTAAAATAATGAACCACAAGAGAAGAGTCAGTTTCAAGCCAAATATGAGTCCACCCCTTCACCCATGAAATCCGAATCACCTTAATTACCACCAACTCCTCTGCATCAATAGCACTAGGAACCTCCGATCCACCTTGTTTGTGAAAGCTTCAATAAATAATCCCTCGTGATCACCAAAGCCCGCAGCATTAAGACCACGAAAGGAACCATCAATGTTGACTTTCAACCAATTAATTGGAGGAGAGAGCCACTAGATTGGAGTGTATTTTGGAGCCTTCAATCTTAAAGATGAGAGGTCAAACATCTAGAACATATCCTGCATCTTAAAGATGAGAGGTCAAACATCTAGAACATATCCTGCACTCATGAAATTCTCATACATGGAGCAAAATGATTGAAGCAGACTACTTTAGAATTATTAAGAAAAAATGCCTAAATCTCAATAGATAAAAGCTTTTTGCATCAAATCTAATCCTATTTTGATTTGTCCAAATGCACCATAACGCATTGTAAAAAGCAAAACTCCATAACAATTCAGTACTATAGGCCATGCTATCCAGGGGCGGATCCATGTAGAGCCAAGCTTAGGCAATTGCCTAGACTGGGTTCTTGTAGTTAGTAATAGATTATATAGATTTAGTACAAGAAAAGTTTTGTGTAAATGGCAAAAATAGGGCAAAACCATGGTGAATTGGGGAGACTTTCAGGTTTTTCTTAATTATTTTTTCTTCTTATCACAACTCAAAAATACTGCATTTTTCTGAGATATTGATTTGAATAATGATAGGCCAAAAACTTTTATAATAAATCAAGAAAAAACTGATGCGTGCAAGAGTTCAAATAAGACGTAATTTCTATTGAATGACGTAATTTCTATTGAATTGTCTTAAATTTCATAAATCTCAATTATAGAGAATTTTTTTGTATATCTTTATTACTATGCGTTGTATTCGTTCGACAACTGATAGAAGAGATACGATTCATTATTTTTGTCTTACCCTGATCAAATTTTCTAGATCCGCTGCTGAGAACTTGGCATCGCATTCATTTACACCATTTTTTATGACAGATCTCAACACGTACACATATTTTAAAAAAACTAAAGACTAATATTGAAATAAAATAAAAAATTGCACTTCGCGCAGCTAGAACTTTTTTTTTTGCCCCCACTCACATAATTTTCTGCGTCCGCCCCTGATGCTATCCATGAACTCCTAAGAAATTAGGTCTAAAAGAGAAACAAAACCTGAAATCCAAACATAGAAGGCAATCAATTCCAAATTGCATTAATTAAATGACAATCAAAGAAAAGATGAATAAGCGTCTCTCCTTGGGTGGCACAAAAGGAACATTTAGAACATAAGGATGTACTTCGCCTTTGTAAAGCATCATCAGATAAAATTCTACCATGAATCAGCTTCCAAACCTCCAAACTTTTCCACGGTTGAACAACTTGATTCCATATCTATTTGCTCCAATGAACAACTTTATCAGGCCAAAGCACCTGGTCCAATATGACTTCTAAAGGCAACTAAGCAACCCTTATTCTGTCAACAATGTCTTGGAAGAGAAAGAAATAAACAACAGAGGCAATGACCATTGCTTATTTTAAATAGCATCACTGACCTTAGCCGACATGATTGATCTGGATATAGAAGTGATGGGATGAAGACTATAAATAGAAGTATCTAACCAGTTATCAGAGCTGAAACTAATGCTTTTGCCATCTCCCACCAACTAAAAACGCTTGGAGTAAAATCTATTCAAAACTTCTTAATCCTAAACCAGACTAAAGACTGCTGACAATAGTTCAAGACCTGCATGGTGCTAGAGAAAAAAGCGGCTTCTAAGAAAAACTGCTGAAGGAGAAGAAGCATTAACAATGTGCCAAAAAAATTTAAGAAGCAAAGCCTTGTTTAATTGAAACAAATTTTTTAAACCCAAACCACCTTGGTCTAACAGAAGATAACAAGTATTACAAGCAACAAGACCAGACTTCGATATGGATATTCTGCTCCAATTGCACTCAGATATGAATATTTGGCTCCAAGCATCTCTTCATTATCCTTTTTTGAATGGAATGATGCTTGTTAATATTCAGACTTCGATAGACAACTACAATAGCAAATGTAGAATTTTTTTTAATTTTTTATGAACACATATGGGCATAAATCATCGTTCTTGTATCCTTTTCCAATCAAATATTCACGTAGATGATTGTACCACATTCTTCTAAATTATTTAAGTCCATACAATGAACGTTGTAATCTAATTGCATAGGCACTCTGTGGCTTATAGCTAGTCACTTGATTAGGGTAGGGGAAGTCCCTCAAACATTTTCATGTATATATCTACATCAAGAACCCCATACAGATAAGCGGTAACCACATTCATAAGTTGCATATTCAGTTTTTCGAACACTACTAAACTGATTAAGTAGCGAAAAATAATGATGTCCATTACTGGAGAATATGTCTTCTCATAGTCAATACTAGGTTGTTGAGAGAAACTTTGCGGCACGAGTCTTGCTATATATCGCATGACTTAATTCTTCTCATTACGCTTACGAACAAAGACCCACTTATGTCCAACTGGCTTAACGTCTTTCCGGATCAACTCTACCAGTCAAAAACTTGCATTTTCTTTAACGAGTCTAGTTCTGCGTGTATTGCTTCTTTCCACTTCGGCAAGTCTTCTATTCATTGACATATTGCAATGGAATAAGCGAATGCATCATGAACATACTTGGACGTTTTATCCATTAAATCGTGCGCACTTGTGTAATTGAGGGAGATTTCTTTGTTCTCTGACATCAACAAAGGTCATGTAGCTTCCCACATAAATGACTTAGTTAATTCATGAACATAACTATACTCATAGATGATCTCATACGATGGATTCGCATCATTGATGATTAGCATATTGTTTGTGCCTTCACTACTTGCTTCTTTTTGGGTTTTGAACCCAAGAATATATTGAACGATCTCCCCCTCTTCCGAATAGGAGCCGAGACTGAAGTTGATGCCCCTTCAAAGTCCATCATGGCACCATTGTGGCCAAAGCCTACTACGACAACGCCACCACGTACAACACCACCACCGGCGATACCGCCTCCTTTAGTGGTGGTCCATGTAGTGCTAGGTCATGGTATAGTGGAACCTTTCCTATATTATGGGATTTCAAACCTCACCGGCACAATGGCAACAGGTATGTGCGATCTCATCTGACAAGACCCGTTTCGAATTTCACCCTGAAACCCGGATGAGGCCATGTGGGGACCACCTTAAGACTAAATCTATCGATAAATTAATAAGTCAATCTTACGATGGACAACCCTGAAACCTGCAACAAACAAAAACACTTATAAATCAAGTTTCAACCTCAACACCTAGAGCAATCTGCTCCCCAAATCACAACCACCGCCATAAATAAACAGGAAAAATCAATCTTAACTAATACTCAATTGGCTCACAGGTAATCAGAGCAATCTAATACAATGAACTTGAAAAGAATAAGAAATAGACAAATAAGGGATTAACAGATCTCACCTTGTGGAAGCAACGACGATGACTGTGCCTCGACTTTGAATATTCTCGACCTCACATGAACTAATCTGCACACTTGGCGATTTAAAAATAAGGGCCCAGAGAAAAGTAAATTAAAAACGTTAGAGTGAGTGGATAAAAACCAATTTAATATAATACCTTAAATAAAATATTATATTACTTTTCTAATATTTTATAAATAAAAACCATAATCCATGCGCTTTAATAAAACATACCACATTTCAAAAACATCGTGGTTATAAATCAGCCCCGCTGATATATCAAATAATATAATATGTTCAAAGAAAAATATTTTTGAAAACCAAATAATAACATATCACGACCACTCCCATTGGTCTAATTCCTAATAATTTTGTAATAAATATAAAACTAAGCCCCGCAGATTCGGTAATTTATTAAATAAATGAAAGTCTCATAAGAGAAAATATTCCTGAAAGCCAAATAACAAAATATCATGGCAATCCCATTGACCATATAATAATATCGAATAAAACAGAGGAAGGTTAACACCATGTAATAGTAAGCCTCCCAGGCTAAAAGTCGCAACCTCTAGACTCTGTAGCGTCCCACGCTACTCCTAAAAAAGTGTCGACCACCGAGACGAGTCTTGACCTATATGGTCAAATCATCCCCCGCCTGAGATGAGGAAGTGTATCCTCCATAAGTCGACCACCGTGAGGCGAGTGTGACCTATTTGGTCAAATAATCACTCACGTGGGGTACAAAGCATACATTTGTATAAACTAGCTAGCTATAAATAAACAACCCTGATATGGTGGATAAAATCCGAAAACAAAACCGAAAATACGCTTCTCCCATATATTATAAATTAGTACGGTCCCCGACCGCACATCTGAGGCTAACAAATATAATTAAATAGAATAATAGTATTGAAGAAAATATATTCAACCGACATGTCCCACATGCCGTAAAATAATATTGAAGATAATATATATAAAATTGACATGTCTCACAAATTCACAAATAGTGAAATCATAACATCCACATAAATCCCATTTTCGGATAAAATTACATACTATTTAAAAGTAATCGTAAACATATAACTCAAATCTATATTTCTACTTTAAATATTAAATGGATAGATATCAGAGTTATATATATATATATATGATATATCGACCTTCGATAATTCAATTCATGCTTAAGAAATCATTTAATTAAAAATAAACTGCATTTCATAAAATATTTATGCATGTATTATTTAAAATAAAAATCGACTCATAGTACGGCCGAGTCTGCCGCTATTGCGAGCTCTCGTCACGTCCAGTATGCTCTCGACCTGTATCAGAGATGCATTTATAAATATTGCAGAACTCAGAATTAATTTATAAAAGTCAAATATATGGACGTCATCACTCGCACGAAACATGCCAAGTTTCTTTCTTGTTATCGTTATAGGAATTACGTCTCGAATACAAAAACAATTTACATAAAAAATTACTGTAGACACCCAACCTGTGTTTGATTAATTCTTTTACTGGTTATTTCGTCATAAATCCTTTTATACGAATTTCTTCTCTTTTATCAATGGTCAAACAGTAATAATACAAGTCAAATAGTAATTTCCAATTATCGAATTACCATTTACCTCTTCACTTTTAATGTTTACCTTTTAATTTTACTGTTTTACCGTTCACCATTTAATTTTCACCTTTTACTGTTTCACTTTAACCTTTTAACCATCTCCTCCACTCCTTCGCCGTCGCCGCCAGTAGTAGCAGCGCCACCACCACTGTCGGCAGTAGCAGCGCCACCATCGCCGTCTGCAACGCCACCACAGCGCCAAAAACCCCCAGATTATCACACTAACCTCACCATAGCTGCAAGAACCTTTCCCCATCGTCTCCACCGCCAAAAACCTACGCAGCCGCCGCATATGGCGGCCGACACAGTAACCGAATCTCCTCCATCTAAAATTTCACAAAAATTCAACCAATTAAACATAAAAAAATCACCTAATCGGCTCTTTTCAACCCGTTGAGCATGATTCCGACCTCCAATTTCACCAAAATCATTATTTCCGCCACTTCCTCTGAAAACACAAGAACTCTGGAATTTTAAATTCAAAATTCTCCTTACCTGGATCAAGGTGGATCAATTCCTTTCGAGGAATTACTACACAGGCCGAGACCTTTGATTCCCCGACTGGAATCGGGTCGATTGGTGGTCGGAGGAGGAAGTTCCAAACCGTCGATGGCGGAATGTTCCGAGCTGCTTATAGCCAAATCGCGGCGTTTCACGCCATACCACTGCCACAGATGAGGAGAGGAGGCCGAGCCGGTTCGAACGTGACCGGTGCGGCGGTCCAGTTCGGCCGGACGGCGGAAATAGGAGGTCGGGGCCAGCGTCGGGCCATGGCAGTCCGAGTCGAGGAGAGAGAAAGGAAAAAAGAAAAAAAGAAAAGAAAAAGTGAAAAAGAAAGTTGCCGTTTTGGGAAAATTCCTCCTGGCTATTTATATTCATTCAAAAATGGAAAGTTATATTATTTTACCCGAAGTTATGTATTTTACATCGTAACTTATTCGTATTAACTCTAAATTAAACATGCTACGTGTACACGAACTCGTTTTAACGTCCTCTATCTCGTCGAGAAATAAAATTCTCAGTCGGGTCAATTTATAAAAAAGTCAACCTTTAAAACTCCTGAGACGTAAAAACAAGTACAATTTCTTTGGTTTCTTCGGGATAACATAAAGCACCTATTGCCTGATGGATTTGCCGAAAGAACTAACAAATCAATGTTCTGGGACATGCTTCTATCGGGTTGTTTGTTACACACTGTGGGTGCAATTCGGTGTATGAAAGTATTGCAAATGGTGTACCAATAATCTGCAGGCCGTTTTTTGGGGATCACCGAATGACGGGACGGTTGGTGGAGGAAGAGTGGGGAATCAGAGTGAGCATTGAGGGTGGAGTATTTACGAAGAGTGGAGTGCTCAAGAGCTTTGAGCTCATATTGACAAATGAACAAGGGAAGAAGATGAGAAGTAAAGCACCAAAGCTCAAAGAGGTATTGGCAGAGGCAGTTGGGCCTTCCTGAAGTGCTGTAGATGATTTTAGGGCAAAATTCCGTTTAGTACCTTTAATTTTTGGGTAAAAATCAGATTACACCATATTTTAAAAAATAATCAGAATGACCCCTAAACTTTCAAATATGATCTCCCGGGTCTAAAATTTCAAGTGATCTCGAAATGTGATGTAAGCTGCTGACTTGAAACAGAGAATAGGGGCCCATACTCCAATATTGAAATCTTCATAGAAGGTAAAATATACCATTTGCATATTAAACCTTTTAAATTTGAAATGAAATCTAATTAACATGCTCATAAGAGGCTGGTTGGATGGAAAATGTAATAATAAAAAGCACATAATTTTGGTCCTAATCATAAATAAAGTGTACATACAAAAGATATGATCTTAATCAGCCAAATGTGGGCCCTTGTTGAAAATTTAGACCCGGGAGATCATATTTGAAAGTTTATGAGTCATTCTGATTTTATTTTCAAAGAGAGAGTGTAATCTGATTTTTTATTTTTTTTCAAAAAGAGAGTATAATCTGATTTTTACCAAAAAATTGAGAGTACTAAACTGAATTTTATCCATGATTTTAAGACTTTGGTAGATTTGATTTCTTCGACTTAAGCAAGTACGTACGTTGTTGTCTTGTTTAATTATCCATCTATTTTGTCTTGCTTATTGCATATTCCTTGATGTCTGGGTCTATGAATTGTTAAAGTGCCGTCTTATTTAATAAATTGTTTGACTGGAGACAATATTTATTTCCTTCTAGTTAATTTCTGTGTTAAATTAAACTTCCAGTACATCATTGAAGACATATCAATAATGCACTATGTTTTTGTTTTTATTTGGTCGATCATGAACTCAAGATCACTTTCTAGCAAACCATGTTGAATTGCCTTCGCTGCATGGAATCAAGAAGCCCAGATACTTAATTTGTTGAAGTTAAGTTACTAGTTCTACTTACCTTCTTCAACTGACTTAGTTCAATTTTAACTAGTTGTCTTCTCGGGTTTTGTGGTCAGTCTGTCTGCTTAAAATTAAGCAGCAGCATGGTGCTGCATGGTGGTCTCAAGGGTGTGGTGTCCTCTTAGCTGTACTGCCGCCATCAATCTTCTTTACCTTGTACTTTAGGCATTTCAATATTGCTTCTGCCTTGTTTTTGTAAATCCTCACTCATATATATTTGTAACTACACAGTGTAAAGTTTTATCAAGAAATCAAGTGGAAAATTTCCACAAGTTTTATGTGTTCTTCTTGTTTCAATTTTTGTTCTTAAATTCTTCATAATTAGTGATGGAACTTATTATCCAAGCACATTGTACCTGCAAAACAACTTCATACAAATATTACCCTCTTGTGTCATCGTTAGTATAGGACAAGTAGGGATCGTTCAGTCCGGGGAAATCAAGGGCGTTCAATCACATAAAACATTACAAAATCATATTGGGGGTTTGAAATTTGATTCTAAAACCTACTGAAAATTACGAAAATAAAACATAAATTATATATATACATATGATCAACATTTTTCACACAATACACATCACACAAAACTCCCATGTCAAATAACAAACCGATCACGAAACAACAATATGACAGAAACATTTATCACCGATTTCATACAATTTAGTTCCAATTAAAACTAGAGCCCTTCGTGGTTCATCTAATCATTCAAAACTCGTCAATTATTTAGAATTAGCTTCGTGCATAATCCTAAACATAGTGCTAATCAGTTTAAAGACACTTCGTGTAGAAATTAAACCAAGGAACACATAAGCACAATGAGTCGAATTGGAAACATGCAACAAGTATGGCGTCACCTCACCTTGCTTCAACATGCATATTTTCTGAATTACTCTACCCCTTAGAACCAATACAAGATCAATTAACTTTGTGTATAATTTACCCCATATTTGTGGTTCGGCAACATAAAGAAATAAACCTAAGGATCGCCTAGCTAAAGCTACCCTTAACCCTATAACTTGTTGTGCATACGAATTCAGAAAATAAACCAAATAAAATCATCAAATCATGCAACAAACATACTGCCCTATTGCCATACAATCAATTCGTCACATACATGTTTATCAATTAAACAAAAAGAAAACCAAAACACATAACAGAATTTCAGAAATCCAATGTAAAATTAATAAAACCAAATAACAAACCACAAATCCTTACAAACTTCATAGACAAAGTTAAGTAATTATACAGAAAATTACAAGTCATGAGAGATGAGTGAATCACACTTTAAAAGAAACCTTGTAGAGGAATCGGCAAAAAGAGATTCGGTGGAGATGAAACTTGCGATCGGAAGTGGTGATGAACTATAGAATTGGCTTGAATTTTCTTTTTGATTTGTGGTGCTAAATGGACAGAATTTCGGCTTTGAAAAGTGAGAGAGAAGAGATCTATTTTCTGTCCAAGAGAGAGCTATATATAGAGGAAATAACCTAGAGAAGCCGGCCACAAACCAAAACCGAATTGGTTTAGGTTTTCCTTGAATTTCTGAATTCGGCATAATGACCTCTGTTCATTGATCACATCATAACTCTCTCTAGAAAATAGCTATTGAGGTGATTCCAACTGATTTGGAAACTAAACTCCCGTAGCTTTCTATTCATATAAGGCTCGAACTCTGATTCAAAGTGAGCTATCCGGGAGAGTCCGTGGAAGTTGGATGACATGTAGAAGAATTTTTCCGAAATTAATCAGGATTTGTTGCGATTTTCTTCCTCTATATTCTGCCGAAAATTCCCAAGATAATGACTGAATAATTGAGAAATATCTCTTTAGGTTTTCCATGAATTAATTCAGCTAAAAATCTTGTACAAAGGATGGAATTCAGTCCACATTCGTAAGCCAAGTCCATGTAGAACTCGGTTTAGGTTTTCTTCTTTCGGCAGACTTGACCTTCGTTCATTCAAACCGGCATAACGTTTTCCTCATGAAAGCTTTTACTGCGATTCCAGTTACATATGAAACTAGACACACAGAGCTTTCCAATGGTATATGGCACAGTTTCCGGTTCCAAGTGATGCATCGTACAGAAATTCTGGAAGTCAGGACAGAGTCCCAGAAAAATCCTGATAGTCCCTGGTGATCTTTGTTCATACTGCCAAGTTGCAGCCATCTTTTGGATGACTTCCCGAACTCCGATTGATCTGAATTTTTGATACAATATACTCCAGCTTTCCAATTATATGCCTGCCAAATTTCATTAAATTTAGAAAAGAATAAGTCAGTCAAACACAGTCCTCAAAATCACGAAAACAACATATTTTGCACTTTTTTCTCAGATTTCTATACTTAGTCATTTTTCTGATTATTAAGCACATTTCTCCAAAACTCTTCCGAAATGACACTAAACTAAATTATGACTCTATCTTAGATAAATAAGGGTTAAACGAAGCATAAATGAGGGTAAAAACATATTAAGAACGTCGCATTTTATGCTCCTATCAATTAGACGTCAATGATTGAAATGAATCTAATCTTACAAAACGTGCCTGGTGTTAAAATAATTCCATGACAGCTTAAAAGACTCATGGAATGAAATAACTTTTTTTTGGCTACTGCACGTATTCTGCTGACAAAATATAAAAATTATAGCCGGCAATAGCTGCTGAAAATATTCTTAACAAAGATTTTGGATTTGACAGATAAAAGCAGAGATTTCTCCCTAGTGTTCATATGCATAAATATATCGATACTGATGATTTATCCAGTAGAAGTGTTTAATTATTCTAGTTTTGTGATTTTAGCACAGATCCAAATAACCAATAATCAAATAGTGACCGACGAAAATTTGAAATATCTGGGCGCATGATGGAGAGGTGAATTGAAATCTAAGATGTTGGCGTCACCGCGTCACCATACTAGCTCGTACGTTTGCATTTATAATTTATAGGTGAATTCTTAAATCAATCTCCACCAACAAGTCAATTTACAAACCTCCTATAAAGATTAAAGAATAGTAGAGACCAACTTGTGAACCGATCAAGCATAGTTCCATGAAAGCAGAAAGATCATCTTGCAATCACCAAAAACCTTTATATAAGTACAGAACTATAGAAGACTCAGGATCGGACTTGGGTTTCAGAAAATTTTCTGTCTTCCATTCCTTAAATTTGAGGTTTTTCACTAATTAGTTATTAATGTAGAGGCCGGGTGTGCTCGTGATCGTACCATATGCTCAGTCTATCCTACATCCAAATTTTTTTTCACCTAAAAGCTTTCAAAACCACTTTCGATCAATTACAAAAACAAAATATTTAAAAAAAAAAAAACCAATGGAGAAGAAGAAGAAGAAGAAGAAGATAGAAAAATTGTACAGAATCGATTACCACCACACCACCATTCTATTGGCAGAGCTAGATTAGATGATCCTATTGTTTTTCTTTTTAGTCTTTTTATTTGTTTAGCTGATCCTCTATCTCAAATCCTCTATTCCCTTCCCTGTTCCCCAATTGAGTTTTGACACTTGGCAATTATTGCCTACTCAGTTTAACAGCTCCTAACCAAACTCCTGATCACGTTAACCCCGTTTAACAGCTCCTAATTCATCTCTAACTGTAGTAGAGTTCAACCCTTCCCAAACATTTCTCATCAAATTCGTATTAAAAAAAAAATAGAGAGAGGAGATACCAAACGTCAGTAACAGTACTGAACCAAACGACTCTTGTTTTTCTTCCCTGTCGTCATTCCTGAAACCCCTCGTCTTCATATTTCTTCTTCGTCATTATCGTTCTCCTCCACTCCCTTCTGCATGTTCGTTTCTCTCTTTGGTGAAAATTCCTAATAGCCACCATTGTTGGCCGGTCATGGAACGTCAAAATCTTATGTCATCAAACTCAGATGACTCAATACCTGTAAGAATTGATTTTTCTTCTTTTTAAGATCATGCATATATATATATATATATATATATATTAATCTCCACGCCCTTCATTGTACTTCTAATGTATTGATCTTGTATTTCCTTGAAGGACGTGAAAGTTACAGGTAATGGTGATTATCATGTATCTAGCAAATTGGATTTTGAAAGTCGTTTAAATATGAATGATTTTATAAAAGCTGAAAATAATGAAGTTGGAGGTAGTGGTGAAGAGTCAAAAGAAGCTACCAGACCTAATGAAAAGGCTTGTTCAATTCATTAAGAATGAAGCAAGAATTGATTCCGGCCTGTAGTTGGTATGGAGTTTGAAACAGAGGATGATGCTATTTCTTTTTACAAGCACTACAAAAAATCTGGGCAGCACCCATGTTTTTAATTCTGTGGGTATTGACCCCAATGGGTACATAATTCTGTGGGTAAAGGCTGTAGCCACGTTGCAGCGACGTATTAGTGAAATGTCTGTGTTACTGCCGTGGCTATTGCTCATTTATCAAACATATTTGAGCGTCAATGAGTGTTATTGACAAGGGCCCCACACTCGGCAAATACTCATAGTTGTCTGATACCTCCCACAAATGAAGTTAAAAAGTGAGTTGGATCTCCCACGAATCAAGTTAAACGTGACTCCTCACCATTAGAATTAAAAAAAAATCTATTAAACTATAAGACGATCGGAATTCTTTTAATTATGCTTATTATATATTTTTTATACATCTACATTGTTGGAGGTATATATGGTACACCGCCAAGCATAAGCAACGGCCTCATAGACCGTCCAACTGGCACGGTGGGCTCTGTCTCTGGTATGCACCTGATAGCCTAGCACCTTGACTGCCTCTCCATGGTAGAAGATCACCGGTGCCGCGTCCGGAAGACGTGCCCCCATGCTCCGCAAGAAACTTTGTGAGTAGTAAATGTGTATGCTTGTCCCACATCGGAAACATGATGTAGGATGTAGTCTTCTTTAGCTATAAAGGGAAGACTTCTCCTAGATAGAATGAGCTGAGATATGATCTGATTGAATGCTTGTCATTCAACACTTGTAACTCTGCATGGTTTATTGGCCGATCGTAGTGTATTTTGATTGAATGTCGACGCCGCTGGTCTCTCTATCTGGGCACCGCTGGTCTCCAACTCCGGTCCCCTCCCTCTCCGGTCGTCCTCGTCTCTGGGCATGACGAGAAAGGAAGAGAGAAACCGGACAAGAAGGAGAGAGAGAGAGAGAGAGAGAGAGAGAGAGAGAGAGAGAGAGAGAGAGAGAGAGAGAGAGAGAAACCAGAGGGAGAGGAAGAAGAAAGAAATGAAAGCAGCCAGAAGGAGAAGAAGAAGAAGAGAAAAAGAGGGGGAAAGAAAGAAAGAAAAAGGAAGAAAGAAAAAAAAAACGTCAACGGAAAGAGAGAGAAAAAAATGCCCAACGGGTCAGCATCTCGGCCAGCAACAAAAAAAAAAACCGCTCAGTATACCTAGAAGCAACACTTCTCTATTCTGAAAACACATCATAGTCCACCGCTGAGCTAAGTTTTTTTTTTCAAACCAATGGTTTAAACTGCTTCTTTATTTTTCATTCACATGCCATGCACAACTACTTGCTTCTATTTATTGGCATGCTATATGTTTTATGGAGCCAGTAACAACTTATGCCTAGGCATTCCACCCAGTAAGCCAGTCTCAATAACTGAGGCATTCCATCGGGTAAGCCAGTACCAACGACTAAGGCATTTCAACTGGTAGGCCAGCAACACTCAAGGTTGAGGCATTCAAAGGCATTCCACCTGGAAAGGAGTTTAGTTTGTTGATTAAATCATAAGGCTAAACAGTTATTTGTCTTTCCGGTACAATAACTCCAAAGGCTAAATACTTGTTTGTCTTTCAGGTACACTTATTTATCTTGCCCCATAAATTCGAACATCAGAACGAGGCAACGGGAACATTCGAACGCCCGAGTCTCAAGTGATAGGAGCACAAAGTGCTACGTTCTTAATATGTTTATGCCTACATTAATGCTTTGCCTAGCCCTTATATGTCTAAGATCGAGTCATAATATAGAGTATTGAATATTTGGTAGAGCTATTATGAAAATGTGCTAATCATAGGGAAAAATACAGAAATTCAACAAAGTTTTAGAAAAGAATAAGAAACCTAGCCATTTAGGAGTCTTGAAATGTATAGTTGATTCTGTAAAGCCTCGACCTTGTCTTTTGTGAGTTTAACTTCTCTGATTTTTAGTAGACACATTGAAGATTTGGCAATGGAAGAAGTTATAAATATTGGACCAAGCAAAGATGCCAAGAACTGCAAAGGAATCCGGACGAGGAATCAGCAAGTTCCTGTGCACAACAGCCAACTTCCATAAATTCTCCAGAACGGCTCACTTGGAACTAGAACATATGCCATATATTCATGGAAAGCTCTCTGAGTCTAGTTTCTATAGAATTTAGAATCGCATCAATAGCTATTTTATGGAGGAATTTATGCTTGAATGAAAACACAAAGGTCTAATCTACCGAAAAGGAAGTAAAATATCGAAGCCTGACACACACAGCTGCGCAGCCACTGGCGAGGACCAGCCGAGGTGACATCTCGTATCAGAAACGTGACATCTTGTATCCGAGACAGGTTCAGACGTATCCGAAGACGTATCCCAGGCTTATCCATCGAGGTTTGGCTGATGACATCCCGTATCCGATATTGACATCTCGTATTAGATACCGACACTCACCTTATCGCTGCCGAGAAGGAGCGCAAGGCAGCGCGCCTACACGCAAGCCGTGCTGCTGCGCAGCAGCTATGCCAGCCTTGTGCATGTCCTGCTGCAAAGCTGCACCTGTGTCCGATACAGCTTGCTGAGTGCCAGGAAGCTGCCGAGAGCCCTGCATGCTGCCGAGAGACTGATGTGGGGTTGCAAGTGATCAACGCGTGTCTTTGAACTCCAAAGAGGAAGAAATCTTGTCAAGCATGTGAACATCAAACCCTAGGCCGGCCAAGACAAGGATCCCTAGTTCAAAAAGGGAGAGAAAAAGCCTTAAAATAAATTGGATTAGGAAACTTTATTACATGAAGATTTCTCAAGGAAAAGTCCCAAACTGCTCAGCCTTTTCTCCTATAAATAGAGGCTGCACCCTACATGAAAGGTTGTCACATTCTAAAGTAAAAACTCTAGCCAACGCTCTACCAATATTCAGCCAAAAATCCTACATAGAATAGCAAGCCGAAAACCATCACCACCACCTTAAAATTCCTGCCGATTCTTCACCAACTGTCCAGCCTCCATCTGAGCCTCTTCACCATGTATTGAAGATCTCCTTAAGGTGCTACAATGTGTGATCCACTCTACTTCTTCTCCCTTTCGATTTGTAATAAATTTTATGTAGTTATATGTAGTTTTGTCTATGAAACTCATGTGTATATTTGGTTATTGTGATTTCATGTCTATGTGAAAAATAATTGTGAGTTTGGTTTTATAAATATGCATGTCATTATCTTACTTAAAGTATTAATAAGGTTTTTCAAAGATAAGTTTCGAGTTGCATGATAATTTATAAGGAAAAGATGTAACAAGATAGTAACTAGGTAATCGGCAAGTATGTTAATTTGGTTTTAAATTAATTCTTGGTTTGTTCTTTGAATTCGTGTGCCTCAAAGGTTGTTGCCCTATACAATTGCAATATATTGTGGGTATTTATCTAATTTTTGCCGTAGCAACATAGGTTATTTCGAATGTGTCATTGTCTTAATTTGTGTTGTTGCCTAAGGGTTAGAGTAGTTTAAAAGAACATACTTATTAATAAGAAAAGTGACACCTTCCTTAATTGACTTGTCTCCAACTAAAAAAGATTTTGTGCTTAATTACTTTGCTTGTTTGTTTTCGACTTTGTAAGTGTTCTCAAACTTGTTTAGTATAAACCTTTGGGATAAGACTTTAATAGAAAATCTTAAAGTAGTCAAGAAGTCTTAAAATCGATTAGTAAAACCTTGTAGGAGCTAATTAAGTTGGAACTAAGTCGAGTCTAGAACACTTTGATATGTTGCCGTGAGCCTTGTTTGCTAGATTGTTGTGTGTTTAGATTGCTTATGTGTTATTGCTTTGTGGAAGAGTGTCGGCCAACTTGTAAATAATAATTTAGGATTTAATTTCAGATCTTTACTGTCGTGTCTAAGTCTTTAGGGGTAGCCTTGTGGCTGCCGAACCTCTGTCAATCCCCCATGATTTCGTATGAAGCATGTATATATGTGAATAAGTGTGACATCACTTGTGTATATATGTGTGTTATTTGTCTAACATTCTTATATTTCAGGTACCTTTAATGTAACAGCCCAGCTCATATACTTAGGATATTGTCCGCTTTGGGCCCGCACTCCCGCACAGATTTACTTCTGGAGGCTCACTCATGAGCAACTTCCTTGTAGGTCACCCATCCTGTGATTGCTCTGAGCTTAGCAAGCTTAATTTCGAAGTTCTCAACCCCTTTCGAAGCCATTGCGCCCCCAAAACGCATCCTTAAGTATTGAGCTAACTCTGCACATATAAGCACAGTATCCACTCTTCCCCGGGCGATGTGGGATGTGTGACTTACCTACCTGCTAGCTTCCCTTTCCTAGCCAGGTCAGGTCGGGTCATCACATTTAATCCCCGGCTAGAACGCTCCCTACTTATTTTATACTATTAACGATCTTTTGTAGGGTTATTATTTACAAAGTGCTTAGGCACTCGTCTATTTTTGGCGCAGTTCCCAATCTTACTTGCGGACTTGGGGGATTACTGGGGAGTGACGTCATTCGGTCGTCACTTACACTTGACGGTATATTATGTGAATTCCCTAAGTATATATGGTACACCACCAAGCATAAGCAACGACCTCGTAGACCTTCTAACCGGTACGGTGGGTCCCATCTCCAGTATGCATCTGATAGCCTAGCACCTCGGCTGCCTCTCCCTGGTGGAAGATCACCGGTGCCGCATCCTGAAGATGTGCCCCCGTGCTCTGCAAGAAGCTTCGTGAGTAGTAAATGTGTATGCTTGTCCCACATCGGAAACATGATGTAGGAGGGAGTCTTCCTTAGCTATAAAGGGAAGACTTCCCCTAGATAGAATGGGCTGAGAGATGATCTGATTGAATGCTTGCCATTCCACACTTGTAACTCTTCATGGTTTATTGGCCGATCGTAGTGTATTCTAAGTGGACGTAGTCATGCCTGCCGATGGTATGGCGAACCACTATAAATCTTTGTGTCCAACTATTTCTATTATGCTTCTTGTTTAGTCCTCCGGATTTAAACATAAACATACACAAAACGACCTTGTATAACTATCCAAAACTAACTAAGTAAAAGGAAAAACATAGTCATTCAAAATAAGAGAATACAGTTTACGTTGAAACAATGCTTTGATGGCATATTACAAAATGTTTAGACAATCTCAATGCCTATAGAAATATCAGTTACATTAACATTCAGCAACACACAATACTGATTCATTTGTGGACATTGTCTACAACTTGTAAGATTAATAACAAATCATGCTAACCCTTAAGACAATAACCGCTTTCACTGCCTTGTTTAAAAACTATGCAACAACCTCCACTTCAATCTCTATCTAGATATTGCTCAATTTGTTAAACCTAGTAGAAAGTTACATAAGTTCATAGTAACATTTTAACGAAAATCATACTTTTCTACAATTAGACACTTTCATCAGATGAGATAAAAAAGTACAAAATTTACTTTGGTGATAATGAAAAGGGAAAAGGGGTGAAAGACTAAAGACTAAACTGCTAAAGTAGGATGAGGAATGTTAGGCAAGTTAGTTGAAAGCATTGAAGTGGACTCTAATAGCAGACTTGCATACCCAAATAGATATGATCCTTTCCCCAAGAGAAGCTCTTGCAAATCAACAGTGAAAGAGAGATTTTTTCAATTTTCCTGCACATAAGTTCACACAGACTATTTCAGAAAGGTATAACACCGTACGCATGAAAATGGAGTTGTTAGGAGTCCCAAAAATCATTGACTTAGAATTATATTACAAATTAATCACATCTCAACAGCTCTAAAAGGAAGAATGTAGAGATGAACCATATATAAATTCAAGAAATATATAAATTTAAAACACAAGAAACAATGGTCATATGAATTCACTCATTAATATTGACAAGGAGTTACTACAATAGAATTACTAAAACTAAGCAAGTTTAAAAGTATAGAAAAAACGCATTATGCCAGAATTGATACAGAATGAAATCAAATATGAGTAATATATACAGACTCAATTTACAGCCACGTATCTCCATTAAGATGAAAGACTAGAAAAGGAAAGACACCTAACATAATTCATACATAATGAAATCAAATATGTACAACAAATATTCTAGCAGATTATCCTAATTCAATGTGAAGATACGTTCCAACAAAAAATAACTAACACTTACAATTTCTCAGAACAGTAGGGAGCAAAGAAAATCACTACAGGGTTTAAAACAGTTCTCCTTGCGATGACCTGTAACATTAAAATAAAAAAAATACCATACGTGTAGACAGATGACTAGTGTGGATACAAATACTTCTTGGAAGGGTGAGTAATATTAAACAAATTATACAGAACAATACCGATGTCACAAGAACTCTAAAAGGCATCAAAGATATATTATACTAAGACACTGGTCTCACGTTTACCATATTAAGTGTGAGAGTTTATCATGAAGTGATTATTGTGCCATATATTTCCACGATTAGCTTTTAGGTCACGAAAGAAACATCTCCTTTGCCAACTTTTTTTTAGTGAATCGATATGCATATAAATTTGGTTTTGACACCAAATTAAGTAGGTCACATACATTCCCTAGTGGCTTATTGAAGGTTAGAATTTTTGTTTGCTCAGCCGAAGGGAAACGTGGAGAGGACAGGCGAAATCTATATGTCAAATCCCATCGTGCTGAGACAAGATTTGGTTGTAATGCTAGAATGAAAATTAAGTATGATTTATCCTCTCAAAGGTATAAAGTTGTGGAATTTGTTGCTGACCATACCCATGTGACTTCATCTCCTAGTAAGACCCATCTTTATAGGTCTCATAGGAAAATTTCTCATGCACATATTGTTCAAGCTAATATGACTGAGGATTTAGGACTCGATCCAAATAAAACTCTTGAACTATTGAGTAGACAAGCCGGTGGACGTGAGCATCTAGGATTTATTAAAGATGATTATATGAATTATTTACGTTCAAAGCGGACAAGAGACATGAAGTCGGGGGATACTTATGGTGTTTTAGAATATCTACAAGGAATGCAATTGAATGATCCAATCTTTGTTTATGCTATACAAGAAGTCAAAAGCCTAAACACCCCTAAATTCCCAGCAAATGTTCCTCTCAAAGTGTGGCAGGATTTCTGGAGAAAACATAACCAATGAGTCCACCACTCAAAACCATCCTACCAAATGGAATCCCGAAACATAAATCATGAATCTTGGCTGCTCGTTGGGGTTGTACAACTTGTTCATCATCTAAAATGAGGATCGGACTTTGCAGGTTAGGCATCCCCTGTGTAACTAGCATAAATCCTTGTTCTTGAACTGCTTTTAAGACTCGGAAAAGACTGGGTGAAGGGCGCTTGTGCAAAGGAGTGAAGGACGTCTTGAGATGTGGAGGTGACGATTCATTGCAGAGAAGCATGAGAGCTGCAAGGTTGTCCCTACTGCCATTGTTCTCATGTTGCTACAACGATTCTAGAAGACTCGGTGGGGTGGTCGCCGCTAGATATATTCGAAGACTTAGTGTGCGCAGAAAAGAGGGGCTCAACTACGTACAATACTTCATTTGTTGTTTCAGACAAGATGAACAAGAGGAGAGATGTTGGTTGACGTTTAGTATCCACTCTCTATTTTTTTTTTTCAATATCAATTTAATGAGAGATGTTTGAGAAGGGTTGAACTCTACTAGAGTTAGAGATGAGTTAGGAGTTGTTAAACGGGGTTAACGTGATCAGGAGTTTGGTTAGGAGCTGTTAAGTTAAGTAGACAATAATTGCCAAGTGTCAAAACTCAATAGGGGAACATGAAATGGGATTGGAGAATGGGACAGAGGATCAGCTGTCAGATTAGATGGAATATGATTTTTTGTTTTTGAGAAGGATAGAATATAATTTCCGAACTTAATATATTAGTCAAAATTAAGTTGATGAAGTCTCTCAGAACTACTTGAAACAATGATGCATGTTGGCTTGGTCGAGGAAGTACCCGACTTCCCTAGTAGTTTGGGTTGCATCCCATTTTTATTTTTCTGGTATTTTTACTGGTCTTACCCTCCGAAACACCTGCGGTGCATTTGCTTTTTAGGTTATGACTTTTGAGTTCTAACCAAAACAAACCCCGAGAAATTCATTATTATCTACATAAATTTTAATTACATGATATTTCAACCATTCTCTATTCAGGTTTAGTTTAATATTGAGTTTTAGAACAAAAATAATCACTTATAATTATTATTATGAATTGATTATGAATTTGGTAAGTATTTTATAAAGTGGTTTGTTGACGGTAGCAATAGAAAGGCTACTGAAGCCCCACATACCCGTACTAAGGGCTGGGACTGAAGCCCGTATACCAGGACCCAAGGCCCGTGCATCGGAAGACTGGTGAGAACAGACTAACCGGTGGAGGGAGCCGGCAAACATTGACCCAGAATGGTTATTAATTATGCAGGTGGAGTCAATGAGTGACCTGTATAAATGGGAGGCATCCATCCCATATTCTGTACTTCTCTCCATTGTTGTCGAGCATGCGTATTGGGTAAGAATTTCTACTGACTGGGCTTCTCTACTTTCTTGTGAGGATTTTGCTCAGGCAATTAATTCTTTGGCAGCATTCTTCGTCGAGGTTCGAAAGATTCTGGCTTCTAATCTGTAGCAGGGTTCGGCCGAGTTTGGTGATTGAGCTTCATGAAATCGGTGAGTATCAATTCCCATTGGTTTGGGTGAGGTTTGATTTATAGCCACCCATGAATCTCAAATGTTTAATTAAGAATTCCATCCTTTGCATGTAGGAGCATCGTGTACTCCTAGTAGGTGTATCAATCATCAATTAGATAATCACCGCTCCACCGTCTCGGCTTTGGGAAGGCAACCACCTGGACATTTGTGTACTCCCAGTAGGTGTATCGATCATCAATTAGATAAATCACCACTCCACCGTTTCGGCTTTGGGAAGGTAACCATTTGATTATGTTGCTTTTGTGAGTTCGTGTTTGTTTCATTCACAGCTTGCCACCATAGCCTAGGTGAAGCATAGCACTTTGAGACCTGCATGGGGAGACTACTGACTTGCATTTGTATAATTGCATTACATGTATATGTATGATTGTCAATTAAGGTGAAAACTGAAACACGTTTTGACAAGCCTTGGCTTCTTGTATGCAGATACCTTTAAGGAACCAGCTACCTTCCTTTTCAGGTAACTGAGAGATGACAAACTTAGACTCCCTCCTTTATTGAATATTATTTTTATTAGATTTACTGACTTAAGCATCGGAGTGGAATTGATCGGTCCAACCCAGTCTTCCCTAGTAAGCAGGATATTTGCAGGAAGTCAACCAAGATTCCACCGGTTACTGAGGGTACGGATTTGAACAGAAACATGCTTATTTATAAAATTTAGTTGAAAAAACCATGATTTTAAAATGCGAGAAGAAAGCGACCGGAACCAAGCGAGAGCGGAGGTCGGGTACCAAGAAATGGAAGCTGTAAACACTACGTTGTTGGCCGCTCAAGAAAAAGGACAATAGTAGAACGCCGTTCTAACTAGAGCGTTGGCAACCCCGCGAACAGTCAGCGGGAATATTCAACCTGGGAGGTCATCCGGTAGTTTCTCTCATATGGAGGTAGGGCAAACAATGGGGAGACGGAAGACCGTGCATCTACCAATAGAGTTATTCCCGAAAGTAATGACAAGGGCCAAACCCGCGCCGGTGCCTCACTGGGCGAGTGTATCGCCCGAGGAAGAAGAAGAAGAAGTAAGCCCAACTACCCGGGCGCTCAGGTATTGTCTGACTCGGTGTCAGATATGAAGGCCCAAATGGGGGCAAATGACCAAAAGGCAGCTAGGCCCGCGATAAGCGCGCGTTTTAATGAACGCGCTGAAACCTTCTCCCGCCGAGTGATAGAATCCAGAAGGGTAGGTACGCATAAGTCACTAAAGCTAATGTACACCAAGACTGGATGTCCTTTCCAACACATGGATAGCTTCAAATCCCAAACATGTGCAAAAGGCTACTCCGACGTAGTATGCTGCAACATATTCCAGGAGACACTATCGGGAGAAGCGTTGTGTTGGTTCTATGAGTTGCCAGCCAACTGAGTAGAATCGTTCGAACAATTAGCAGACAAGTTTGTCGAGCGGTTCATCCTAAGGGTCGAAGGGGCCCAAACGTCAACTATTATGTTCAATTGCAAACATGCAGATAACGAGGGGTTGAGAGCATTTGTTAACCGGTGGCAAGCAACCACAGCCGGGGTGAGAAACTTGGATAAGGGGATAGCAGAGATGGCGTTTAAACAAGGGCCAAGGCTCGAAAAATTCTCATATGCCGTGCTGTTAGAGCGCTCTTGGGATTATGATGAGTTAATGGCATTGGCGATAAGACATGCTCAGGTAGACCACGAAACCTACGGTAGTCGGCCACCAAAGTGAAGAACCAAAGACTAGGCACCTGCCCGGCAATCTGGTGGGAACTGGTAGCAGGGTCAGGACCCGGGGTTTTCGCCTTGTAAAAAGTCCAGGGACTGGGGAGGCCAGCAGCGAGGCCGGGGTAATTCTAGAGGCTCACAAGGAGGGAGGAGGGCGCCAATTCTGCAGCAGGAACAGCCCTCGACTATTGTACCAATCGGGAGAAACGAAGTGTTCACCACTATGACCGCTTCTTACAAAAGTATCCTAAATGAGAACAGGAACATCATTCCCCGAGCGGTGGAGAGGAGACATCCGAAGGGAAACCTCACTAAAGAGCAGACTGGGAAGTACTGTTCCTATCAAGATGAGGCCACACATCGGACGAACGATTGCGTTGCCCTAAAGCAGGCAGTAGAAGAGTTGATCCAGGGTGAAAAATTACAATAATATTGGGGGGGGGGGGGGGGGGGGGTGTGTGACCGGGAAGTAGGGGCTATCCAAACTTACAACCACGATAGTATAAATATGATCCATGGAGAGACGCACGTCGATCAGCTCAGTGGAAAGGCCAAGAAGCAATGTCTGAGGTCGATAAGAGGAAAGGAAGTATACGCCTTTTGGGAAAGGAGCAGACATGCAGCAAAGACCAGCTGGAAGTACGTAGCGTTCTATGTGGAAGAGGAACCAAATGATTTGATCCAACCTCATGACGACCCTTTCCTCATTACGGTCCAGATAGATCACTAGATTACCAGTCGGATGTTGATAGACACCAGAGCGTCAGTCAACGTACTATTCCGGGAGGCATATAGGGGGCTGAACCGAAGAAAGAACAAGTTGTCCTAGGATAACGAACCGCTTATAAGTTTTTCAGGAGAAGTAGTTCAACCGCTGGGGTTGGACTACTTACCGTTGATCTTTGGGGAAGGAGACAAAACGTGAAAGCAGCACATGGAGTTCATCATAGTTGACTGTATGTCCTCATATAATGGAATAATTGGCCGACTAGGATTGTCGAGGCTGAAAACCTTCACAGTCGGCCACATGCTGATGTTGAAGATGCCATCACCCACCAGATTTATAACCATCCGGGGAGATCAGAAGATGGCACGGAAGTACTGCGCTGACGCTGTAAGTGGCAAAAGAAGGGTAGAGGTTTTCACAGCCTCTCGGCATGTATTGCCGTCTGATCCGATCATCGATCCCCGACATGATACAAACTCTGATGATTAGAAACCAAAGCGGCCTGCAGCGGCGAAAAAAAAGGAGTAAGTGCTTATCTCGGAGGAGTACCCCGATAGAATGGTGGTGATAAGAACGAAGTTGGCACCTGAAGGACCTCATCCAATCTCTCAAGGAAAACAACCTAGTATTTGCATGATCCTACGAGGATATGCCCGATATATCGTTGGAAATCACGACACACGAGTTGAACATCCTACCAAACAACATGCCGATAAGGCAGAAGAGGAGAGCCTTCAATCTGGATAAGTACGAAGCCATAAGAGGAGAGGTGCAGAAGTTAAGGGCAATAGACATCATCTGGAAAATTCAGTATCCCCGATGGTTGGCCAACGTGGTTGTGATCCCCAAAAAAGGAACCGGGCAGTGGC
This sequence comes from Potentilla sterilis, assembly GCA_963682095.1. Lineage (NCBI taxonomy): Eukaryota > Viridiplantae > Streptophyta > Magnoliopsida > Rosales > Rosaceae > Potentilla > Potentilla sterilis. The sequence goes on along the minus strand of OY821762.1, from coordinate 28,082,373 downwards.
GCATGTGTGTAGATTTCACTAATCTGAACCGAGCCTGTCCAAAGGACATTTTTCCTTTGCCACGAAAAGATCAGTTGATAAATTCGACTTCTAGTTACGAACTGTTAAGATTTATGGACGCTTATGCCAGGTATAATCAGATAAGAATGAACCCAGCCGATGAGGAGCATACATCGTTTACAACTGATCAGGGTTTGTATTGTTATAAGAGGATGTCCTATGGATTGAAGAATGCAGGAGCCACTTATCAACGGGTAGTGAACCACATGTTCGAGCAATATGTGAGAAAAACAGTGGAGGTCTATGTAGACGACATGCTGGTCAAAAGCCTAATAGCCGATGCCCACGTGCGAGACTTAGCACTGCCTATAGGTAAGATGCTCAACTACAGTATGCGCCTGAATCCAAAGAAATGCATATTTGAGATTTCAGAGGGCCTATTTTTGGGACATGTTATTAGTCAGCGGTGAACATAAGCCAACCCGGTAAAAGTGCAAGCAATCCTGGAAATGCAATCTCCAACCGAGCGGAACCAAGTTCAAACTTTGACCGAACAGTTGGCAGCGCTAGTCAGTTGTCGGTTTATCTCTCGGCTAACTGACAAGTGTACCCATTTCTTTAAATTGCTAAAAACCCAACAGTTGAAGAAAATTCCTTAGACATCAGAGCACGAGGTCGCATTTCAGGCCATCAAGGCATACCTGTCAGCGGTACCGCTTTTGTTAAAGCTAGTACTAGGAGAAATATTGTACTTGTACATTGCTGCTTCAGAAACAGCAGTGAGCTCTGCTTTAATAAGGAGAGCTTCCGGTTTATTTTGCAGGGAAGGGATTCATTAGGGCAGAGAGCCGATACCCGAACATAGAAAAATTTGCGTTAGCACTGGTTGTTAGAGTGAGAAAGCTGATGCACTACTTCCAGGCTCATTCAATCACACTGTATACCAGCCACCCTCTGCGGCAAATCCTACAAAAGCCAGAGATCAATGGAAGATTAGTCAAGTAGGCGGTAGAGCTGGGGGAATTCGATATAACATAGACTCCCCGCACGGCCATCAAAGGTCAGTCAGCCGCGGATTTCATATGCGAGTTGATACCACTGGTAAGAGAAGAACAAACATATGGGTAAAAAGGCAGCTCATCGGGGGCCGCAGATGAGAAGGCAACCAAAAGGGCGTGCAGTTGGAAACTTTATGTCCACGGTTCAATTACGCAGAAGTGGAGCGGGGCTGGTATCATCTTGACCGCGCCTGACGGGCATTCATATGAATATGCCTTGGGATTCTTGTTTAATGCCTCTAACAATGCCGCTAAGTACAAAGTATTGATAACTGGATTATAGTTAGCCAAGAAAATGGGGATCCCAACCGTTGAAGCGTGCATCGATTCAACCATAGGGGTCAGCCAGACCAACAATCTTTTTGAGGCAAAAGAACCATATTGGCACGGTTTGAGAGTGCAACCATCCAGCATATTCCCCGAGAGGAAAACAAACATGCTGATGCCTTGGCAAGATTAGCCACCGGCAACTATGCTGCAGAGTACCGGAAGGCTAAAATTGAAACTCTAGAAATGCCAAGCATAAGCAGAACCATCTTTGAGATATTCGCGGTTGAGGAGACACCCCCAAGCTGGATGGACCCGATCAAGAAATATCTGACCAACAAGATAAGCCCAACAGACAAAAAGGAGGCAAGAAAACTGCACCTTAGATATACGAAGTACAATCTGTTGGATGGGAAGCTGTACCGCAGAGGGAATTTCTTCCCATACTTAAAGCGTATGACAGAAGAACCTGGAAAAGGCATCATGCGGGAAATTCATGAGGGAGTATGTGGCAATCATTCCGGAGCTCGATCGCTAGCACATAAGGTGCTCCGGGCAGGGTATTTCTGGCCCAACATGGCAGCATTTTCAAGAAAAATATCAGGAATTTTCCATAAGTGCCACATGTATGTTATCGTCCCTCACACTCTGGCAATAGCTCTATCCATCCTGATGGCACCTTGGCCGTTTGCACAATGAGGACTGGACCTCATCGGTCTATTCCCAATGGCCATAGGACAATTCAAATACGCCATCGTGGCCATAGACTACGAGACGAAGTGGATCGAGGCAGAACCACTAATAAAAATAACGGAGGAAAGAGTGAAGAAATTCTTTTAGAAAAATATATACTGCCGCTTTGGTGTCCCGGAGGCCATAGTAACGGACAACGTGACATAATTCAATAGTATTGACCTTATCGAGTATACAGCCTCATTAGGGACCAAGATAGTATTCGCTTCTGTAGCACACCCACAGACCAACGGTCAGGTCGAAACTGTCAATATGATCATCAATAAGCTCCTCAAGAATAAGCTTGATGATAAAAAAGGATTACGGGCCGAGGAGTTACCGACGGTTTTATGGGCAATCCGCACTACTGCAACAGAAGCAACGGGGGAAACCCCCCATTCTGGTTGGCATTCGGAAGTGAAGCGGTTCTCCCAATTGAGACCCAGATACCTAGTGGTAGGGTAGAGAACTATGAAGCGGAAACAAATCTGAGGGTTTACAACTTAATCTGGATCTAATTGAGGAACGACACGACCTAGCACACCTGCCGAAGCAAACATACAAACAACGAGTGGCTCGCTATTATGACAGCAGGATCCGGGAAAAGAAGCTGCAAGTGGGAGACTGGGTAATGAAGAAGGTAAAGCGGAAAATACTAGCCCTGGAACCAACGTGGGAAGGGCCGTATCAGATTACAGAAACGGTGGGTCCGATAAATTTTGACATCAAAAGTACTGACGGGGTAAAATCCACCCACTCGTGGAATATTGAGCACCTCTGGTACTACCCTAAGTAGGGCTTGTATAGCATTCCAACGGTCATGACTTTGCCTCCCGGCACTAATGTTAATTTCTCCAACACAATTAACTTTAGCATTCCAACGGTTATGACCATGCCTCCGGCACAAATGTTAATTTCTCCAACACAATTAACTTTAGCATTCCAACGATTATGATCATGCCTCCGGGCACAAATGTTAATTTTTCCAACATAATTAACTAAGGCATTCCAGTATTCAAGACTTATGCCTCGGGGCACAAATGTTAATTTTTCCAACACAATTAATTAAGGCATTCCAGTATTTAAGATTTATGCCTCCTGGTATAAATGTTAATTTTTCCAACACAATTAACTAAGACATTTCAGTATTCAAGACTTATGCCTCCGGGCACAAATATTAATTTCTTCAACACAATTAACCATAGAAAATATATATAGAGAAAATAAAAAATAGGGATTTCCATAAAAAATGCTAAGTAATTACATCAGCCTAAACCACCAAGCAGTATACCGACACTCTAAACCCTCAAAACAACTAAACAAACTCAAGGCCTAGGAGCTCCTTTACTACTGCTGGCAGTCGAAGTCCCAGGACCACCAGCCTTGAGAGTTTGCATCTGCTTCAATCGCTACCTCTTAGCTACATCAGCGTCCATCTTCACATTATCCAGCCAGCCTTCTCGCACGTACTCATTATAGGCATCTTTAATACCGGCATCCCGAGAAGCTTCTAGATAATTCTCAAACTCCTCTGAGTCCTTAAAATCCGCAATAACTTTGTCAGCAACTTCTGCCCGGTCATCTTCTGACATCTTATTAACCCAAATTTCTAGCCTGCAACTCAACAACTTGGCCGGTGGATTCGGCAAGCTTGGCCTCTAGATCGCTGGACTTTTCGGTAGCAACGGTAAGCTTGATTTCTAAGCCATAGGACACCTGGGCAGCGTCAGCAAGCTTAGACTGTAATTCTTTTATCTGCTTCTCCTGCTTAGCCGACAGTAGTATAGCTCCGCTTGATCTTCCGCTTGGGCCTTCTCTTTTTCTAACCTGGCTTTCTCCATCTCCAGGAAAGACCGATGGCTGGTAAGTTCCGCCACCTCTGTCTTTAGAACAGGCAGCTCTTCATTAGCCTCAATCATGTAGATGCTATAAACAGTCTGCAAGCAAGAAAAGATTCAGGAGGGAGAAGCAAAAGGAAAAATTCAACAAAGAAAAATAAAACCCTTTTCTTACCCGCATGGCCATTTCCATAGCCTTCTTGCGGTTCTCCTCTGGAGATGCATCCTTAGCCCGGATCCGATCTAACTCAATACCTTTCAGATTTTTGAGCATCGACCGGACGAAAGGCTCATCTGCAACACCGTATTATCCACCATGCAACACTGTATTCATCCACCAAGCTCTTGATCGGCGTACGTTCTATGACAGTCAGCGGTGGGGATAAGTTTGGAAAATTGAGAACCCGTGGAGCAGCGGTGGAGGCAGTAGCAGTAGCTACTGAAGTAACTGCAGTCGCTACTAAAGTAACTGCAGTTATGACCCGGGGACACTTGGAAGAGGTATCACCAACACTCTTATCGATGAAGGTAACAACGTTGCAGGCTAGTCTCTTTTCACGGAACCGCCTCCTCCTTTGTCCCAAGTCTGAGCCGGGGGAAGAGGTGGAAAGTGGAGGCCGGGGTTGGGTCATCGCAGTAGGAGGAGAATCTACATCTATGGTGCGTGGGCCTTCAACCGGAGCCCCCACACTAGTGTTTCCGGTTTCTCCGCTGGGACTGCTGGAAGGTTTAGGTCCAGCCGTCCTACTAGGTAAATATTCACATATATACAACATTAAAACGGAACATGGGGAATTGGAAGGGATCGGTAGCAAGCTGCCCTAAAAACCTAGATACGAAATTTAAAAGTCCTAAAACTACTATATACAAGTGATCATCCTCTTTAACACAAAGCATTTAGCACATAAGACTCTTTAACAAGTACGACACGCATGCAAGAAGGTAATGAATAAGTATTTAGCACGTTTTAGACTCAAACTAGTTTCGACCATAACTAGAGCTTCTGCTCTGTACCTAGTTACTAGACTTCTTAAGTTCTTTAGAACAAACTTCCGTTCTAGCCCTAAAGATTTATGCTAATCCGGTTAACACTTAACATCAAAGCACAAGAGTCTTAAATCGAAAACATTTAAACAAGTAAGGTTGTCAATCATCTTATTTAGCATGCAAGTTCTAAGATTAATAGCCCTAAGTGAGCAACACAAATCAAAGCAACAGTCACGTCTAGCAAAGTTCGTTATTACTCTAGCCGATTAAACCTAGCACCTAGATTATGTTTAAAGACAATACTAAGTATCGATTTTCATGTCCTCACCTTAGATTACTAAATAATTTTAAGTCCTAAACATGCATCTAATACCACTATCCTAATTATTAAACATACAAATTAAACAAGTTAAAATCGGAAAACTACTACATAAACTTCAAACCGAGTTCTTACAAGAGTTTAACAAAAACCTAGAATTGAAACAAGTTCTTACAAACCACACAAACATGAATCAATACAGTAGCCATAGAGGGAGTGGATCACACTTTAGAAACCTTGAAGACTTCGCAAGATGTGGTGGAGACGCATGGCAGTAGGCAGCAGTATGGTTCGGAATTTTGGATGGTGGTGGAATCGGGTTTGGCTAAGTATTTTTTGTGTCTGGTTTTTGAGAGACTTGGTAGAGCTTTTGGCTAGTACTTGTACTTGAGATGAGATAATTTTATGTATGGGAATCAAGGCTTTATATGGGGGAAATATCGACAGAAACTTAGGGCAACTCGACAAGGAAAAGCCGGTTTTGGTTTTCTTCAATCCTTCTATCTTCTAGGAATCTTCCTTCTGCCAAATTCTTCACGAATTGGGCTGCAATGCTTCATGGACTTCTCTCGTAGACTAAGCAACTCTCATTGATGGATAATAGTCTATGGATACATAGCAGCTAGCCTTCCTTGCACAACTGGCAGAGTTCTCCTAGTACCGACAGGATTTTCTATCTGAGCTAGGAAAATTCTTCTTTCAATCTTTTTCATTTATCTTTGGCTTGACTGAATCCTCTAATCATTATTAGGCTTGAGAACTCCCATTTGGTGCATTCGGTTGCCTTTTAGATGCACAAATGCATAAAATCACGAAAAGAGGCAGTAGGTTCTTCTTCTTGGCAGGGCAGTGACCTTGCTGTCTTGCAACTGGCATAACTCTTTCCTCAGACAAATTTTGATTCGATTCTAAGTTCTGTAGAAACTAGACTCGTAGAGCTTTCCGTGAATATATGGCACGCCTTCTAATTCCTTGTGGTCCGTCTTGGAGAAATTCTGGAAGTTAAGTGATGTGTCCAGGAAATTCTTAGAACTTACTGGATCCGAATTTGCTTAATAATTCTCGGCAGTTTCTTTTGCTCCAATTGCTAAAACTCCTTTTATTACTCAATCCTTAATACATCTACTGCTTATAAGAGAAGAAAAATCAATCAAAAGCATCATGGAAGCTTTACAGAATTAACAAAACATTTAGATACTCCGATTTCTAGCACTTTATGAATTTTCTGTAAATTTCCAACACTTAAGCGTATTTTCATTTAATCTCCACCAAAAGCTCATGACTCTATATTATGACTTGATTCTAAACAAATAAAGGTTAAAACAAAGTATAAATGAGGGTAAAACATATTAAGAACGTCGCATTTTTTGCATTTATCAGTTACTAGTTTGGAAGATGATGCAAAGCCAAGAAGCGACTTATATTGGTTCATTGAATCATAATTACTATGGTGATCTATCTTAGGAATCAATATAAGTTGTTTCCATAATGCACGGATCCTGACGAGGACATCATAAGCATATCATTCATTTGAGTGGAATCATCAGCACCCACTAGTACTCTAGCAGCAAAGGTAAGCTAGTTATCAAAACTTTTAAATGTAGGGACTATCACACAACAACCCAACAAAGATAGATATACCAAATTGTTTTCTGCTTCACCTGATCGATCGTGTACTATATATGAGTCGGACTATCCTTCATTGAATAACCATTTACAACGAATATAAGTTATTGATCAGAGAGAATCAATTACAAGTGAAAAATTGCAGTTTACCAACGATTGAAGAACACCTTTGCGTGAACAAGCTTAAGATAACCAAATAACGTACTTGGTGTTTGACACCATTTTTCACTATCCAAATGCTGAAAGTTCTTGTGCAAAGTGGAATTCCAGCATCGATAGCGTATACAGGATGTAAAATTGAGACTGGGACAGGGAAAATGGCAATGTCACACAAGCAAAAAGTATACATAATGTGAGTGCCATCTTTCTTTCTTTTTTTTTTGGCTGAAATGGGGTGAGAGAGGAAACCCTCACCGTAAAATTTAGGGAGCTTCTATTCATACCTCTAAAATTGGTATCTAGACCTCCCCACTTAATAGATCTCTTGTTTACTTTTACAGATTATCTATTTGGTATTTACACCACCTCTTTTTACCCGCAATACCTCTCTTTCAATAAACTCAATAAATCCAAATAATTCATCCTCCAAAATGACATTAATACATCTTTATTTATTTCTTAAAATATATGGTGCATGATATTTTTAATCAAAACATAATAACTTAAAAGAAAGAAAATATATTTTTCTAATGTTACTTCATATTATTAACTCTTGCGACCATACTTCTTAAAGTGATGATGAATCAATCAACTTCACAACTTGTTTACGTTCTTCATGTTTGGTCATCAACATATCCTAATACACACACACACACACACACACACACACACACACACCCCTCTATAGAACAATCTTAGTAATATCCAAAGTATACATTTAGCCGGATTAGAGAAAATGATGAACTCTTAAACCCATCTTAATTCATAACTCAATTACCTCTTAAGATCTGGTTTTTATTGTCCACAATCTGATTTTTCTCAATAATTTCCTTGATTAGGTTTTTAGAATGAAGAAAATTAGATTTCCTTAATTAGTTTTTTTTACAATTTTCTGTGGGAATTTCCATATCTAGTTGAAATCACAACAAAATCAATATATTCTTGTTTTGTTGTATATTTTAGGGTTTATAAATATTACGTACTTTTTAGTAATTTAACATTAGTTGGTAAAGTCAACTATAACATAGAAAAATAAAGAGGTCTACATACTAATTTTGGAGGTATGAATAGAAGCTCCCTAAAATTTATTGAAATGTACAAAAAAAAAAAGAAAAAAAAAAGAGAGGGGACTAAGCCATGCCAAACCTCCCAAAATCCAAACAACAAAAAGAAATTAACGAACGAAAACGAATCTTTAGTATACCTAAACTGTCCTCATTACAAAGTGAAGCAATAAAAACAGGAGCAAGATTCCACCACACAAAACCAGTAAATGATAAACCATAGTTAGTTAGAACATCAGCAACATAATTACCTTACTGAAATATATGAGATGATAGAAAACTCAATTGAGAAATACAAAACAAATAATTGTTTCATTGAACGAAAAGCTAACTAAACAAGAAGACCCCAAAAAGTCAACAATATTGGAGGAATCAACTGTTAGCCAAATATGTTTCTAGTCTCTAATCCAAGCTAGTTCAATAGGCTTTATCACTGCCATTACCTCTGCCACAACCGAACTAGAAATGTCCAAATTAGCAGCAAAAGCGGCAGGAAAATGACCCCCATAATCCCGGAATTTAGCACCATAACCACCACGATCTGATTCTTGCTTCCAAGCACCATCAGATTAATTTTGATCCACCCTAGTGAGGGCGGATGTCAATTAACTTTAATGATTCGAGGAGCACGACGAAAGCTACAATGTGCGTGGCATCTTAATTCGCTGCATATTGTTTATTGCATATTTTTATTTTGAGGAAGGATGTGAGACGTTATTGATAAAATTAGATGCTTACAAATTACATACTGTACCTCAGTTGCGAAGGCAGTTTAGCATGAGATGTGCCACCCTGTTTGCACTTGTCTTAGCATGAACCACGTTGCATGATCCTATAATTAAGATGATACGTACCCAGATCATCATATATATATGATGACCTCACCAGTCACCACTGTAAACCAGTTGCTGGAAAGAAAGTATCGGTTTGCAACTGTAAACTCGATGGAATTTTCACATGTTCAGGTGAAAGCAGAATCGATCATTTCTTTCTTTCCAAACCCCCCGAAGAGAGTACACCAACTCACTGCAGTGGTAGATCTCTAGCTAGCACAAGAATTTAACCATTCCTACAGATCCAAATTAACAAAATGGGGATTGTAATTACCAACTTGAGCTAGCACCCCATGTGTTTGCAGCACCAGTACTGTTTTAATGGACAAAATATGGACTCCAAAACCACCCTTTTTGACAAACCTCCAACGATGGAAGAATATTGTGACACACCTTCCATATGTGAACTTCAAGTCTTCAACTTTCCACAGTTTTTTCCAACAGCTCAAACCAACAGGTATTTCAAAAATACACAGTGCATATATTGCATATTGCACAGTGATGTATGATCATCACACTTTCTCTAAAAGATTATTTCATTCATATTTTTTTTAAGAAAGCCCGGCATAACATACTGCTTTCAAATTTATGTTAATAATGAAACTAAAAATGATAAGGACTTGCCGACATGATACATAAACTCCAAATATCATGCGCGTGGATAGAGCATCTCAAATAATAAGACGAATTCTCAATAATGCTATGTACTCTAAGATGCACCAACATAGTAATTGTGACATATTGAAAAAATAAAAATAAAACATGCACTAATGTAGAGCCATAAGATAGTTTAACCAGTTTTTCATTATGATAAATCCGGCAAATGATTTTCGTTTTATCCGGCCATATGAGGTAACTTTGATCCCTTTGACTATGTAGTAAATACTTGTCGCCAGCTCATTAAAACAACTGATTGATGTGATTAGTCGAGTTAAAGGCAAAGTTAATGAGTTTCAGTCGTTGCTTGTATTGGATTAGAGTATGGACTTTAGATACCAAAGTGATATTTTTTGTAAAGTCGGACGCTAAGGTTATCAATGGAATAACTGTAATGTACCATGCATCTGCATTTTCCCCAAAATTTATTAATAATGCTTTTATGTAAAATCAATTTCGAAGAGATAATAGTCTGAAAAATCACAAAGCTCAGAGGATGGCCCTAATGGTAAACCGACCATTACTACTTCAATTGTAATTTATAGAAAACGGTTTTCTATCATTTCGTGTTTATAAAATTGAAACTTGCGGCTGTCTCCAATCCAAACTTTCGTTACACGTACTTCTTTTTTTTTTTTTTCTCCTGAGTGACTCTTTTTTTTGAGTGAGTTCACGTTACAGATTTTGAAGTTAAATAAAAATACAAATAATAAGTTAAGCAAGGCGTTACAGCTAAAGATTATGTAAAAAAAAAAAAAAACACATTACAAAGCTAATTGTCATTAAACTAATAACAAACTAATGGATTATCTTTCCAAAAGATACACTCCATTGTTTAATAATTTGCACGAAACACGGGACACACTAACACAAGAACACGCACTACCAGAAAAAAGGCTTTTCCCGACGAAATAAAAAAAAACGGCCGACGAAAAAAAAATTTCGTCGGCTATTCCCAAGAATGGCCGACGAAATTTTTTTTTCGTCGCCAAAAAAAAATTTCGTCGGCTATTCCCCTAGAATGGCCGACGAATTTTTTTTTTCGTTGGTAAAAAAAAAAATCGTCGGCTATATTCATATTTAAGCCGACGAAAATTTTTGGAAGTATGGCCGACGAGTACTAGGTTTGATTTCGTCGGCTATGATTAAAAAAAAAAAACAGCTTCCATTTTCTATCACTATCGACAAACCATTGCTTCGTCCTTTAAATGCAAATGTGTCGTGAAATAAGATATGACCGAAATAATGAAATACGTCAACGGTTGAAAAATGATAAGATTCTGACAAAATCTGTGTGCCGAATGTTGCGGTTAACTGTTTTTTACTTCCGTTTTCCTATGGGTAGCTTGACAGTCGGTAAATATTTTGAGGAAAATTTTTATACGATTAGTTGCGTCTCATCGATTTGAAACTATTATCTGTTGAAGGTCAGGCCAAAAAACGTCATTTAGACAGGCCAATTACCATTTCTAATCGTTTAAAGGGTTGACTCACCCGGTTGACCGTCCCGATCGAGCCTTTAACGTTGTCAGATGTAGTTGGATTTTTTTTATACATGTGTTTAATCTTAACTGTGATATCTGACGGTTGGAATAGATTTTCCAAACTTTTAGATTCAAAATCGGAACATATGCACTAATGTTCCTTAACTTGTTTACTAAGTGTTTAAGTGAATGTATAGTTTCAAATAGTTACTATACGTACACTCTTCAAATGCAAATATGTCGTCAAATAAGATATGACCGAAATAATGAAATACGTCTGCGGTTGAAAAATGACAAGATTCCGATAAAATCCGTGTGCCGAAATAATGAAATCTGTCAAAACCCGGTTTACTGCAGATTTGGCGTCCGGCGTCCGAATGACGATTGTGATACCATTCCGGAAAGGGAACGGCGCCAGGAATCAAACTCATAGCTTCGCCACGACGTGTGGGCTTTTTCGGGCTTTCGAGTTCGTTTAGGTCCTCAAAACGGCATTTTAGTATGTTTTCATAGAATAGCCGACGAAACATTGCAATTCGTCGGCTATTCTCTGAGTTTAGCCGACGAAACATTGTATTTCGTCGGCTATACTCCAAAAAAAAAAAAATTTCCAAATCATAGCCGACGAAATTAATATATTTCGTCGGCTATACTCCAAAAAAAAAAAAAAAAAAATTTCCAAAGCATAGCCGACGAAATTAATATATTTCGTCGGCTATACTCCAAAAAAAAAAAAATTTCCAAAGCATAGCCGACGAATTAATATATTTCGTCGGCTATTCTCTAAGTATAGCCGACGAAATATATTAATTTCGTCGGCTATTCTCCTTCTAAATTTTTTAAATCCTCCCGCCTTTTTCTCTAAGTATAGCCGACGAAATTAATATATTTCGTCGGCTATTCTCCTTCTAAATTTTTTAAATCCTCCCGCCTTTTTCTCTAAGTATAGCCGACGAAATATATTAATTTCGTCGGCTATTCTCCTTCTAAATTTTTTAAATCCTCCCGCCTTTTTCTCTAAGTATAGCCGACGAAATTAATATATTTCGTCGGCTATTCTCTAAGTATAGCCGACGAAATATATTAATTTCGTCGGCTATTCTCATTCTAAATCTTTTAAATCCTCCCGCCTTTTTTCTCTCCTCCTTCCCTCCCCCTCCTTCGGCCTCCTCCTCCTCCTCCGGCCTCCTCCTTCCCCTCCTCCGGCCTCCTCCTCCTCCTCCTCCTTCCCCTCCTCCTCCTCCTCCTCCTCCTCCTCCGCCTCCTCCTCCGGCCTCCCCCTCCTCCTCCTCCTCCTCCCCTCCTCCTCCTCCTCCTCCGGCCTCCTCCTCCTCCTTCCCCTCCTCCTTCTCCTCCTCCTTCTCCTCCTCCTCCTCCTCCTCCGGCCTCCTCCTTCTCCTCCTCCTTCTCCTCCTCCTCCGGCCTCCTCCTTCTCCTCCTCCTTCCCCTCCTCCTCCTTCTCCTCCTCCTTCCCCTCCTCCTCCGGCCTCCTCCTTCTCCTCCTCCTTCCCCTCCTCCTCCGGCCTCCTCCTTCCCCTCCTCCTTCCCCTCCTCCTTCCCCTCCTCCTCCGGCCTCCGGTATTTTTTTTTGCCCAAAATGCAGTTATAGCCGACGAAATTGACATTATTTCGTCGGCTATACTCCAAAAAAAAAAAAAATTTCCAAAGCATAACCGACGAAATTAATATATTTCGTCGGCTATACTCCAAAAAAAAAAAAAATTCCAAAGCATAGCCGACGAAATTAATATATTTCGTCGGCTATTCTCTAAGTATAGCCGACGAAATAGCTCAAATTTCGTCGGCTATAACTTTAAAATATTAATATATTTGACCAAGCATAGCCGACGAAATCATTTTCGTCGGCCATAATTCGTCGGCTATACTTGGAATGGCCGACGAAATTGAAAATTTCGTCGGCCATTGGTATTACCGACGGCGTATTTCCGACGACTTATAGCCGACGAAAAATTCGTCGGTAAAGGGTATAGCCGACGAAATTTTGGCATAGCCGACGAAAAAAATTTCGTCGGCTATTCTCCCATATCTGGTAGTGACGAAAAGAAATAAAAAGAAAAATATAATTGCTTAAAACAGTCCCTCCACGTAAAGACTAACCAGAAAAATATATTTATACTTCATAACCCCCCCTCCCAATCACGTCCCCAAAATATGTAGAAAGCCAGCAGGAAGCAAAAGAAACACAAGGCCTTCCTTCCATTACCTTCACTTTAACACTTTGCGTGAGATTTGTGAAGAGATTCATCCCTGCCTCAAATCTATCCACATTCATTTTCACTGTACCATGCATGTAACTTCCAAAATAAAAAGAAAAGCTACTGCAATGTGTTATGCGAGGGTAGATTGGGCAAAGCAGAAACCCGTGTCAATGTGGTAATATAGGTGTCGGAAGATGGCTCTTTTGGAAAACCCACCAGTTTAAAACCAGGAGCCTACTGGATTTCACAAGTACTCCCATCTGGCATTTCCCTTTGTGTTCTTCAGACCAGCAAAGTCCCTCAACCCCCAGTTCGCCAATCCTCCTCGTTCTCTTTTTCAAATCCACATTTTCGTAGAGACGAGCGAGGAGGTTGAAAATAATGGGAAGGAAGAAATTTGGGGTGCTGCTGTGCGCAGAGGACACGGACTTCGTGAAGAAGATGTACGGTGGGTACTTCGGCGTGTTTCTGAAAATGCTGGCGGAGGAAGGCGAGACTTGGGATTTGTACCGCGTGGCCTGCGGCGAGTTTCCTGACGACGACGAGTTGGAGAGCTACGACGGCTTTGTCATCTCCGGGAGTAGCAGAGATGCTCATGGGAATGATGCTTGGATCTGCAGACTGCTCACCCTTTTAAACAAATTGGATTCCCTCAAGATTAAAGTCCTCGGCATTTGCTTCGGCCATCAGGTACGTACTTCTTCATCGCGAATTTTGTTTTGTTTCTCTCTTGTTTGTTTGACTGCAAATTCGATAACTCGAACCGGTTACCAAAACCATTAAGGGTTTCATAAGGGCACGATGGTCAATTTTGCGTCGTGATTTTGTGATGGTAATCAAGAATTAAGTTTGATTATAGTAAGTAATGAGTGGCGTTAACGAAAACGAAATCTTAGAAAACTATTAAAATGGCATGTTTAAGGTCGTCATTTAGTTGTAATTACGTGCTTAATTCGCTCTTGGAAGAAGTTGGTGTGTGGTTCATCAGACGAAAATCTCACGTGTGAGTGGTCCAGTAATCGTAGTTTTTCGATGTGATTGGTCGAGAAGTGGGTTCATTGTGATTCTGCCGTATAATATTATATCCTCTTTGGCCGAGTCTATTGGAACCACGCGCAGTTCTTACTGATTGCTCACTGCCATATGACAGGGGAAGTTGCCTTACGTGGTTTGTCGAAAACGATACGTTTTCTGTTTTTTAACCACTAATGTAAAAAACAACACTATAGTTTCTGTTTTAGAGTAAAAGACAGTTTAGAATTGACATGCCAAACCCTTTATTTGGAGCTGGTCCCTTGTTTTAACTGGTTGTATCATATCAAAAAATGTTGTCCTGCCTTTTGTATTTTTGGGTAACATGTAGTAGCTGGTGCCACTAATAATCAAATTAATTAGGTTCGCCCCATTTTGGCTTTAGGCCAACAAAGGCTGATGGAAAAGGCCAGAAGGACTCGACAATATTTTCAGATAAAAGGAGTGACTCAGCCTAAGATATCTCTTATATGTGAAATATATATATATATATATATATATATATATATATATTTTAGAATGCTTATGTGTGAGATATGAGTATATATATTTATGTAAACAGCTATGAAATTATATCCGGATAGATAGATTTTATTAGAAGATGATTGAATAAAGATAACGTCCCAATAAGATTGAGACATGCACGTGATTGGACTGCTTCCAAAATTAATTATAATATCTTGATAATCTTGACAACTAATTATTTAGAATATATTTCTGAAAGCAACTCAAGAGCTGTCGAGTTTGGGCAATAGAGGTCCGTGTGAGTTCGTATTAGGCTCGTGTCTTGTGTGCGTTTCAGATAGCATTCGACTGTTGCCTAGTCGCTCTCTAATTGAAACTAATGGAAAAACGTGGTGCCCCTTCAATAAGTGATTTCCAGTTGTGTTTAATTTGGGCGTGATTGCTATGTAGATTTCGCACAAACCATTCTAGTAGTGCTTGTTAGTTGTTGTAAGACTTCTTTCATTGTTCCCCATTATGATCCTAAAGTTCAAAGTTTTTCGAAAATGCATTGTCGCATGCTAACTTATTCCTCCTGATCAGTTAGCTGAAATAAAAGTACTAGCTCCGGCACACACGCAATTCATGTGTGAATGTCGTAGGCGTAGGTTCGAGAATGAGATATTCGGACGAATGTTTCATCTTATTAAGCATGCAGGGTTCTATGTCATAGATGTTAAGGCAGTTATATGTCAAATGCTTTTTAACAAATTGGGTGGTTATATGCTTGTATGTATATCATGTGAAATGATTTGTTGCAACTGCTTGAGTGTGGCTTTGTCATCTTATCTTTGCATTTGGTTGCTTGTGTCCATTTCTTTCCGTCATTATGTTTGTATTTGGTTTCTGCTTGCCTCCTTTAGACCGCAATGAGCTGTAACATTCCATTATAATGTATTATGATGCTGCTGATATGATGAGCCAACTAACTAAGTGTTATGATTGAATTAGATATTAAGTCGTGCATTGGGTGGAAAATCTGGCAGGGCCATAACAGGATGGGATATTGGAATCCGAACCATCCAATTGTCGTCGTCTTCCAAGATCTTCTCCTCCCTCAAGATTCCAGCTCTTCTCTCCATCTATGAGATCCATAGAGATGAGGTGCGTAGACGGGTAGTTGTCTTGTAATCAAACCCTAAATGGACTTAAAACATATTCTCATGGTGAAATGTGGATTAATTTCAGGTGTGGGAACTTCCACCAAAGGCTGAGCTAATTGCGTGGTCGGAGAAAACTGGGGTTGAGATGTTCAAGTATGGTGATCACATGATGGGCATCCAAGGCCACCCTGAATACACCAAAGACATTCTTCTAAACCTCATTGATCGTCTCGTCAAGCTTAACTTCATCTTGGTACGTAACAGCTATTTCATTCTCTAGTACTACTGCGTTAAGATAGCTGCCACAATGATAGCTAGTAACACTCTTTTTGCGATTTAGGATTCCGAAACGGAGGAGTTGAAGTCGAAAGTGCTTGCTGGTGAACCAGATAGGGAGGCATTGAGAAGGCTGTGCTTAAGCTTTCTCAAAGGCGGTTTATGATGAAACACTGCGAGTTAGGGAGGATCAACAAAAGTTGAAAAATATGAATGTAAATATGCAGGTGTTTCAGGAGAGGCTATATGATTTAGTGGTTCAGTGTGACAGTACTTGCGAAGGATTAAGGATGCAAGTATAGGAGCGAGGCAATTTATTTATAAACTCTATTATGTCTTTAGTCTGCATTGATCAAAGTGTAGTTCCAAGGGAATTAGAAGGCTCATGTTATGCTTATAAATTTGAAGTTTAATTAAGAAGTGTTTTAAACATTGGTTCTTTCATCATCAATATTAAA
Source organism: Potentilla sterilis (assembly GCA_963682095.1). NCBI lineage: Eukaryota > Viridiplantae > Streptophyta > Magnoliopsida > Rosales > Rosaceae > Potentilla > Potentilla sterilis. The sequence continues at coordinate 28,065,757 of OY821762.1, read as the reverse complement.
TCATTTCCTTTTAAGGATTAAATCTGAATTCTTAAACAGTAATTAGCAATCAAATTGTTCCACCATGAGAACTCATTGTATTATTTTGGACATTTGCTAGCATCAGGTTCTCCAACAATTCTGGTGTCCACACTGCAACTCACCACGTTTTTAGTGAAGTCCAACTTTTTAATTTTTAATTTATTTATTATTTCTTTTTTCAAATTGCACAAATTTTTTCAATATGTGCTGATACCTATATCATAGGCGCAAAAGCCGTCGCGCATTTATTCATTTTTTTTTTTATATAAATACAATATCAATAAACTGAATCTATACCATCTCTTGCTATATGATCGATGTTTTAGTTATCGCTCAAGAGTATAAATTTAATCAAATTATCTTTAATTTTAGTTTCATTTTCTTATGTTTTTAACACTTTAGGGCGTGTGAAAGATCCCTGTTGCGCGTGAGGTTTTTTTTAGTTGCATGGGAAACCTGCATATTGGAGAAGCCAACACATTCAAAGAACAATAGTTGCATGTATTTAAGAAGCAAATCCTCACTTTAGCTTAAGAGAGTATTGAACGTTTGAATGTGCATATAACATTTACAAATAATAACTTGGAATCATTATGTAGACACACATTGTCACATCCCGAATTTAAGATAATAGAAATCCAAATTCGACTATGTGACAATTCACAAATAAACTCAAATACTTAAAGTTATTAAACAAATAACTTTGTACAACAACAGATTTAAGTGAGTGGCTCTAAACACTCAAAATATTACACCAATAAAAACATAGATGTAAAATAGAGTCTCACACTAACACTCTCTAACTCAAAAACAAAAACAAGCTAGGCCACTAGATCACACCTACTAGCAGCGTGACTCAGGAGTCTCCCTCTGGCTACTGGTCCTCACCTGCAGGTCTAACCCCTACACCAAAGATTGGTGCACCAGTTGTAAACAACAAACCCGGTAAGCTTTCAAAGCTCGTGTGAGTAAAACAAACAAATTCATAATGACATAGTTAAAGCACACAAAAACAATACCAGGTAAGATTCATACATTCCTGCTTGAAAACATAGTTCAAGAAGGCACAAATCTTACACAATTAAAACTGTGACTCCTGTATGTAACGTGTTCAGGAAGACACGCGCATATAATTAAAATTGTGACTCATGCATAAAGCTTAGTTTAGGAAGTCACAGACAAATAAATAACACAAATAAAGAATAAAAGAAAGCATATAATAGATCCGCCAACCCCAAAATGAGGTTAAGATGTTACTATCTTAACTCCAGAAAAACAACACACACTTTGTTTTCTTTTAAAACCCATCTCTTTTAAAACATAGGAAAAACACATATAATTTTTTTTTTAAAACATGCATGCATAAGACCCAAATAACCCCACACGGTTATCCCTCATGCCTTACAAAGTAGAAATCACATTTCCATAACTACCAAAACAATAAAACCCAGGGCACGATGACCACTGTTATTCCCCTCCAAGTCACACAATGACACAAACAAGAGCTCTAACTGGTCGTAACCAATCACCTGGCCAAAGGCTTGGTTCCCGATATAGTTGCCAAACTGATAGGAGCACAAAGTGCTATGATATTAATATGCTTATGCCCTCGTTTATGCTTTGTTTCTCCCTTATTTATTTAAGATAGAGTCATAAAATAGTTTAGTGTCATTTTGGTAGAGTTTTAGAAATATATGCTTTAGAGTCCGAAAAATGACTAAGTTTAAGAATTCTGGAAAATAGTGAAAAATATGTCTTTTTCGTGATTCTGAGATGAATAGAATTGTGACTTATCCTTTTCCAAATTTGCTGAAAGTTGGTATGCATATAGATAGCAAGCTAAAGTATATTATGTCAAAATTTCAGATCAATCGAAGTTCGGGAAGTCACCCAAACGATGGCTGCAACTTGGCAGTTTGAGCAAAACGATCCAGAGACTACCATGATTTTCCTGAGACTCTGTCCTGACTTCCGGAATTTCTGTGTGACGCATTACTTGGAACCAGAGGACGTGCCCCATATCAATAGAAAGGCCTACGAGTCTAGTTTCTCTGGGACTTAGAATCATATCAATCGGAGCAATGAGGAAAAAGTTATATTCGGTTAAAGTCACAAAGGTCAAATCTGCTGAGAAGATGGAAGAAAATCAGCTTAGCCTATACTCGCCAGAAGCCTATACTCGCCAGAAGCCTAACTCGCCTCGCCAGTATACTTGCCAGTAGATCAGCCTCACTTGCCTCGCCACTGCTCGCCAAGCCCTTGTTCGCTCGCCAACATCTTCGCTCGCCAGAAGATCCGGTCGCCAATCATCCGCGCATGCCAGCGTGCATGTTCGCGCGATCCACCAAGAAGCCTCGCCAGTACCTGATACTAGCAAAGTCTGTTCCCGCGAGCAGAAAGGAATTTCCGGTAATGTCTTCAAGCGGCTGCAAGCGTGTCAAATCATTCCAAAGAGCTTTGCAACGTCTAAGAAGAAATCATAAGCCGGCCATGCTTGAGTTTCTTTGTTCAATAAGGAGAGAAAAGCCTATTCCAACTCGGATTGGGAAACCTTATTTAATGAAGATTTCTATCCCGTTTTAAACAAGGAAAAACTCCAAACTGCACAGCCCTCTTTCTCCTATATATACAGGCCGACACCCATCATAAAAAGGGTCACATCTCAAGCACAAGTCTAAAACTCTACCAAATTTTCTTCCTTAAGTCTTAGAAAGAAAAGCTGGCCGAACCACCACCACCACCATCCAGAAAATCCTTACCAATTCATCTTCACCTTCAACCGATCAAAACCATTCCGTGCCTCCATCTTTCATCACTGAGATCCACACGAGCTGCTGCCCCAAGGTGTCTAAATGTGTGATCTACTCCCTTCGGCTTGTTACTCTTTTATTTTTCAATACTATGTCTATATAGTTTGGATATTCTTTTGGTATTTGTTTTTGTGTCTATGTAAAGACAATTTGTTTGTTTGGTTTTGCATGTTTAAAGATATTTATGATTTCGATTCTTGGAGCCTAATTAACTTTAAGGTATTGATTTCATGGTTTTATGAAAGATAAATATGCAAACACACTTTGTAAATATGTAACCGGTTAGGTCTTAGGGATGCATGCTTGACTTGATTCTCGATTTTTTCTTGATTAGTTGTTTGAATTCGTGTGCAACCGAAGGAGATGTTTAGGTGCAATCGTAGGCCATGGTTGTTGTCTAGATGTTGAATTCATTTGCCGTAGTAACATAGGTCAAGTTAGAACGATAAGTCAATTTGGTTTATGTTGTTACCTAGGGTTAGAGTAATTCCTACAACTTGCTTGTCTAATATGAAGAGTGACGCCTTGCATGTTAGCTTGTTTCCGACTAAGAGATTTCGTGCTTTATATGCTAATTGGTTAATTTCTACGATAAGTGTCTTTAATCGGTTAGCTAAAGATTAGGGTTATGTGATAAGCTAATTCTAAGTACCTTCGTGAAATCTAAAATCGACTAGATAAACCGATAAGGAGTTTAGTTAGGTTGGAATTAAGTTGAGTCTTGAATATATCTATGCATGTTTCCATGAGTCCTTACTTGTTACTTGTTTCGATTTGTGTTAGTTTTTGATGAGTGCTTTGCGTGAGAGATGTCGACCAAACTTGTAAATAGTAGTTTAGAGTTTAATTTCCTGCAATTTAATTTCGTGCCATAGTTTTTAGGGCAGCCCCATGGCTGTCGAACCAATTCTTTCCCCATGACTTCGTATTTTGTATATATGTAAATAACGTGACATTGTTTGTGTATATATGTGTTTTGTGTTAACATTCTCATGTTTTAGGTACCCTTAATCCCCGGCTTAGAACAATCCCTACTTATTTCTATACTACTAACGATTGTAGGGTTATTATTGTTTGATGCTCACTTAGGCGACACACATCAATTTTTGGCGCCATTGTCGGGGAATTATAAAAGCTTGATTTATGCGATTGTTGTGTATATAATGTTGCTGGAAATTTTTGTTGTAAAGTTGTAAAGTTTGTAATTTTTGGTTTTATTTGGGATTTGTAAAGTAGAAATATACTTCGGCATGTAGAGTTTAAATTTCAAAAGTTGCATGATGTATAAAGAATGTATGTGTGTAATAACTTAGTTTAATTTCTAGGAAGTTGATAGTGTTATGTACGTTTGAGTTTATTGTAGTTTCTAAAGTGTAACATGTAGGGAGAAGCCGCTTTTGTTGGTCTTAGCCTTAACCCTTCATACGAATGATGCCATGTTAAATCCGTCTCTTATGTAGACTGGGAAACGTGGGATACGTTCCCCCCACGCATACGAGCGATAACTTGGCAGACCCATTTTTATGAGGTTGAGGGTGGCTTTGATCAACACTTGTAGACCGCTAGTGACCCGAGTTTGTTTTACAAAGTATGGGGCAAGTTAGTTTCATTGATATGGTTCTCAGGTTTGTTTAACTGGATCTCAAGGCCCACAGACTGATGTTCATTCTCAGTGAGTGAGTCGATAGGGAGTTCGCTCCCCGTGGTGACCAACAACGAGTCCTGCCTGGTTTCTGTAGGGGGTTCGCCCTCCGTGAATCTTAACGACACCGCCTTTGAAAAGTAGAACACGCTCGAACTAGTCAATAGCTTGGGCCGAAGCATCACCTTACTTTAGACACTAGAAGATAACTTGACATATGTGATCTATTTTCTTCAAAACAAAACAATTTGTGTGGTTCGAACTCTTGAGGTATATCGGGTAAAGCATGATACTACCGGGGGCCGTATCAGTCCATTGTACCGTTATCTCCTCTGCTCCACGTACCTTGAGAGTTAGAACAAATTTTTAAAAGAAATTAGACTTAGAAATTACATGATCATGAACGTTTCAATTTTACACTCTATTGCCAATGCTTGCTTCTTTGCCGATCTCATGCTAATATGTGTGTCATTGATTGAAATTTGTTTTGTAATTGCAAATGCCGTGGCTTGTAATGATGTATATTCTTGCTTTTTATTTCTTTACTATGTTCTAACTTGTTTAAATGTTGTAAAATTTCAGAATAGTGCATGTCCGAATCTAATATTTGGACACGAGATCATAGAGGTCGATTGCAACGTTTAAACCAAGAGCTCGCCATCACTTTGTTTGTACCGCTGCCTCCATCCAAACCAAGCAGCCCGAGCACATCACCACCTAGTTTGGCTGCCCCTTTGCCGAGCTCTCCATCCGTCGTTTCATCGTTGTGTGATCTTCAAGGATCCAAATTTGAGGCCTCTGCCGAATCTATTGTTGAGTAAGTGATAATGACTTCCATAAGAGCACATAATGGTCATGTTGCCGGAGGAGGAGGAGCCGTACCTTCCAATATCACTTACCCTCCTTTGGAGACCGATAAGACCGGAGAGATTGAATTGAGGAGTGGATTCCTCCACAAGTTGAAATCGTTTTATGGAATGCCACGTGAGGATCCCAACAAGCATCTACAATGGTTTAATTTCACTACGGACAATATGTGTCCAAGAGGGACGGACTTGCAACACTTCAAGATGAAGACCTTTCCGTTCTCATTAGAAGATCAGACAAAGGAGTGGTTGTTTGAGGTGCCTAGTGGTCGCATTGTGTCGTGGAATTCTATGATGGATGAGTTTTTACTCAAGTACTTTCCCGCTTCACGTATCACGGATTTGAGGAAGCAAATAACAAGTGTGAAGCAAGTCGGAGATGAGACTTTCTTCGACTACTACAAGAGGTTCAAGTCCCTTGTCTCTTTATGTCCGTCACATGGCATTAGTGATGGACTCTTGTTACAATATTTTTACGAGGGATTGCGCGTAATGGAGAGGGAGTTTCTTGATTCGGCCGCGGGAGGTAGTTTCTTGGAGTTGAATGCCGGACCGGCAAGGAATTTGTTGGAAGTTCGTGTCTTGAACAATCAACAATTTGGCATGGCATGCAACAATGTGCCACGGAATGAGAAAGTGCATGAGACGTCTTCGAGCTCAAAGTTAGAGGAGAAAGTAGACAAGCTTGCCGACTTGGTGAGCAATTTTATGAAGAAGCGTGCCTTAGTATGTGGTATTTGCACCGAGGGCCATGAAACCGAACAATGTCCTCAATTTAGATCAAATGAGGGAGTCGAGGAGTGTAATTGTATTGGTTTTGGAGGAGGACAAAGGATTGGAAATTTCAATCCAAGGTTCAACGATCATCTAAACTTTCGGTGGGCGAACAATGATAACGTGTTGAGGGCACCTATGAAACTGAACCAAGGTAGTGCCGCACCCTATGCACCAAGGGCACCATTTGTGCCAAGGCAGCCCTACCAACCCATGCCGAGCCATCCTTTGCCGAGCCAACCACAAGGAAGAGCGAGTAATCTGAACTACGATGCTTTGCTCCAATCTCTTTCAAGTGCTACTCAAGCGTTGCTTGCGGGGCAACAAAATCAACAAAAGGATATTGGTGAGCTCAAGACTCAAATGGGACAAGTGGTGGACTTCATGGGAAGATTCAATGAGCAAGGGAAGTTGCCAAGTAATACAATTCCCAATCCGAGGAAAAAGCATGCAAAGATTATTCAAACTCGAAGTGGAAGGGACTTGTTGCCTCCAAGGAGCCCTAAAAAGAAAACTATTTCGCTCGATGTGATCGAGGAGGAGAAGCAAGCGGCCGGACCTGTCATTGCCGGCAGCCAAGGAGACGCCACAAGAGAAGCAGCCGAGAATAGGGCAGCCGGCAATGCTGCTGCCGGAGCTGCATCCGAGAAGGGAAGAACCGAGAAGAAGAAGGTTGCCGAGCAAGAGGGGCTACGCAACGAGCTTGAACGTGATCCCGCAACATCGAAGAGTGAGTTAATGCCAAGCCAAATGAGTAAGGGAGGGGTGTTTCAATCAAACATTCCATTCCCTTCTCGTTTTGCTAGATCGAAAAAGGATAAGTCCGACGAGGAGGTGTTGGAGATTTTCCGGAAAGTGCAAGTCAATATCCCTTTGTTGGAATCCATTAAGCAAGTGCCAAAATATGCTAAGTTTCTCAAAGAGCTATGCACGGCTAGGAGGCATACGAGGGAGACTCGTGTGGTGACTATGAGCGAAACGGTGTCGGCCGTTATTCAAAGGAAGCTACCACCAAAGATGAAAGATCCGGGAAGCTTCAATGTGCCTTGTGTGATAGGCAACACTCGTTTCGAGGATGTGATGTTAGACTTGGGAGCATCGATCAATGTCATGCCACTCAATGTGTACCAAACGTTGAGTATAGGGCCTCTCAAGAAGGACAATGTCATTATTCAACTTGCGGATCGTTCAAACAAGTATCCGGAGGGCTATGTGGAAGATGTGCTTGTCCAAGTAAACCAACTCATATTTCCCGCCGATTTTTATGTTGTAGATATGGAGGACTCGCCGGTTAATAGCACTCAATTATTACTTGGTCGACCATTCATGAGGACGGCACGCACAAAGATAGATGTCGCCGAGGGCAACTTAACGATGGAGTTTGATGGTGATGTGATAAAGTTCAATGTTTTTGATGCCATGAAATTTCCTTGTGCCGATTTGAAGGAGTGCCGAGCCATAGACATGTTGGAGGAGGTCGAGCAAGTTATGTCGACCTCGCTTGACGCATAGCAATTAGCGATCGAGCAAGGGGTCGGTTTTGGCAAGAAGGGAGAACGAGCAAGTGAAGACGCCATGAAGGCATTGACGCCGACAATCCAAGAAGTTTGTGTCGAGTTTGAGGCTCGGCCCTATGCCAAGTTTAGCTCGTTCTTGTCAATTCCAAATGCCACTACCAAATTTCGTCCAAGTGTGGAAGAGGCCCCAAAGTTAGAACTAAAAGAACTCCCTAGTCACTTAAAGTATGTTTATCTCGGAGAAGAAGATACTTTACCGGTTATTGTGTCTTCAATGCTTAGTGAGAATCAAGAATATGATTTGATAAGTGTGCTTAAGAAGTACAAGACCGCCATAAGTTGGACCTTAGCGGATATCAAGGGAATAAGCCCTACTATCTATGTTCATCGTATATTGCTAGAGGAAGGAGCAAAGCCAACCAAGGAGGCTCAACGTCGACTTCACCCTCCAATGATGAAGGTAGTGAAAGATGAAATCATCAAGTTGCTTGATTGTGGGGTGATTTACCCTATTTCGGATAGTACGTGGATATCTCCCGTGCAAGTAGTGCCAAAGAAGAGTGGTGTAACGGTTGTCAAGAATGAGAAGAATGAGCTTGTGCCACAAAGACTTGTAACCGGTCATCGGATGTGCATCGACTATAGGAAGCTCAACGCTACAACAAGAAAGGATCACATGCCTTTGCCGTTTATGGATCAAATGCTAGAGAGGTTGGCCGGCCATTCTTTTTATTGCTTTCTTGATGGATATAGTGGATACAACCAAATTATGATACACCCGGATGATCAAGAGAAGACCACTTTTACTTGTCCATTTGACACTTTTGCCTATAGACGGATGCCATTCGGCCTATGCAACGCACCAGGAACGTTTCAACGATGTATGTATGCTATCTTCTCGGATTTTATTGAAGACATTATCGAAGTTTTTATGGATGACTTTAGTGTTTATGGGAGCAACTTCGATACTTGTTTGGGGAACTTGGAGAAGATACTTGAGAGGTGTTTAGAGACTAATCTTGTGCTCAATTGGGAGAAGTGTCACTTCATGGTCATGCAAGGTATTGTACTTGGGCATATTATTTCGGCAAGAGGCTTAGAGGTTGACAAAGCCAAAGTGGAGCTTATTCAAGCATTGCCGAGCCCTAAGAATGTGCGAGACGTGAGAAGTTTTCTTGGCCATGCGGGGTTTTATCGAAGATTTATCAAAGACTTTTCTTCAATTGCAAAGCCATTGAGCAACTTGTTACAAAAGGAGGTGACGTTCGAGTGGACGGAAGCATGTGAGGAGGCATTTTGCCGATTGAAGGGTGCATTGTGTACCGCGCCAGTTTTGATTTCCCCAAATTGGGAATAGCCGTTTGAGCTTATGTGCGATGCAAGTGATTATGCGCTTGGAGCAGTACTTGGTCAAAGTGTAGAGAAGAAGCCGTGTGCCATTTACTACGCTTTAAGGACTCTCAATGATGCTCAACTCAATTACACTACCACGGAGAAAGAACTCTTAGCGGTGATTTTCGCTTTGGAAAAGTTTCTATCATATCTTTTGAATTCCAAAGTCATTGTTTATAGTGATCATGCCGCTTTGAGATATCTTATGACAAAGAAGGATGCTAAGCCGAGGGTCATACGGTGGATTCTTTTGCTTCAAGAGTTCGATATTGAAATCAAAGACAAGAAAGGAGTGGAGAATGTTGTAGCCGATCATTTCAGTCGCCTTGTCATGGAGGAGGATCGGCTGCCCCTGTGTGAAACCTTTCAGGATGAGCAACTTTTTCAACTTGAAGTACATGAGCCTTGGTATGCCGACTTGGCCAATTACCTAGCCACTCGGCAACTTCCTAGCACCATGCCAAAACAAGCAAGACTTCGGCTCATCAAGCAAGCTCGTCATTATCTTTGGGATGAGCCATATTTATGGAAGCAATGTGGTGATCAAGTGCTTCGAAGATGTGTTGCCGAGCATGAGCATCAACCGATTCTAAAGCTTTGTCATAGTGAGGCGTGTGGAGGGCATTTTGGAGCAAAGAAGACCACTTTAAAGGTACTTGAATGTGGATTCTTTTGGCCTACAATTTTTAAAGATGCTTACATGTTCTGTAAGTCATGTGATCGATGCCAAAGAATGGGGAATATCGGTCCACGAGATCAAATGCCATTAAACCCCATTACTTCTATTGAGATTCATGATCTTTGGGGGATTGACTTTATGGGGCCGTTTCCTTCAAGTAAGGGTTTTCTCTACAACTTGCTAGCGATTGATTATGTGTCAAAGTGGATAGAAGCGAAGGCTACACGCACCAACGATGCCAAAGTGGTTGCCGAATTTCTCAAGACTAACATCTTTTCACATTTTGGAGTTCCAAGAGTCTTGATTAGTGATGGAGGATCCCACTTTTGCAACTGCACCATTCACTACCAGAAAAAAGGCTTTTCCCGACGAAATAAAAAAAAACGGCCGACGAAATAAAATTATCGTCGGCTATTCCCAAGAATGGCCGACGAATTTTTTTTTCGTCGGTAAAAAAAAAATTCGTCGCTAAAAAAAAAAATCGTCGGCCTTTCTCTGAAACTTTAGCCGACAAAAATTTTTGGAAGTATGGCCGACGAGTACTAGGTTTGATTTCGTCGGCTATGATTAAAAGAAAAAAATAAAAACAGACCACCTTCCATTTTCTATCACGTATTATCGACAAACCATTGCTTCATCCTTCAAATGCAAATATGTCATCAAATAAGATATGACCGAAATAATGAAATACGTCTACGGTTGAAAAATGACAAGATTCCGACAAAATCTGTGTGCCGAATGTTGCGGTTAACTGTTTTTTACTTCCGTTTTCCTATGGGTAGCCTGACGGTCGGTAAATATTTTGAGGAAAATTTTTATACGATTAGTTGCGTCTCATCAATTTGAAACTATTATCTGTTGAAGGTCAGGCCAAAAAACGTCATTTAGACAGGCCAATTACCATTTCTAATCGTTTAAAGGGTTGACTCACCCGGTTGACCGTCCCGATCGAGCCTTTAACGTTGTCAGATGTAGTTGGATTTTTTTTATACATGTATTTAATCTTAACTGTGATATCTGACGGTTGGAATAGATTTTCCAAACTTTTAGATTCAAAATCGGAACATATGCACTAATGTTCCTTAACTTGTTTACTAAGTGTTTAAGTGAATGTATAGTTTCAAATAGTTACTATACGTACACTCTTCAAATGCAAATATGTCGTCAAATAAGATATGACCGAAATAATGAAATACGTCTGCGGTTGAAAAATGACAAGATTCCGATAAAATCCGTGTGCCGAAATAATGAAATCTGTCAAAACCCGGTTTACTGCAGATTTGGCGTCCGGCGTCCGAATGACGATTGTGATACCATTCCGGAAAGGGAACGGCGCCAGGAATCAAACTCATAGCTTCTCCACGACGTGTGGGCTTTTTCGGGCTTTCGAGTTCGTTTAGGGCCTCAAAACGGCATTTTAGTATGTTTTCATAGAATAGCCGACGAAACATTGTATTTCGTCGGCTATTCTCTAAGTATAGCCGACGAAACATTGTATTTCGTCGGCTATTCTCTAAGTATAGCCGACGAAACATTGTATTTCGTCGGCTAAACTCTTGATCCGCGCCTTTTTATTGTCCGCCGTTGGATGGCTCAGATCTTCCAAAGTATAGCCGACGAAATATATTAATTTCGTCGGCTATTCTCTAAGTATAGCCGACGAAATTTTTTATTTTCGTTGGCTATTCTCAAAGTATAGCCGACGAAATCTTTTAAATCGTCGGCTATTCTCTAAGTATAGCCGACGAAATTTTTTATTTTCGTCGGCTATTCTCCTTCTAAATCTTTTAAATCGCTTCCTCTCGCCTTTTTTCTCTCCTCCTTCCCCCCCCCTCCTCGGCCTCCTCCTCCTTCCCCTCCTCCTTCTCCTCCTCCTCCTCCTCCGGCCTCCTCCTTCCCCTCCTCCGGCCTCCTCCTTCCCCTCCTCCGGCCTCCTCCTCCTCCTCCTCCTCCTCCGGCCTCCTCCTTCCCCTCCTCCGGCCTCCTCCTCCTCCTCCTTCCCCTCCTCCTCCTCCTCCTCCTCCTCCGGCCTCCTCCTTCCCCTCCTCCGGCCTCCTCCTTCCCCTCCTCCGGCCTCCTCCTCCTCCTCCTCCTCCTTCCCCTCCTCCTCCTCCTCCTTCCCCTCCTCCTTCCAAAGCATAATTTATTTTTTTTTCCCTAAAATTTAAGAATAGCCGACGAATTTTACCAATTTTCGTCGGCTATAAGTTGTATAGCCGACGAAAATTCTAGTATTTCGTCGGCTATAACTAATTAATGCCTATTAAAATATTAATATATTTCGAGGAAATAGCCGACGAAATTTTAATAAATCGTCGGCTATAGTTAAAACACAATAGCCGACGAAATTTTAATAATTCGTCGGCTATAGTTACTGAATTTCGTCGGCCATACTCGAAAATACCCGACGAAATTCGTCGGCAATTTCTCCCAGGTTTGGCCGACGAAAAATATTTCGTCGGTAAATTCGTCGGCCATACTCTACTATAGCCGACGAATTTGATTTTTTCGTCGGCCATTGTATTACCGACGGGGTTTTCCCGACGACTTATAGCCGACGAAAATTTCGTCGGTAGAGGGTATAGCCGACGAAATATTTTTCGTCGGCTATTCTCCCATATCTGGTAGTGATTGAGGCCTTATTGAAGAAGTATGGGGTCACACACAAGGTATCTACACCTTATCATCCCCAAACAAGTGGCATGACCGAGGTAAGTAATCGAGAGATCAAGCAAATACTTGAGAAAACCGTTGGACCTTCAAGGAAGGATTGGAGTGATCGTCTCGATGATGCTTTGTGGGCTTATAGGATTGCGTACAAGACTCCGATAGGTATGTCACCTTTTCGGTTAACATATGGCAAAACATGTCACTTACCGGTGGAACCTGAGCACAAAGCATGATGGGCGATTAAAGCATTCAATATGAACATCGATGAGGCCGGCCTTCATAGGAAGCTTCAACTCAATGAACTTGAAGAAATACGGAATGAAGCCTATGATGCCGCTTGGATTTATAAACAAAAGACCAAAGTTGCTCATGACAAGATGCTTCGAGGGAAGAGGTTTGAAGTTGGCCAAAAAGTTCTCTAGTATCACTCACGACTAAAACTTTTTCCGGGTAAGTTACGCTCTCGCTGGCTTGGTCCATTTATTATTCTTCATGTTTTTCCTCATGGAGCCATTGAGATTCGTAACGAAGTCACGGGAAACACATTCAAAGTAAATGGCCATCGCCTCAAGCCATATTATGAGCCATTTGACGCATTCAATGAGGAGATAAGTCTGGAAGAACCACGGTTGCACACTGTCGAGAGGCCGCCCATCAATGCAGCTGCAGCCGTACCTTATCCCGAACCTGCCATTACCGACAGTGCTGCCGAGGAAACACCTCCTGCCGTGCCATGCTTTCAGCCACACCCTACTGCCGATACGCCTGTTGCAGCCACCGATACGACACCAGACACGCCGATACATCATACTGCCGAGAGGCAGCCCCTCCATTGTGCTACCATGAAATTGTTACATGATGATATGGAGGCCACATACAATCAACATCTTCTTGAGTTATTTATTGCCGAGCTCCAAGTGTTTGGAACGCGATGAACACATCCGATTTACAATGGTGAAAAGTCTAGGCTATGGACTATAAATACAAAGCGCTACTTGGGAGGCAACCCAAGTCGATCAAAGAAAAGTGAATGAACCATCACTGAGAGTTTGCAATTTCCTAACCCTTCTCTTTTTCTTTGGTTTGTGATGATATGTTGGAATATGGTAGACTATTGCATGCTTAGGAAGTTACTTGCTATATTTCTATGCTTACATTGAGGACAATGTAATTTTCTAAGTGTGGGGTGAGTTTACATGTTTCGTTTATGTTTTCGTGTGCTTAGTTTAGAAAATAAAATTCAGAAAATTGTAACACAAAAAGAGAGTGTTTAAATTGTTTGTTTCGAGTCTTACGATGCCCCTAATATGTCAATGATGTTTTTCTCCTCTTTGGATACATAGATGATAGTTTTTGCATACAATTAAAATTGTGAGTTTCATGGATTATGTGCATTGGTAGGAGCATGTAGAACTTGTTGATTAATTAAGCATGCATGTTTTAGCTAGTTTGTTAAAAAATAACCAATGTGAGCTTTAGAGCCAATTTGCTTTTTTCTTCAGTGATAAAAGATAAAATTCGATAGATTCGTAGGAAGCATGAAACCTCATAATTCTTTGATTATTCGATGACTATATGCAATAGCTTTTCATGAACTCGAGTATTACTAGAACTCACTCTTGTTGATTTTCAAAACGATTTTAGTCATAAAATACCTTGATTTTGAAAGTGATTGAAAAGATCTTTTAGGTTTACCACCATTGCTAAATAAAGCATGTGCCTATTTGTGCCCGTTGTGGGACACCTTAGTACACCCCTTTGAGCTTACGATTAGCCTTTTCTTTCATCACCCTTAAACACTTTCCATGAGCTTAGAATAGTAATGCCTTTACCCTTGATCAAAATTTTGGTAAAACTTGATTTTTGAAGGAGTTTTCGTGTGAAGTGATGAAGAAGAACAAGTGTGGGGTAGACTTAGCCATTAATATGTATGAAAAGTTTGTGCCGTGCCTTAAAAAAAGAAAAGAGAAAAAGTGTGCTCGGACCAAAAGAAAAAAGAAAGAAAAATGCCGAGAGCAAGAAAGAAAATAAGATGTAGGGCACGGCATGAAAATGAAAAAGAAAATTTAGCATGGCTTGAGTCTTGAAATTTTGTTGTAATGTTTTTGGAAAGAAAATAATGAAGTATGGGTCCGACAAGAAGAAATTCGACCCTTGATGAGAAGACATGAGGAGATTTGAGCTTTACCAAAGGCCACGGTGACGTTTTGAGCCTCCTTATCTAAATATCGAATACCTCTTAACCTAGCCCCATTACAACCATTTATTGATCTTTTCATGATTCTTAAGATGGTTAAATTTGATTTGTGGAGATTTTCTCAAGAGTAAGCATATGGTTTTGGTTCATTAGTGCATATAGTTATCATATGAAGTTTTTCCTTAAAAAATTTCACAAAAGTGCTTTCGTTTCATGACATATGCAAGTAACTCTTCGTAATTCATTATCTTTCACTTGCATATACTATTGAGTGAATAACCATGCTTCGAGAGAAAAGAAGAGAGTATGCCTTGTGAGGTGGGGTGAATCCATGTCTACATGCTTACTTTTTGCTCGTATATGTTCGTATCGATGTCACATGTTAATGAAACTTGGAATTTTCGTGCTTAGCATTCTCTTACATTAACTTGAAAGCTATGTGTACATACAAGCCTGAGACAAATTGTTAGGGGCAATAGTTTGTTTAGAGTCTAGTTTAATTTAGTTTGCTAAGGGACTAGAAAATGATAAGTGTTGGGTAGTTGATAGGAGCACAAAGTGCTATGATATTAATATGCTTATGCCCTCGTTTATGCTTTGTTACTCCCTTATTTATTTAAGATAGAGTCATAAAATAGTTTAGTGTCATTTTGGTAGAGTTTTGGAAATATATGCTTTAGAGTCCGAAAAATGACTAAGTTTAAGAATTTTGGAAAATAGTGAAAAATATGTCTTTTTCGTGATTCTGAGATGAATAGAATTGTCACTTATCCTTTTCCAAATTTGCTGAAAGTTGGTATGCATATAGATAGAAAGCTAAAGTATATTGTTTCAAAATTTCAGATCAATCGAAGTTTGGGAAGTCATCCAAAAGATGGCTGCAACTTGGCAGTTTGAGCAAAACGATCCAGAGACTACCAAGATTTTCCCGAGACTCTGTCCTGACTTCAGGAATTTCTGTGTGACGCATTACTTAGAACCAGAGGACGTGCCCCATATCAATAGAAAGGCCTACGAGTCTAATTTCTCTAGAACTTGGAATCATATCAATCGGAGCACTGAGGAAAAAGTTATATTCGGTTAAAGTCACAAAGGTCAGATCTGCTGAGAAGAAGGAAGAAAATCAGCTTAGCCTATACTCGCCAGAAGCCTAACTCGCCTCGCCAGTATACTTGCCAGCTGATCAGCTCGCTTGCCTCGCCACTGCTCGCCAAGCTCTTGTTCGCTCGCCAAAATCTTCGCTCGCCAGAAGATCCGGTCGCCAATCATCCGCGCATGCCAGCGTGCATGTTCGCGCGATCCGCCAAGAAGCCTCGCCAGTACCTGATACTAGCAAAGTCTGTTCCCGCGAGCAGAAAGGAATTTCCGGTAATGTCTTCAAGCGGCTGCAAGCGTGCCAAATTATTCCAAAGAGCTTTGCAATGTCCAAGAAGAAATCATAAGCCGGCCATGCTAGAGTTTCTTTGTTTAATAAGGAGAGAAAAGCCTATTCCAACTCGGATTGGGAAACCTTATTTAATGAAGATTTCTATCCCGTTTTAAACAAGGAAAAGCTCCAAACTGCACAGCCCTCTTTCTCCTATATATACAGGCCGGCACCCATCATAAAAAAGGTCACATCTCAAGCCTAAACACAAGTCTAAAACTCTACCAAATTTTCTACCTTAAGTCTTAGAAAGAAAAGCTAGTCGAACCACCACCACCACCATCCAGAAAATCCTTACCAATTCATCTTCACCTTCAACCGATCAAAACCATTCCGTGCCTCCATCTTTCATCACCGAGATCCACACGAGTTGCTGCCCCAAGATGTTTAAATGTGTGATCTACTCCCTTCGGCTTATAACTCTTTTATTTTTCAATACTATGTCTATGTAGTTTGGATATTCTTTTGGTATTTGTTTTTGTGTCTATGTAAAGACAATTTGTTTGTTTGGTTTTGCATGTTTAAAGATATTTATGATTTCGATTCTTGGAGCCCAATTAAATTTAAGGTGTTGATTTCATGATTTTATGAAAGATAAATATGCAAACACACTTTGTAAATATGTAACCGGTTAGGTCTTAGGGATGCATGCTTGATTTGATTCTCGATTTCTTCTTGATTAGTTGAGAATTCGTGTGCAACCAAAGGAGATGTTTATGTGCAATCATAGGCCATGGTTGTTGTCTAGATATTGAATTCATTTGCCGTAGTAACATAGGTCAAGTTAGAACGATAAGTCGATTTGGTTTATGTTGTTACCTAGGGTTAGAGTAATTCCTACAACTTGCTTGTCTAATATGAAGAGTGACGCCTTGCATGTTAACTTGTTTCCGACTAAGAGATTTCGTGCTTTATATGCTAATTGGTTAATTTCTACGATAAGTGTCTTTAATCGGTTAACTAAAGATTAGGGTTATGTGATAAGCTAATTCTAAGTACCTTCGTGAAATCTAAAATCGACTAGATAAACCGATAAGGAGTTTAGTTAGGTTGGAATTAAGTTGAGTCTTGAATATTTCTATGCATGTTTCCATGAGTCCTTACTTGTTACTTTTTTCGATTTGTGTTAGTTTTTGATGAGTGCTTTGCGTGAGAGATGTCGACCAAACTTGTAAATAGTAGTTTAGAGTTTAATTTCCTGTAATTTAATTTCGTGCCATAGTTTTTAGGGCAGCCCCATGGCTGCAGAACCAATTCTTCCTCCATGACTTCGTATTTTGTATATATGTAAATAACGTGACATTGTTTGTGTATATATGTGTTTTGTGTTAACATTCTCATGTTTCAGGTACTCTTAATCCCCGGCTTAGATCGATCCCTACTTATTTATATACTACTAACGATTGTAGGGTTATTATTGCTTGATGCTCGCTCAGGCGACACACATCACAAACGTTCCCTTTTCCCCACACTGGAGGGATCCGCCACACATGTAAGATCCATTTCCCCACACATAAAGATCTTACATTGACCGTCGGTTTCCAAACCGACCCATTCTCACAACACACAACTCACACAAATTCAATTATGACAATTTTATATCAAAATAAGTTCACCAAAATGCACACTCTCAATATATATATCACGTAAATATATATATATACATAGACATTCACTCAGGAATAATCCATTAATACCAACTATAGTCATTGATCGTAAAACTCTTTAAAAATTATTTTTATATTAAAATTATTTTACTTACCAATGAACCGTAGTCGATCAAGTTCATTTAATTTAAAAACAAATATTTCTTTTTATAAAATAATTTACATTTAACGATCCATAACTATAAATTAACTCGTATTAAATACAAACACCGTGAGATTTACTCACCTTAATTTACCAGAAAGGTAAATATCTTATTCGGGTTCGCGGGTCG
This sequence comes from Potentilla sterilis, assembly GCA_963682095.1. Lineage (NCBI taxonomy): Eukaryota > Viridiplantae > Streptophyta > Magnoliopsida > Rosales > Rosaceae > Potentilla > Potentilla sterilis. The sequence continues at coordinate 28,047,824 of OY821762.1, read as the reverse complement.
AAACTGGAAGGAAAACAGTTCCGATCGGGTTGGACCGCTACAGTACCGGGTCAGAACGGGTCAACAGTCAACGCTCGGTCAACAGTCAATGTTGGTCAACGGTCAACGCGGACTGGGCCGGGTCGGTCAAGTCGTGCTGGGCTGGGTCTGGTCGACGCGTGCTGGAAATGGGTCGTGGAGATCGGAATGCCTCGATTCTGATCCGCTCGATTTGGCTCGATTCGGCTTTCACTACCAGAAAAGGGGTTATAGCCGACGATATGGGAAAACACGGCCGACGAAATAGTACTTCGTCGGCTATAAGGGGTCATAGCCGACGAATTACTATTTCGTCGGCCACATCGTCGGCTATAATATTATAGCCGACGACTGCCGACAACTCGTCGGCTATAACTATAGCCGACGAAACGTTTTTGGTTATAGCCGACGAGGATGGTATTCGTCGGCTATAAGAGTTATAGCCGACGAAAAGTTTTTGGTTATAGCCGACGAGGAGGGTATTCGTCGGCTATAACTCTTATATCAGATCCATTCTGCAGCAGCGAGCTCATTCGTCGAAAACATTTCGAAAACGCTCTGAAATCGTCCAAAACCTCGGCCATAAGCTTGAAAGGTACGTATATTGCTGTGTGTGTTGATTTAGTTGGTTATATGCAGAGGTGTGTTAATTTAGAGTTTAATTAGAATAAATGTGTGATTAATTTGATATATATATATATATGTGTTGAGATGAGATTATTAATGGGTTGATATATATGTTGGTTAGATAGAATTGAAGTTTTGTTGAAGATTAGTGATTGATTATTGATTTATAGGTGATTTTAGATGAATTTGATGAAAAAATGTATATATATATATTAATTAATTTAATTGTAATTAAAAATATATTGTTGGTTTACATAAAAAATACATTGTGTTTAATTAATTAGGGAGATTGACAATGTTTTAATTAATTTAGGGATGCATGTGTGTGTATATATATATATATATATATATATATATATATGTGTGTGTGTGTGTGTGTGTGTAATTAATGATGAATTTTTTAATTAATTAGTACGTACGTACGTACGTAGTACGTGCATATATACATATCTATATATAGCTATATTTATTTCTTGAATTTACAGGATGGACAAGAGTTGGATTACCCTTGGAAGATGGGATCAGGCGTATCATGATGGAGTTAGGAGTTTCCTGGATTTTGTGATGGCTAACTGTGGAGACACTACACTTCATTATTGTCCGTGAAAAAAGTGCAAGTGTGCCACCCCACGACACCGGTTTTCCATAGAGACAGTGGAGCAACACCTGGCTAGATATGGATTTTGGGTCCTATACACTAATTGGATTTATCATGGTGAACCAGAGTTTGCGGGTCGTCATGATCATGGACAATTTGCCGAGAGAGGGAGTTCCTCCAATGATCCAACAACGAACTGGATCAACGATATGTTTCCTCGTGAGAGCGGTGTCTTTGAGGAAGCACCAGATGTGCAACTCCCTCCTCCGGAGATGGAGTGTTTCCCTGATATTGAGCCACTCGAGCCATTACCCCGATCTCCGGTCAACACAAGTGGTATGGAAAAGTACAACAACTTGATCGCATTGCAACAGACTCCGTTGTACCCCGGATGCAGTAAGACTGTCCTTGAATCTGTCATGGGAGTGATGAAGATCAAAACGGAGAACAAATGCACTGTCAAATCGGTTGATGATTGACTTCGGCTATAGGGTGGGGCGATGCCCCCAGGACATCGGCTTCCTACCAGTCATCATAAGGTGCGACATATCCTTAAAGATCTCGGCCTTTCCTACATCAAGATTCATGCATGCAGATACGATTGCGTTCTGTTTTACGGGGAAGGACTTGCATATCTTGAATACTGCCCAGTATGCAATACAGAGCGGTATAAGTTCACTCCTAAAGGGAACAAGAAAACTGTGAAGATACTTCGGTACTTCCCGCTGATTGATAGGCTTGAGCGGTTGTTCATGTGTGCTTTCACGGCCAAAGCTATGAGATGGTGGGCTGAGAGGAATGTGCCTGACGATGACACCCTTAGACATCCCGCTGACGGAGAGGCTTGGAAGAAGAATGTGTTGGAGTTTCCTGAATTTGCATCAGAGGTTCGAAATGTTTGGCTAGGGCTATCATCCGACGGTTTCAACCCTTTTGGCAAGAAAGAGCTTCAGTACAGTGTGTGGCCAGTTATTTTGATTCCGTACAACTTTCCACCGTGGATGTGCATGAAGAAGGAATATAACATGCTCACATTGTTGATTCCAGGCCCAGGTTATCCGGGAAAGTGTCTCGATGTGTATTTGAGACCCGTAATTGAGGAGCTTCGGTACTTGAGTCTGAACGGCCACCTGGTCTACGACCGGTTCAAAAATGAGATGTTCCGGATGCATGCCATGCTTGTTGGCACGATCAGTGACTTTCCTGGGAGGGGTATGTTGTCGGGCAGCGTCACCAGGGGTTACAGGGCTTGTTCAGAGTGCATGACTGTTGATTGCTCCAGTCCTCATTTCAGCAAGATTGTCCAGATGCGTCACTGTCGTTGGCTTCCGCATGACCATCCATTTAGGGACGATGCACAGGCTTTTGATGGGACTGAAGAAAGGGGCTGGGCACCCGAGCAATGGACAGGGGAGGAAATATTGGCAGTGTTGAATGAGTATGACTTTGGTCCGCTTAGCAATCATCCCGATGTGTTGCGCACGATTCCAGAGAGGCCGGATCGGTATAGGTTCTGGTCACACAAGAGCATCTTATGGGAACTTCCTTATTGGGCCAGGTTGGCTACCAGATACTACCTGGATGTCATGCATATAGAGAAGAACGTGGGTGAAGCCGTGGTTGGCACAGTTTTGAATTGGGAGAAGAAAACAAAAGACACCCCCAAGGCACGCGTTGATCTGAGAAATATGGGACTGCGGGACCATTTGTGGTTGAGAGAGGGCAGGAGCAAAATGCCCCAAGCTCCTTACACCGTGACCAGGGACTAGAAACATGAAATCTTTGGATGGCTGAGTAATGTCAGGTAACTTTTTATTAATTAGGCATGTATTCCCTAAAGAATCCATCTGTTGTTGGACGACTATATATGCATGAAATCTAATTGTTGTTAATGGCTATGCAGGTATCCTTTTGGCTATGCGGGTAACATAAGCAAGTGTGTTAACTACCGAGACAACAAGATGTACGGATTGAAGAGTTACGACTGCCATGTACTGCTTCAACGCCTCTTCCCTATTTTCATTCGAGCGTACTTGGAGGATGAAGTGGTTGAGCCGTTGGTGGCGTTGTCAAGATTCTTCCAGAAGTTATGCGCTAGAGAAGTTAGAAAATCAGACCTCATGAGAATGCATGAGGAAATCGTTTTTATCTTGTGCAAGTTCGAGAGGATATTTCCCCCAAACTTCTTTGACATCATGCCTCACCTGATGATCCATCTTCCCCAACAATTGTTGCTTACCGGTCCCGTACACTACACTTGGATGTATCCCATCGAAAGGTACATGTTATTCATAAATTTGATTTATACATGTTTTTAAATAAAAGTTGCATGCTCTTAACATGCACTTGTTAACCTTGCAGACAACTTGGAGACTACAAGAAATATGTGCACAATAAATCTGCGCCTGAGGGGTGTATTGCTGAAGCTTACATTGCGCATGAGTGTGTGACGTACGCCAAGTTGTACTTGGGAGCGATGGAGGACCCCCCACAACATCCAAGTCGAGATGACCCCGAGTTCAACCTATCTATCGTCGCCAACTCTGTTGTACCATACGGAAGCTTCAAGAAGAAGGGGGTGGACAAGTTGCCTGACCATGAGGTAGGGATTGCCCACTGGTGGGTTCTAATAAACTGTCCGGAGGTACAATATTGGAAACGAACCCATCTTCACTGCAAGGAAGTTCGCGGTGATGTCGAGTACCACAACACAACGTTTGCAGACTATTTTCCACAGTGGGTAAGTGTATAAATATATATATTATATGGCTTTCTTTTACAGTTCCCTATTCTTTAATCATAAACACACCAACTGATTTGAGTTATATTTTTCAGCTGATGCAAGTGGCTGCGAGGGGTGGTCATACAAATTACTCAGAGGAATTGAGGCTGTTGTCGATGAAGCCGATATCTTCCACAGTCCGCCCAATGTGTGATGTCAACGGCGTTAAGTATATACGTGAAGCTAGAGACGGGGAACGCAAAACACAGAATTGTGGGGTGATGGTCGATGGTACAGAGGGGGGCGTGGATTTTTACGGTGTCCTACAGTCAGTTATTGAACTCATTTATGGGAACCGCATGAAAGTCCACTTGTTCAAGTGTCGATGGTTTGATACTAGGCCGCACCGCATACGGATCGATCAGTACGGCATACTTTCGGTGAATACCGCCACTAGTGTGTATGAAGACGACCCCTTTGTTTTCGCCACAGCGGCCAAAAAGGTCTTTTATCTTGACGATCCATTGAACAAAGGCACGTGGAAGGTAGTTAACCATGTGTCTCAGCGAGACATATACAGTGCTACCACACTTGGTGTGAGCACAGAGTGTCAAGAAGCGACCGCATACCAAGAGCCGGACGCCGGCGACATTCCGGAATCCTCCACCATCCGCGATAATAATGTGACGCCGGACAGAGTGGTTCGACTTCCTAGGGGTCAGGTGCCCATGTATGATGTTAATCCGAATCGTCTATATCAGGCAGACGATGACTCAGACGACGAGTACGAGCACCGGTTGCCAGATATGAACTACTATACTACGTCTGACTCAAGTGATGAGGATGATTCTGATTATCATCCTTAGTATACTGTTTATGTATGTATTTGTGTACGATGGTCCATGCATGTATGAATACATTTTTCGTCCTTAATTACCGTTTTCCGAGTTTATGGGAAATTGTATTGAATTGTTTGTGCGATGTTCAGGAATTTATCAGGTGAAATAGGCAATTTTCAGGCCCTAAATGGCAAATTTTCGGATAGATAAGCATTATAGTCGACGAAATGGACCATACTTCGTCGGCTATAATGCCCATTCTGGGTAATTTAATATGCAAGTCGTCGGCTAACGACAAAATGTTGAAGGTCGTCGGCTAAAGTATAGCCGACGACCTGTATTTCGTCGGCTATAACCCCTGGCCCGGATGTTGACCGAAACCATTACGTAGACTCTTCAAATGCAAAAGTGTCGTGAAATAAGATACGACCGAAATATTGAAATACGTCTACGGTTGAAAAATGGGAAGATTCTGACAAAATCTGTGTGCCGAATGTTGCGGTTAGCTGTTTTTTACTTCCGTTTTCCTATGGGTAGCCTGACGCTCGGTAAATATTTTGAGGGAAATTTTTATACGATTAGTTGCGTCTCATCGATCTGAAACTATTCTCTGTTGAAGGTCAGGCAAAAAAACGTCATCTTGACGGGCCAATTTCCGTTTTAAAGCGTTTAGAGGTTTGACTTTGCAGTTTGACCGTACCGATCGAGCCTTTAACGTTGTCAGATGTAGTTGGAATTTTTTTCATACATGTATTTAATCTGAACGGTGATATCAGACGGTTGGAATAGATTTTCCAAACTTTTAGATTCGAATTCGGAAGATATGCACTAATGTTCCTTAACTTGTTTACTAAGTGTTTATGTGAATGTATAGTTTCAAGTAGTTACTATACGTAGACCCTTCAAATACAAAAGTGTCGTGAAATAAGATACGACCGAAATATTGAAATACGCCTAGGGTTGAAAAATGGGAAGATTCCGACAAAATCTGTGTGCCGATTGTTGCGGTTAGCTGTTTTTTACTTTCGTTTTCCTATGGGTAGCCTGACGTTCGGTAAATATTTTGAGGGAAATTTTTATACGATTAGTTGCGTCTCATCGATCTGAAACTATTCTTTATTGAAGGTCAGGCCAAAAAACGTCATCTAGACGGGCCAATTTCCGTTTTAAAGCGTCTAGAGGTTTGACTTTGTAGTTTGACCAAAGAATAGCCGACGACATACTGAACTTCGTCGGCTAAACTCTTGCGATCCGCGCCGTTTCTTTGTCCGCCGTTGGATGGGTGAGATCTGACGGCTGTTGAGAGCGTGAAGTATAGCCGACGAGATTCATAATACAGCCGACGAGATTCATAATACAGCCGACGAGATTCATATTATAGGCGACGACATAACTACTTCGTCAGCTATAACCGGCCCGCAAAGCCCAACTTCGGCCCGGGCCGGATTTCGGGTCAGAGTATAGCCGATGAATTAATATTAAATAGTCGGCTATAGTATAGCCGACGAATTAAAATTAAATCGTCGGCTATAGTATAGCCGACGAATTAAAATTAAATCGTCGGCTATAGTCCACACTATAGGCGACGAAATCCATACTTCGTCGGCTATAACCGGCCCGCAAAGCCCAACTTCGGCCCGGCCCGGATTTCGGGTCAGAGTATAGCTGACGAATTTCGTCGGCTATAACTATAGCCGACGAATTAAAATTAAATCGTCGGCTATAGTCCTTCGATTTAAACCGCAACAGAGGCGCCTCTCCCTCATTTTCTGCAATCGAAACCCTAGCTAATTTCCCCCCACCCGATCGACCGATCGACCCAGAAGATTCCGACGCCGATCTGCTATCCCCGGCCCCACCCGACCCCTCCCCGCCCCGACCCCCTCCTTCCCGAGCCCTCCCCGACCCGAAAACAGCACCCGAACGGCAACGCCACAGCCGCCCCTAGCCGCCGTCGCCGCCGCACGTCACCACCTCCCCTAGCCGCACCACCATGTCAGGTAGTCCCTCTCTCCCTCATTTAGGGTTTTTGTTAATTTTGTGAAATTTTGTGGTTTTGTGGAATTTAGGGATTTTGTGAAATTTTATGGTTTTTGTGAAATTATGTGGAATTTAGGGTTGTTGTGCAATTTATGGAATGTTGTGGAATTTTTGTTGATTTTGTGGAATTTTGTGGAATTTTTAGGAGGATATATATATATATATATATATATATATATATATATATTTCGGAATATATGTATATATATATAATTAGGTATAAATATATTTATGTATATATATAATTAGGTATATATATATTTAATGAAGTTTTTTATTTTGTTGTGAAATTTATGGAATTTTGTGGAAATTTTTTTAATGTTGTGGAATTTTTGTTAATTTTGTGTAATTTTTAGGAGGATATATATATATATATATTTCGGAATATATATATATATATATATAATTAGGTATAAATATATTTAGGTATATATATAATTAGGTATATATACATATTTAATGAAGTTTTTTATTTTTTTGTGAAATTTAAGGAATTTTGTGGGAATTTTTTTAATTTTGTGGATTTAACAAGATTTTTTAGGAGGATATACATATATATGTATATATCTATATATATATATTTCAGAATATATATATATATATATATATATAATTAGGTATAAATATATTTAGGTATATATATAATTAGGTATATATACGTACATTGAATGAAGTTTTTAATTTTTTTGTGGAATTTTTGTGCAATTTATGGAATTTATATACTAATTGTGCAGGAAACCGCCGCGCTGTAGACTGATGGCTTGGCAGACGGACCGAGAGCGACCCCGACGCTCAGGCAGGAGCCAGTCGTGGGGGGAGCGGATCCAGCTGTCGTCGGGGCCTAGGCCGGCCTATGAGTCGACGAGAGGAGACGTTGATGGGATTGACCCCGAGCGATCTCCGTGGGGGCTCCTCGTATGAGTCGACGGGAGCGGGCCCTGACTTTAGTGTCGGAGGAGGACGCAGAGCCACCAGACCCCAGTGCACTTCAGCACTGTTCCAGGATCGGCAGCCGACCCCACCGCGCGCCGATATGGACCCTCCAGAGATGCTCCCTGTCCCCCCACAGCGACAGCGTCCACAGCTACGGGGCCCACCGTCAGGGGGAGCAGGCCCCTCAGGGTCCACGCCCCGTATGTCTCCGCCATCGGGGATGTACATGGTCTAGTTCCTCCCTGCCATCCCTGAGTACGACGCCAGGGGGAGGCAGATTTGGAGGCACAACCGGCCCCACGAGATTCCCTGGGAGGAGGCCTACGTCTACGCGCCTTTCGACTCAGAGGACTGCCGCGGCCTGTGGTGTGTTCGTGAGAAGGACAAGCAGTACAACGACGCAGGTAATTGGTTAGTTTAATTAATTATTTAGATTGTTTAATTAATTATTTAATTAGTTAGTTTAAATAATTATTTAACTATGTATTCATTTTAATTATGAAACAGGCGTCCTCGTCAATAAACCCGCGGGGACGAGACGGACCAGAGGGCCAGCGAACATGTCGACCCTGGAGAGGGAGCTCGCCGGTGGGATCAGAGAGATCCTGCCCGGTCCCGGTGAGGATGGACGCCCGATTGAGAGGAGAGACACCACCACCAAGTATATCAACGCGACGGGCATGCTCGTGCGGGACAGGGTCCCACTGTTGTGACCCGACTGGGGCTCTGTGCCCGATGACATCAAGGCGCGAGTGTACAATGCACTGTCGGTGAGTTAAATCGTATTTTTATTATAGAAAATAAACATTTATGAATTCAGTCCTTATAACTATATAAAAATATTTTCTAATTAATTTATAATATTGCAGTAATGGTTTAGAGTCCATCCTACCTTGGACTGGTGGAGAGACGAGCAGCTGAAGAACAGGTTATGTGTTTCGCTTTTTTTTGTATAAATATATTTACTGGCAGTGTACGAATATATCTAACAGCTGTGTTTTGTTAATATAGGTACTCCGAGTGGAAGAACGAGCTGTCGACGCACTACAGGACGTACCATGTGGAGCAGCGCTTGGGGCGAGGTGCAACCCCCCACGAGTTCCGGTACAGGGAGTATGAGTGGCTATGGCTGGTAGCCTACTTCGGGAGCGACAGGGTCTCGGTAAGAAAATTTAGCCTGCTAGTATATAACTTTTTAATGTTATTTAATAATTAAATTATGTAGTTACTTAATTAAATTAATTAGTTAGTTAGTTATTAGTTATTAAATTAAGTTAGTTAGTTAGTTACATAGTTAGTTAGTTCGTTACTAAATTAAATTAAATTAAATTAAATTAGGTAGTTAGTAAGTTAGTTAGTTACTAAATTAAATTAGTTAGTTAAGTAGTTACTAATTAAATTAAATTAGTTAGTAACTAAATTAGTTAATAATTTTATTTTGGTTAGTTCCTAATATTTTAATTTAGTTACTAATTTATATTTGCGTTTATATGTTCGTTCTTATAATACAGAAAATCTCGAAGACGAACAGCGACAACCGCAAGAGGAACGAGCACCCCCACCACGGCGGCGCCCGCTCCTGGAGGCAGTGGGCAGAGATTGCGAGGAGGGACGGACCGCTGAGGCCGTTGTCGTGGATTCATGCGCAGATGTATCCGGGGCGTCCCGACCAAGTGGTAAGTATTCGCCCATCTTCAATAAAAGTGTTTCATTAAATTAATTTATATATTTTTTTTATTAATTCGTTTATTATATTTTCTTGTCAATTAGGCGGAAATAGATGCGGAGACCGACGCGATCACCTTCGGGATCGCGCGAGACACCCTGGGGGAAGGGGCGTCCGACGAGGCGATCGCGGAGTTTGCCTCCACGATCGACACCCTTGAGCCGCGCTTGGCCTCTCAGATCATGCACGCAGCGTGCGGCTTCGACGAGAGGAGATTTGCAGACGCAGCTGCAGAGGACTCAGGCGGAGTTGGCGAGGGCGGTGGAGGCGCTCGAGCAGGCGGAGTTGGCGAGGGCCGCGGAGGCTTCGGCGCAGCAGGCCAGAGACGCATCTGTGGCGGAGATGTACTGATGGATGCAGCTATCTTGGGAGGCCCAGCAGGCTGGACTCCAGCCCCCGCCTCCGCCACAGATGCCCCAGTTCGTCGTCCCCACTCCCCACCCGCATCGGAGTACGCCAGGCGATCAGAATAGCCATAGCCACCGGAACTCGAACGATCCGGTCGACGACGCTACGCGTTTAGGGGGTGATGATGAGTAGACGACTAGTTAGCTAGGGGGTTAATTTGTACAGTAGGTAGGATATTAGGGATGGATTGATGTGGATATTTGTTGGATATTTGGATGTTTGTTTGTGGATTTTCTGCAGCCAAACCGAAGACGAAGTGAAATTGGGCCCGAGTTAAATTTTTAAATTTTTTTAAATATTTAGGGGTTATAGCCGACGAAATGGGCCATATTTCGTCGGCTATACCCTCCCGGCTTCCGGCAAAAAATAGCCGTTCCTGGTACCGGCGATTGTTATGGCCGACGATTAATTCGTCGGCTATGCCGGAAGTATAGCCGACGATAGTGTCGTCGGCTATGCCGGACGTATAGCCGACGATAGTGTCGTCGGCTATACTTCCGGGTTAGGGGCAATTACGTAATTGTTGAAGCCGACGATCCTGTCGTCGGCAATGTTTGAAGTATAGCCGACGACGCTTTATTCATCGGCTATACCGCGTGTTTTATAAGCCGACGACTTACCCTCAGTGTCGTCGGCTATACTATAGCCGACGGCGCATTCCCGACGAGAGAATAGCCGACGAAGTATCGTCGGCTATGACTATAGCCGACGATTTAATGAAAACGGCCGACGAGATGGCGTCGTCGGCTATAGCCCCTTTTCTGGTAGTGTTTCTCCACCTGCACAGGAAGGAGCGCACGGAGGAGAGGAGTCGATCGACGGGTGGCTCGAGAGCCGGCGACGCCTGGTGCGGCTGCAGCTCCGCCGTGAACAGTGGCAGGAACTTTCGAGCTCCGCTGCGTCTCGCTCCGGCGTACGTTCCGGCCGATCCTTGGCTGGAAAGAAAGAGGAAGGAAAACCCAACCGACCGGTGGGTGGCGCTTGCGCCGAGGCGGCCGGACGGCGGAGATCAGACGGAGGAACAACAATATTCGGGAGAAGAGGTGAATATTAACTTTGCTACAGTAAATGGGTAATCGGACGAAAAAATGAAAGTTTGACTTTTTCCCGAAAATTCCAGGCTTTATAGTAAATTTCCTAAATACGAAATAACTTCGACATGTCGTAACTTTTTCATACGACATCCGATTCATACGTGCCGCATGTCTACGAACTCGTATCGTCGAGCTCTACGACTTTCGTGAAAGAAACTTTTCAAAAATCACGACGGGTTAGAAAGTCAACTTTAATCCTTCGAAAATAAACGTTTTTCGGATTTTAATACTCGGAATCTCTTCCAATAATCTCGAGAGATTTACAAGAAATTTATTTATAAAATCGAGATTACTACACACAGAAAGTAATAAAATTAGAATAAAATTATTTATCCATGCTAGCTAGCTATGCAGTTATGCACCAGCCTTTGATATGATGGAAATCAAGGTCTAAGTTTTACATATATGTATCAAGCCTTGACTCTTGAAGCTTTCTTGCCTGACAGAGGTAATCACGCACTGCTTCATTGGCACTCATCTCTTGGCCAATAGTCTGCAAGAAATTAAAAACCAGAATTGGGAGCAGATTCAACTAATTTTAGGAATTTCAAAGCAAGTAACCCTGAGTATTCAAAACAAATTTAGAACATGCCGACAAATATCCAAAATAAAAAAAGTTACTGATATATCTATATATATATATATATATATATATACAATACCTCCTAGAACCCAAATAATTGGGAAATATGGCAAGGGAGCAACAACCTAGCTACCATTTATTCTTCATTCTTTCTCGACCTATTGATAAATCAATCTTTAGTCTGTCAATCAAGATCATGCTCATAAACAAAACAAACACATATCAAACTTAATCCAAGAACACAATACATAATGCGGAATAGAGATTTCCTAGCTGTACTAGGATTATACCTTCATCACTTGTCTGTTCCCTTTCATGGCTAATTTTGATCCAAACATGTTAATCAGCTTGAACTAACTGACACAAACTAAACGAATCAATAGAGCAAAACACAAAAGTCTTCTGCGTTTCAATATCAAGCTAACAGAATGGGACTGCAAACTTTACGCAAAAAGATATTGAACACAGGGACTAATGCCTTTCATATATACTGGCCAAACTGATCAATCAGAATCCAATCCCATAAGTGAATCCTGATCAAATACTGAATTTATTTCTGTAAAGGCTTAGTTCTATCATAATACTAATTCAATTCAATGCAAGTTTTATTCAATGAACCTCTTCATTTACTAAGTGATATACAACTTCATAAACTTATCTGTATTAGAGTTGTAATTGTATTACTTCTTGTTAAACCGAAACTTGTTCAATGATCACAGCTACATATAGAGTTCGTGTCCAACTTTGTTCTTACACCTATTACATAGAACCATCCTTATTCATCAAATTCTCATCGATGACAAAATAACATAAATTGATTTGAATACAATGGTGTGAGATGGAAGGACATGAATACAGATTTAGGAAGACAATACTAACATGAACGACTGACCCAATCATCTAGCTACATCACCTATAACTAACATGCAGATAAGAAAAACCAAGCAAGACACCAAAACACAACATGTATGATTTTTTTCTTCTCCAAAACCATAATCAATGTGTAAAATACCAAGAGTAGACACAAAGTGCACAGATGAGGAAGACAAAAAAAAATTTACCCAGACGAAAAACTTAGCTTGTCCTCTCACCACGTACAACTTCAATAACTGATTCTGTAATGATCATTACGTAGAAAAATACCACAACATGTATCAAATGAAAGCACCAAGCAAAGAGATCAAGCCAGCCGTGTCTCCGAAGTTAGTCATGAAGTTTGCTGCTTGTGTTAATGATAGGAGCACAATGTGCGACGATATTAATATGATTATGCCCTTGTTTATGCTTTGTTTAATCTTATTTATCTAAGATAGAGTCATAATTTAGTGTAGTGTTTTTTTGGTGGAGTTTTGGAAATATGTGCTTAATAATCCGAAAAATGACTAAGTTTAGAACTCTGAGGAAATAAAGTAAAATAAGTCTTTTTCGTGATTCAGAGACTCGTGCTAATGCGACTTATCCTTTTTCAAATTTGATGAAATTTGTTATGCATATAGTTGGCAAGCTAATGTGTATTGTGTCAAAATTTTAGATCAATCGAAGTTCGGGAAGTCGACCAAAAGATGGCTGCAACTTCCCAGTCTAAGCATTACGATCTAGGGACTACCAGGAAGTTCCTGGGACTGTGTCCTGACTTCCGGAATTTCTGTACGACGCATCACTTGGAACCAGAAGGCGAGTCATATATCAATGGAAAGCCCCGTGAGTCTAATTTCTCTGGGACTTGGAATCGCAGCAATCGGAGCAATGAGGAGAAGTTATGTCAGATTTACTAGAGCAAGGTAATTCTGCTGGGAAAACAGAACTTTCCCGGTTTCATCAGGATAACTCTCCTTTGGACTTTTGGGAGGATGGATTGATAGGAGCACAATGTGCGACGATATTAATATGGTTATGCCCTCGTTTATACTTTGTTTAACCCTTATTTATCTAAGATTGAGTCATAATTTAGTTTAGTGTCATTTCGGTAAAGTTTTGGAAATTTGTGCTTAATTATCTGAAAAATGACTAAGTTTGAGAAATCTGGAAATAATGCAAAAGTTGTCTTTTTCGTGGTTCTGAGACGAGTGAAAAATTGAGCTATCCTTCACCAAATTTGTTAAAATTGGGTATGCATATAATTGGCTTGCTAAAGTAATTTTTTTCTAAATTACAGATCAATCGGAGTTCGGGAAGTCAACCAAAAGATGGCTGCAACTCAGCAGTTCGAGCAAAATGATCCAGGGACTTTTCAGGATTTTTCCTGGGACTGTGTCCTGAATTCAAAAATTTATTCCGGACTTTTCACTTAGAATTTGAGGAAGCCCTTTTATATAGAGAAAGCTCTACGAGTCTAGTTTCTCTAAGATTTTGAATCTCACCAATCGGAGGTCTGAGGAGAAAGTTATGCCAGAATTACTGGAGAAAGGTCATTCCAGCCGAGTTGCTGCCGGTTCTGTGCTCTTGGCGATTTGTGCATTTTTCATCGATCAAAGTTCATCAAATGGTGTTGTCAAGTCTACATATGAAGTCCATGAAGATATGCAGCCCATACTATAGAGAAAATTCAGAATAAAAGTCCAAGAATGCATTGTTTTTTTCCCACAAGGAAACCTAAAACCAACTAGGACAAGGAATTCCCTTTCCTTGTGTGGCCGGCAAACCCTAGACTCTTCTCTATATAAAGCCAACGAATTTTTCAGAAGAAGATCATCTCATCTTTTGCAAAGCACTAGTGTTAAATTCTACCAAAGGTTCTCTAAAGTTCTTAGCCAAAAGTAAACACATAAGCCTACCCGCTACCACCACCATCCCTCAAATTTCCGATCCTTACCTTACCTACTGCCTCTGCCGTACATCATCCACCACACCAAGGCAAAGCTCTCCAAGGTTTCTAAAGTGTGATCCATCCCTATTGCTTGTATTTTTATTTTTGGTTTAGTCAGAATAGTTGTTATAAAAATACTTTGTTTTCGTTTAGTGTTGTACGATGAACATGAGTTGCGATTTTTATTGGAATTTATGTGATGAATTTTACAAACAGTTACATGCTTGAATTCGTGCATTAGATTAGGGCAGTAGCATGTTCATATATTTTTAGTTTTTATTCGATTAGTTTCATGAATTCGTGCATAAAAATCAATGTTTACATGATGCCATGGCCATGACACTTGTGTAGGTTGCGATTTCATTCACCATAAATAACATAGGATCGAGTTAGGCATTGATCAAACTTAATTCTAGGTTGTTTAAAAATGGTTACCATAATTAATAGAAATTTGCATGTTAATAGGATGAGTGACGCCATACCTAAAGATATGTTTCCAATTTAAAAGACTTTCGTGCTCAATTACTCTTTGTGTTTGTCTTCGACGTTGAGTGTTTTCAAACATGATTTGTATAATTTTAGGATTCGACGTTGCGTGTTTTCTAAATATTTGAGAAGTCTAGAATGATTAGATAACCGTTGAGGCTCTAATTGAAATTGGAATTGAATAGAGTCTAAGAAACTTGAACTATTGCTGGTGATTCTTGCATGATTTCTTGTGTGTGTTTTTGTGCTATGTGTTGCGTGAAAGATGATGATCAAAATTGTACATAGTAGTCTTAGAATTTATTTTTATGTCTTTATTTCGTGTCCTTAGCTATAGGGGTTGTGGCTGCCCAACCTCTCTCAATCCCCCTTGATTTCGTGTGAATATGTATATATGTATATAAGTGTGACAATTGTATGCATATATGTGTTGTTTTGTGTTAACATTCTCATGTTTCAGGTACCCTTAATCCCCGGCTCAGAACGATCCCTACTTGCTCATACTGCTAACGATATTTTGTAGGGTTATTATTTGTGCGTGCTTAGGCATTCATCATGGATCAGATATTATGGACCTGAAGACTTGTTGGACATATCCATGTTGAACCATTGCAGCTGATTGAAGTCCAAAATCAGAAGTTGAAGTCCAAGAATGCATTGCTTTGCCCACAAGGAAACCCTAATCAACTTGGACAAGGAATTGTTATTCCTTGAAGCTGCCGGCAACCCTAGGTCTGTTCCATATATAAAGCCAACGTTTTTCCCAGAAAAAGATTGTCACATCCTAAGCCAAAACACAAGTCCAAAGCTCTACCAAGTTTTCTACCTTAAGTCCTAGATAGAATTCTTGCCGAAACACCATCACCACCACCCATAAAATATCTGCCGAAACCACCATCATCCTCCATCAAGATCAACCGAGTTGCTGCCCTAAGGTGTCTAAATGTGTGATCTACTCCCTTTAGTTTGTAATTTTATTGTTTTATTGAACTATGTCTATGTAGTTTGTATGTTCTTTTGGTATTTGTTTTTATGTCTATGTAAGAACAACGTGTTTGTTTGGTTTTGCATGTTTAATATGAAAGTAAAATTTCGTATCTTGGTTTTATTTGTTAATTCTAAGTGTCGAGATTTGTTGATCTTAAAAAGATAACATGTAAACGTAACTTGTAGAAATCGTAGGTAGGAATTAGGGAAGCATGTTCACAATTTGATTCTTTTTTTAACTTGGTTTGTTCTTTAAAATCCGTGTGCTTTAAAGATTTGTAATCTATGCAACTGCAGTGTGTGGGTATCGATCTCACTTAACAAAAATAATTTAGGTTAATTCGAATGTGTCATTGTTTTAGCTTGAGTTATTTTATAGGTTCGAGTGGTGTAAAAGAACTTACTTGGTAATAAGAAGAATGACACGCTTGCTTGTTAACATGTCTCCGACTAAAAAGACTTTGAACTTAATTACTTGGTATGTTTGTTTTCGACTTTGTAAGTGTTCTCGAATATGTCTAGTATAAATCTTTAGGGTTTGGCTTTAATAGAAAACCTTAAAGTGCTTAAGAAGTCTAAAATCGATTAGTGAAACCTTGTAGGAGCTAATTAGGTCGGAACTAAATTGAGTGTAGAATATTTTATTGCATGCCTGTCGTAAGTCTTACTTGTGATTTTCTATATGTTATGACAGTTTTTGATGAGTGCTTTGTGTGAAAGATGTTGACCAACATGTAAATAGTAGCTTTAGAATTTAATTTCATGTCTTTAAATTCGTACCTAGAGTTAGGGCAGCTTCATCCCCCATGATAATTCAATTCGTATATATGTATATAAGTGTGTCAATTGTGTGCATATGTGTTTGTAAATATTTGTGTTAACATTCTCATGTTTCAGGTACCCTTAATCCCCAGTTAGAACGATCCCTACTTATTTCTATACTACTAACGATTGTAGGGTTTATTATTGTATGTGTGCTTAGGCACTTATCAGTTAACGACATATCACATATGCATCTGGGTTGTCAAATCCCACCACAACCAACATCTCACAAACCTCATTAGCTACAGCAGTTCACCATGTACATCACAATAAATGAAGACACCATTACCTAAAGAATAAGACAGATGGATAAATAAAGAGATAAGAAGACGAAAGAAAACTCCCTTAACAAATATGAATGGCATGGTGAGCATGCGTCCTTTTTTCTTTTTCCTTAATCATTGCTGCATTGGCACTTATCTCTTGGTGAATAGTTTGCAAGAGATTTAAAACTGAAATTGGGGACATATTCTACAAATTTTAGGAATTCCAAAGAAAATAAACCGGAGAGAAGAGAAAGAAAAGAAAAAAAAAACTGAAATTTCAATATGTATGAATGTATGATGCATGAGGCTATATGGCGGGAGTTTTCAAATTTTTCAGAATGAAACCAAAACTTTATAACCTATAGATAACTTACCCAAACGATAACCTTCGCTTGCTGTAATATCCTACATCGGCCAATGGAGAGGGGGTAATGTGTCTTATATGTACATGCCCACCTCCATCTAACACGAGACTTTTTGGGAGCTCAATAGCTTCGGAGGGGATGGGAACTCCGAAGTTAAGCTTATTGAGCCCAGAGCAATCCTAGGATGGGTGACCTACTGGGAAGTTGCTCGTGAGCTCCCAGAGACAAAACCGTGAGGGCCAGAGAGGAGAGTGCCCAAAGCGGACAATATCGTGTTACGGCGGAGGTGGTCCCGGGATGTGACAATTTGGTATCAGAGCCACTTTGCCGTGTGATGCGAGTGTGCCGACGAGGGCGTCGGGCCCCTAAGGGGGGGGTGGATTGTAATATCCTACATCGGCCAACGGAGAGGGGGTAATGTGCCTTATATGTACATGCCCACCTCCATCTAACACGAGGCCTTTTGAGATCTCAATAGCTTCGGAGGGGATGAGAACTCCGAACTGAGTTCAGAGCAATCCCAGAATGGGTGACCTACTGGGAAGTTGCTCGTGAGCTCCTAGAGACAAAACCGTGAGGGCCAGAGAGGAGAGTGCCCAAAGCAGACAATATCGTACTACGGCGGAGCTGGTCCCGGGATGTGACAATTTGGTATCAGAGCCACTCTGCCATGTGGTGCGAGTGTGCCGACGAGGGCGTCGGGCCCCTAAGGGGGGGGGGGGGGGGTGGATTGTAATATCCTACATCGGCCAACGGAGAGGGGGTAATGTGCCTTATATGCACATGCCCACCTCTATCTAACACGAGGCTTTTTGGGAGCTCAATAGCTTCGGAGGGGATGTGAACTCCGAAGTTAAGCTTGCTGAGCCCAGAGCAATCCCAGGATGGGTGACCTATTAGGAAGTTGCTCGTGAGCTCTCAGAAACAAAACCGTGAGGGCCAGAGAGGCGAGTGCCCAAAACGGACAATATTGTATTACGGCGGAGCTGGTCCCGAGATGGGACACTTGCCCTCTCACCACAACTTCAATACCTGATCTTGTAATGATCACTATGTAGTAGCACAACACATTTATTGAATACACCATTACCTAAAAAATAAGACAGATGGATAAACTAATGAAAGAAGAAGCAGAAAGAATACTCCATTACCAAATATGAAGGGCGGAGCAAGTGTTGTTGCACGGAGATGATTATCTATCTCCTCCATTGTTTTCATCTAAAGGTTTCCTACTGCTTCTCCAAATGATCCATGGAGCTTTATCATTTATAGGCAGTAATGAAGGATATAGTCGATCAGTAACTTATTTGAGTTACATATACTGTTTCATCTTATTTTTGGAGGTTCTGAACTTCTGATAACTATAGATAGTAAGAGAATCCAAACAAAGCGAAGACTGAAAATAAAAATTGAAAAAGTGAATTTGTGCAGGACTTATTTCAAGAAAATATCTCATATTTAGAAGGCCATGAAGCACTATAAAACAAAAACAAAAAGAATAAAAGCAGAGGACCTTCATTGCATTGAAAAATATATTCACCTTAGGCTTTTGCCTCCATTGCACAAAAATAATAAACATACTAACGTAGATAAGAAACAAAGCAAGAAAAAGTAAACCACAAAAATCTTATTCTGACTTTTTTTCTTTCTACTTTTGATTCATTCATTCATGACTTGTACACAATAGGAAAACATGGTATGAGTTTTGATAGTTCATATATATTACCATAGCTAGAGAAGGAAAAAAGTTAACTTATATAAGCATGAAACAGGAAAGAGATGCATCAATCTAGATCACAACTTGCTATTGTGATATTCCTGTAAAGCACAAAATTGACAATAAGAAGCATTCCAAATGGAAAACACTGGGTTAACTACACCTCACGCAAAAAAGTAGCTACACTCATGATCACCATACTCTTTTTAGATTTGCTCAAATTCAGTTGATTCAATAATAACATTAAGAGGACTAAAACAATGAATTCACTACGTACACTATAACACCCAAAATCGGCAACCATCATGATCATAATACATAAAAATCTTACCCAAACAACATTAGGGATCAGAAATCCAACCTTTTGGGCAAAGAATCTGCAGCAAAAATCGTCAAACTACATATATAATTTTGACCTTTGTTTATCTCCAGACTTCCTTTTTCTGTTTTAGTCATGCTCACTGCTTCAAAGTTTCTATGAAAGAATCAGACAGAACATAAAAAAAAATTCTGAAATCAATGGAAACCGAAATTTTGAAAATTGAGTGAAGGTGAGTACTATTGTGATGACTTGACCTGACCTGGCTAGGGAAGCTAGCAGGTAGGTAGGTCACGCATTCCACATCGCCCGGGGAAGAGTGGATGTTGTGCATATATATGCAGAGCTGTTACAATTGGTATCAGAGCCTGTCCCCGGCCGGAAGTGTGCCGACGCGGACGTCGGACCCTAAAAGGGGTGGATTGTGATGACTTGACCTGACCTGGTTAGGGAAGCTAGCAGGTAGGTAGGTCACGCATCCCACATCGCTCGGGGAAGAGTGGATGCTATGCTTATATATGTAGAGCTAGCTCAATACATAAGGATGTGTTTTGGGGGCTCAATGGCTTCGGAGGGGATGAGAATTTTGAAGTTAAGCTTGCTGAGTCCAGAGCAATACTAGGATGGGTGACCTACTGGGAAATTGCTCTGGAGTTCCCAAAGACAAAACCGTGAGGGCGGGGCTCAAAGCGGACAATATCCTAAGTGTATGAGCTGGGCTGTTATAACTATCAACACGTCAGATATCTTCGTGTGACTTCAAATAGGGAGCGTCATGGGATTGCGTTAACTGCAGCAACGTGGGAGTTGTGGGAAACTGCAAACTCATTCCTATTTTCACAAACAATATGCATTTGTGGGATTGTATATTTACTCTTCTACCCATATTGTATTAAATTTTCTTTATGAAGGTTATTTTTGAAGGAGGGCAATATAAGTATCAATTGAAAAGCAGTTTCATAAGCCAAATTGGCTTAATTAATAGAGACCAAAATGTGCACATGCTATGTGCGTTTTCCTTTGATTTTGGTTTCGTTTTATTCCTCTTATAAGATCTCACACCACTTCTGTTTACTGTCAATTCGTCATTCAATTCTATGGTTTCGAACACTCTGGAGGTACAAAGTCTATAACTTTATTTTTGTTTTATTTTTAATCTTTTTATTTCTGGTGTAAAGATCCGAACCTTAAAATACCCCGTAAAAGTTTTAGATTATTTTTGACGTTTCAGAAAGTTGTTTTACAATTCGAAGGTTTCAAAGATTGACTTTTTATAAATTGACCCGATCGAGAATTTTATTTACCGACGAAATAGAGGACGGTAAAACGAGTTCGTGGACACATAGCATGTTTAATTTGAAATTCGTATGAAAAAGTTATAATGTAAAATCGGGGGAAAAAAATTTCTAGAAAACGAGGGGAAATTTCTAGAACGCGGAATATTTTAAACGTGGAGAATATTCTTTTTGGGGAGAATATTCTTTTTCCCTTCTTTTTCTTTCTCTCTCTCTCTTATCTCTCTCTCTCCCTCCCCACGATCGGCCGAACCCGAACTCTCCTCTCCTCCACTCATCTCTACCGTCCGGCCGAACTGGACCGCCGCACCGGTCATGTTCGAACCGGCTCGGCCTCCTCTTCTCTTCTGTGGCGGCGGTGTGGCTTCAATCGCCGCCGTTTGGTCGGTTTTTATGAGAGAGAGTTCGACACAGTCGAACCGGAGCTACTTCCTCCTCCCACCTTTTGGCGCAATTTTGGGGGGGGGGGGGGGGGAATTGAAGGTCTCGCTTAGCGCAACAATTCCATGGAAGGGATTAATCCACTTTGACCCAGGTAAGGAGAAATTGGAAATTGAAATTCTAGGGTTTTGGGTTTGTCGGTGGTGTTGTTTAAATCGATGAAAATTTGTGAAATTGAAGGTTGTAATCGTATTTAGAACATTGTTTGGAGTTTTTTGGGTGTAGATTGGGGTTGGATTGGTTGAAATTAGGAGAATTTAGAGATTGGAGTGGTACTGCCGCCGTATCGGCAGCCGCGGCGGCAGGGGACGACGGGGATGAAGTCCTGAGTCGATGGTGAGGAAATTGGGTTGGTTTGGAGGTCTGTGGTGGTTGTCTGGCTACTGTGGTGGCGCTACCGGCGACGGCTGAGGAAGAATGGTAAATAGTAAAACAGTAAAACGGTAAAAGATAAATAGTAAACTGTAAAATAGTAAGGTAAATAGTAAACAGTAACAGTAACAGTAAAAGAGTAAACAGTAAAGTGAATAGTAAATAGTAATTTCTGACTTTGACTTTTACTGTTGATTATATAAATTTTACCGTTGACCTTCTGTAAAAAAGGTAAAAGTTGGATAAAAGAAGGTTTTACGTCAATTTAAGCAATAAAAGAATTAATCGGTCTTTGTTTCTAATGGGTGGGTGGTTGCGGTTCGGGAGCAAAGGGATTATTAGTTGGTTACCGTTTTAGGTTTTCAAGGAAATTTTCGGGACGGGTTCTTACATTTGGGATTCAATCTATCTATTATTTTCGGGACGGGTTCTTACATTTGGGATTCAATCTATCTATTATTTCTGAGTTGATTGTAATGAATTTATTAACAAAGTGGATAGTGTTTATGGTTCTAAGTCCACAGTTTACAATTCGTTTATATTTCATATAAAGGAGTTGAGTTTTTTACTATTTTATTTAGTGTTGGTTCTTAATGATCATGTTTCGAGTTTTCTACAAAGAAATTTGAATAAACGCTATTAGTATTAAACAGACAAGAGGTTGTTTAACAGAGATCTTCAAAATCGAAATCATGTGCTTGAGTTTCTTTATAATGCAGGTTCTTTACTGATTCTCTCAGGCTTAGTTTGATACATTCCTTTGTTTCTTTATCGGGACTTCTTTGAGGCTGATATCCTATTTGAGAATTCATATAGTGCTATGATATTTGTCTATTGGATGTATATATTGGTAAAAGAGTTTGGAGGAAGGATATAATTAATAAGGTAAAACATGGTTTATGATATTATTGCGACTAATTTTTAATGGTAAGTAATATTATCCGGAAATGGGATTTCCGGGAACAATACGATTTTATCTTTTAAAATAGTTTTTATATTTATTTATGTTATTTTGACGTGCCGGTTATAAATATTTTCTTTGAGGCCGATGTCCTATTTGAGAATTCATATAGTGTTATGATATTTGTCTATTGGATGTATATATTAGGGGAAGTGTGAGTGCGGATTTTATTCACCATATCAGGGCTGTCATGTACTAGCTAACAGTCACGTAAGGCGCTACTTAGAAACCATGGGAGGTTCCGATCCTTAGCCTGAGGGGCTGGGTTGTCATGAGCTAGCTAGCAGTAGCGTGAGACGCAACTTAGTAGCCCTGGGAGGTTCCAACCCTTAGTAAGCTTGGGATGGTATTATGAGAGGCTGGGTCTTCATGAGCTAGCTAGCATTAGCATGGGACATGGTTTCAGTAGTCCTGAGAGGTTCCGACCTTTAGCCTGGGAGAGGCTTAGGTCGTCATATTTGTCCACGCTAGTTTAGTAGTCCTGAGAGGTTCCGACCCTTAGTCTGGAAGGCTGGGTCGTCATGTTTGCAATCTAGCAGTAGCGTGGGACGTTGTTTCAGTAGTCCTGGGAGGTTCCGACCTTTAGCCAGTGAGAGGCTTAGGCGTCATATCTGTCCACGCTGGTTTAGTAGTCCTGGTTGGTTCTGACCCTTAGTCTGGGAAGCTTACTGTTATATGGTGGTGCTAACCTTCCCATGATTTATCTGATATGAGGATATAGCTAATGAGATGGATTTTGATATTTTGTTACTTGATTTCAGGAATATCTTTCTTTTGCGAGAATTTCAATTTCAATTATTTAATAAATTCCCGAACCAGTAAGGCTTGATATTTTGTTATGAAAATATTTGGGAGTGGGCATGATTTGTAGCTTAGTTTATATGTATGGTGTGAGTTCATGATGCTTAAGCTGTCCTTTAGCTATAAATTTGGTATTTATTCTTACTGGTGCAACTTTATATGATTAACAGATAAAAGAAAACCAGATAGTTGAGGCTTTCTTGTTCATACTCATAGCTTCAGATTTGTTTCACTCCAAGTTGTTTCTTTTATGCCTGTTCAGTCTAGAATGTTTCATGTGTCAATAGATCTTTATAAGTGTTCTCATGTTTTTCAATGTGTTTTGATATCCTGTTTAATGTTGTGTCTAAGAAGTCTCCACAAGAATATGAGCTGAGTGATGCAGAGTTTGCATGGTTGTGTGCCAAACACGTCAAAAGCAATGCAATTGTTATAGCGAAGGTAGTCTTTCTTTGTAGTTACCTTGTCCCTTCATTCTTTTTCTTCAAAATTAATGTAGAGACATCTGAATCTGATTGTTGGAATTTGTACAGAGTAATTGTATGTTGGGTATGGGAAGTGGACAGTCCAACTGTCGGGAGAGTTTAAGAATAGCATTGAAGAAAGCAGGAGAGGAGGTCAAGGGTGCAGCTTTAGCTTGCAATGCCTTCTTCCCGTTTGGTAATTATTATTACTCATAAATCATTTTTTTTGCTCTTAATTCAGAACAAGTAAAAGGGTAAATTAATATAATACAAGAAAAAAACCATGGAATGGTGGAATTGTAGAATACCACAATCTGTACAGTAATCTATTATGACAAACTGAAAATAAAGATAGATATAAGAACCTTTATATTTATGTGTACGATACCTGTTTTACATGCAGCTTGGAAAGATGCAGCGGAAGAAGCTTGTGAAAGTGGAGTTAGTGTTATTGCAGAACCTAGTGGCAGTATAAGAGATGGAGATGCTATAGATTGCTGCAACAAGTATGGCGTTTCACTTGTTTTCACTAACATGAGGGACTTCAGGCATTAATATCAGGTTGTAGTTTTGCTCCTTGCTCTTTTTACTTTCATCCCAGCACATTTGGTTAATAGATGCTATTTCGTTGGATTTGTTTTCCTCTCATGGAGATGTATTTTGGATGCCAGAGATTTTGTCTCTGTTTTAAGTAAAGCTGAATGACTATATCGAGAATTATAAGGTTATCCATTTATTTGAAGTTTTTGGTAAAAAGAATAAAAAAAATCAGAGTAATACTTGGCTCTTTTCTTGTTTGGATAAAAAGTAAAGAGAAAGTGTCATATTTCCGACCATTTCTTCCCGTTAGTTTGAAAAGTATTAGTTTGATAATCATGTTCCTCTTTCCTGTGTTTCCATTTCTTCATAACAACAAATTCCTACTAGCTTAAGGAATGTTCTGCAAACAAGCTACCACTAGCCTTTTCAATGCCTTTTCAGCTGAAAATTACTGCTAAAATGAGAGGGAGAGTCTTAGTAGGCTGGTTGGGAAAGTTACAGAGCAATATAACCTCCACTTTGATATTGTACCTGACTGTTTGGTTCCTATGTTTGAATGCTCTCAATCGAAAAATGCTTCAGTTATCCGAAATAGTTTATGGCGATCAACCAAGAAATAGGTAGGATGAGTTAACCATACATTTTTGTATTTAAATTAATTAATATGTTATAACTCAACAATCTATGTAGTAATGCTTTTCTTATATACATATTTCCCTGAAAATAGGAGGTTATTCTACTGTTAAAGATGGTACTGGTCATGCTATGTTTGTACAGGGTTTATGTGATGGGACAATCAGCTGGTGCACATATTGGTGCATGCGCAATTTTTGACCAGGCAATCAAGGAGATTGGTGAAGGAGAGAGCATTTATTTTGTGTTTCTCAATATTCAATATTCAACTTTTTGTTCATTATATTCTGTTGGTTAGTAATTGTTTGTTTATAGGGCGTGCCTCACTAAGGAAATGACAATGACTGCGGGTATTATATCATGAGATTCATGAAGGAGATCATTGAAGACAAGGACACATCCTTGTTTGCTACTAAGGTATAAAACCTACCAATAAAACTATTTCAGTCGGTTAGCTTGTGTTTGCTGCATTACTTGATTTCTAAATCTCTGAATAGTTTCTGATACTTATGCATTTCTCTATTTTGAATGTACTTTAGTGGGAGAGGAGAGAGCATGTCATTGAATATAGCCAAGCAGAGTTGGTTGTTGTGAGAGTGGAGTGGGCAAACTTTGTCTAGAATTATGTAGTCCAGTCTTGATTGAGGTAGTTGCAGCCTCTTCTTCAAGTGCAAGCATCTATTTTGTGTTTCTCAACTGGTACAATATTTCATGGTTATATGTGGCATGTTTTTGATACAATTATAAACTATATGTATTAGCTTTTGATGTGCTAAGTTGATGGATATGTACTAGAATGCTTTGTTTATGTTTAAATGACTGTTTGGATTATGGGCATATTTTTTATGTCGGGATTAGGATTATGACAATAATATGGATGATTTCGGTTTCTTGTGTAGCAATTTTGGTTTTATAGAAACTACTGTTCATTTGGTCATTTTATGTAAAGCTCAGACAACAAACTCAATGACATGTTGAACAAAAGTTTTCACACAACTAGATTTCTATGTTTAATAATCACACAACACAAGTTATATGACAATCCAACGCTGTCTGAATACACAATTGAGCCTTGCACAATGATCATACAACAAATTGAAATTTTGATTCAAAGTTGTGTGATTGAATAGGATATGGAAATAATTACGTTGTATGAATAATATATCACACAACAGGATAGAGAGAAACATTACGTTGTATGAATAACATATCACACAACAATTTCCACCGTTATGTGATCGAAATTTCACACAACATATTATTGCACTGTTGTGTGATTCTCGGCAGAATACCTAAAAGCCGCTCGACAGCTTCTCGGCAGCTGCCGAGCAGCTTCCAGAATTTGTCGATACACACACAGCGGTGAAAAACTTGGTTGTGTGATTTTTATCAGACAGCGCTCGTATACACAACGGTATCGGCAAGATTCAGACAATGGTTTTTTTCCGTCATATGATGCACTTTTTGGTGTAGTATAAGTGTTGCTTAGTTGTGTAAGAGTTATTGTTATTTTTGGTAAGGTATATATTGAGATTCTGTTAAGGAATTGGTTATGACTTGCTTGGATAATTTGTATGATGCTGAGGTTGAAAATTTTTGTTTGGAATTTAATCTGCACTTTCTAGACTACGGAAAGTCAATTGATCAAGTATTTCTGAATTAAGGCTCACTAGGCTATAAGGTTGTATTTCAAATATATAAAAGTTGAGTGGTGGCTAAGTAGGGCCATATAGGATCAGAAATTAGATTTGTTTCTCATTTCTCCCATTGTTAGAAGTTGATTTGGGTGTTCATAGTAATTCTTATATGAAATTACGATGTGGTGAATTGGTCAAATGTGGTCAATCGTAGATGACGAGTAATGAAATGTTAATTGGACAATTTATTGAATATGGATTGTTTCCCCTTTTTATGATATGAGACTATTGATTCTTTTGATTCTAATTCTTGCAAGTTTTATTCCATGAAATTTATAAACATGGGGCAATGAGACACTTGTACCCCCGTCTTTATTATTGGCGGTTACACAAATTTGGAGGATGCAATTTTTATAAGGAGGTGAGTTTGTAACGACCCGAACCTTAAAATACCCCTGAAAAGTTTTAGATTATTTTTGACGTTTCGGAAAGTTGTTTTACAATTCGGAGGGTTCAAAGATTGACTTTTTATAAATTGACCCGATCGAGAATTTTATTTCTCCACGAAATACAGGACGGTAAAACGAGTTCGTAGACATGTAGCAGGTTTAATTTGAAATTCGTATAAAAAGTTGTGACGTAAAATCGGGGGAAATAAATTTCTAGAAAACGAGCGGAAATTTCTAGAATGCGGAATATTTTAAACGTGGGTAATATTCTTTTTCCCGTCTTTTTCTTTCTTTTTTTCTTTCTTTCCTCTCTCTCTCTCTTCTCTCTCTCTCCCCCAATCGGCCGAACCCGAGCTCTCCTCTACTCCACTCATCTCTGCCATCCGGCCAAATTGGACCGCCACACTGGTCATGTTCGAACCGGCTCGGCCTCCTCTTCTCTTCTGTGGCGGCGGTGTGGATTCAATCGCCGCCTTTCGGTTGGTTTTTATGGGAGAGGGTTTGACACAGTCAAACTGAAACTGCCTCCTTCGGCCACCTTTTGGCGCGATGTTTGGTGGGGAATTGAAGGTCTCGCTTAGTGCAACAATTCCATGGAAGGGATTGATCAACTTTGACCCATGTGAGGAGAAATTGGAAATTGAAATTCTAGAGTTTTGGGTTTGTCGGTGGTGTTGTCTAAATCGATGAAAATTTGTGAAATTGAAGGTTCTAATCGTGTTTAAAACATTGTTTGGAGTTGTTTGAGTGTGGATTGGGGTTGGATTGGTTGAAATTAGGAGAATTTAGAGATTAGAGTGGTACTGCTGCCGTGTCGGCCGCCGTTTGCGGCGGTTGCGAGGGTTTTTGGCGTCAGGGGATGACGGGGATGAAGTCTTGAGGCGATGGGTTGGTTTGGAGGTCTGTGGTGGTTGTCTGGCCACTGTGGTGGCGCTACCGGCGACGGCTGGGGAAGAAGGGTAAATAGTGAAACAGTAAAACGGTAAAAGGTAAATAGTAAACTGTAAAATAGTAAGGTAAATAGTAAACAGTAACAGTAAAGTGAATAGTAAATAGTAATTTCTGACTTTGACTTTTACCATTGATTATATAAATTTTACCGTTGACCTTCTGTAAAAAGGGTAAAAGCTGGATAAAAGAAGCTTTTACGTCAATTTAAGCAATAAAAGAATTAATCGGTCTTTGTTCCTAATGGGTGGGTGGTTGCGGTTCGGGAGCAAAGGGATTATTAGTTGGTTACCGTTTTAGGTTTCCAAGGAACTTTTCGGGACGGGTTCTTACATTTGAGATTCAATCTATCTATTATTTCTGAGTTGATTGTAATGAATTTATTAACGAAGTGGATAGTGTTTATGGTTCTAAGTCCATAGTTTACAATTCGTTTATATTTCATATAAAGGAGTTGAGTTTTTTACTATTTTATTTAGTGTTGGTTCTGAATGATTGTGTTTCGAGTTTTCTACAAAGAAATTTGAATAAACGCTATTAGTATTAAGCAGACAAGAGGTTGTTTAACTGAGATCTTCAAAATCGAAATCATGTGCTTGAGTTTCTTTATAATGCAGGTTCTTTACTGATTCTCTCAGGCTTAGTTTGATACATTCCTTTGTTTCTTTATCGGGGCTTCTATCTCATACATGCCACTGAAGGTTGAAGTTAAGGTACTTTCTTTGTTTGTTGCACGAATACATATAGATGAAACATTGAGTCATCCTATAAGCTAATGGAATAACATGTAAAAATAAATGGATATGATATTGCAAATATATAAATTGAACTAAATCTTTATTTGAAATTAAAAAAGAATTTTAGAATTAAAGAATAAGTAGGATGATACTCAACCAATACCAAATGAGTTTCGGATCTGATGGGACGAGTCGAATGGTGTGTGTCACACACTGGTGCAATAGGTCTACTAGCACAATTTGGCTTATGGAACTACTCTTCAACTGATACCTAAATTGCCCTCCTTCAAAATAACCCTCATAAAGCAAATTTAATACAACATGAGTAGAAGAGTAAATATACAATCCCACAAATGCATACTGTTTGTGAAAATAGGAATGAGTTTTCAGTTTCCCACAACTCCGATGTTGTTGTAGTTAACGCATTCCCTCGACACTCCCTATCTGAAGTCACACGAAGATATCTGATGAGTTGATAGTACTCACCTTCACTCAATTTTCAAGATTTCGGTTTCTATTGATTTCAAAATTCTTTTTTATGTTATGTCTGATTCTTTCATAGAAAATTTAAAGCAGTGGGCATGACTAAAGCAGGAAAAAGAAGTCTTGGGATAAACATATGTCGGAATTATATATGTGGTTTGATGATTATTGGGTTTTCAGTAGGTAAGGATTATTGGGTTATCATCTCCTCTTCCATTGCCCCTATCCGATTCATCAAGTCCATCGTCTCCACACACCTCGGCATCCTCCTCACCTAGTTCGACAGCAAGCATGCCGAGCTCTCCCTCCATTATTTCGTCATCGTGTCATCTTCAAGGTCCCGAGTTTGAAACCTTTGCCAAGCAAATTGTTGAGCCACGAAGAATGTCTTCGATTAAAGCTCAAAATGGTCATGTCACCGGAGGAGGAGGAGCCGCACCCTCTGACATCACTTACCCTCCTTTAAAGGCCGACAAGACCGGTGAGATAGAATTGCGAAGTCCTCCACAAGCTTAAATCGTTTTATGGATTGCCGAGTGAGGACCCGAACAAGCATTTGCAATGGTTCAACTTCACCACCGAGTCTATGTGTCCAAGAGGGACCGACTTACAACACTTTAAGATGAAGACTTTTCCGTTCGCATTGGAAGATCAAGCAAATGAGTGGTTTTTTGAGGTACCTAGTGGCTAAATTTCTTCACAGAACACTATGGTGGATGAATTTCTACTCAAGTACTTTCCCGCTTCGCATATCACAGATTTGAGGAACCAAATTACAAGCGTGAAGCAAGCCGGAGATGAGACTTTCTTTAATTACTACAAGAGGTTCAAGTCCCTCGTCTCTTTGTGTCTATCGATGAAGAGAGAGTTTCTTGATTCGACCACGGGAGGTAGTTTCTTAGGGTTAGACGCTACACCGGCAAGAAATTTGTTGGAGGTTCGAGGTTTGAACAACCAACAATTTGGCATGGCACGCGACAATGTCGTGAGGAGCAAGAAAGTGCACGAGACGTCCTCAAGCTCGAAATTGGAGGAGAAGGTTGACAAGCTTGCCGACTTGGTGAGTAGTATGATGAAGAGGAAGCGTGCCTTAGTTTGTGGCGTGTGCACCGAGAACCATGACACCGAGCGTTGCCCTCAACTTGGATCAAATGAGAGAGTAGAGGAGTGCAACACCATTGGTTTGCAAGGACAAAGGTACGACAACTTCAATCCAAGGTTCAACGATCATCCGGACTTTAGGTGGTCGAACAATGACAATGTGTTGAGGGGACCTATGCAGCCGAGCCAAGGGGCTGCCCTTTATCAACTGAGAGCTCCATATGTGCCAAGGCAACCTTTTCAGCCGAGCCAAGGAAGGCAGCCGAACCAAGTGCCTATGCAGCCCAGCCGCAATCAATTTCAACAGAGCCAAAATCAAGGTGGATCGAGCAATCCAAACTACAATGCTTTGATTCAATCTCTTTCGAGTGCTACTTAAGCATTACTTGCGGGGCAACAAAATCACTCGAAGGACATAGGTGAGCTCAAGACGCAAATGGGACAAGTAGTGGACTTCATGGGAAGATTTACCGAGCAAGGCAAGTTGCCAAGCAACACAATTCCAAACTCGAGGAATGAGCAAGCAAAAATGAACAAAACTCGTAGTGGAAGGGAGTTGTTGCCTCCGAAGAACGCTAAGAAATCGAGCATGCCACTCGACGTGATTGAGGAAGAAGAGGTGGCTGTCGGACCTGTCATTGCCAGCAGCCCACCTACTGCCGAGAGCTACCACCGAGGCGCTGCCGAGCAGCCCTTGCTGCAGCATGCCGGAGGCAATGCTACTGCCGAGACCGAGAGGAAGGCGGCCGAGAAAGAACAAATGCGAAACGAGCTTGAAAAGGATCCCACAACTTCAAAGAAGGAATGTGTGCCGAGCCAAGTGCAAAAGGGAGGGATGCCGAACTCAAGCATTCCATTCCTTTCGCGCTTTACAAGATCAAAGAAGGACAAGTCCGACGAGGAAGTATTGGAGATTTTCCGGAAAGTGCAAGTCAACATTCTTTTGTTGGAATGCATAAAGCAAGTTCCTAAGTATGCTAAATTTCTCAAATAGTTGGGTATGGCGAGGCATACAAGGGAAACTCGCGTGGTGACTATGAGCGAAACGGTGTCGGCCGTTATTCAAAGGAAGTTGCGACAAAAAATAAAGGATCCGGGAAGCTTCAATGTGCCTTGTGTGATAGGCAATACACGCTTCGACGATGTCATGCCAGACTTGGGAGTGTCAATCAATGTCATGCCTCTCAATGTTTATCAAACGTTGAGGATAGGACCTCTCAAGAAGGACAATGTGATCATTCAACTCGCGGATCGCTCAAGCAAGTATCCGGAGGGCTATGTTGAAGACGTGCTTGTCCAAGTGAACCAATTGATCTTTCCGGCCAATTTCTATGTGGTTGAAATGGAGGACTCACCAATTAATAGCACTCAATTGCTATTGGGTCGGCCATTCATGCGCACGGCAAGGAAAAAGATCGATGTGGCCGAGGGCAATTTGACAATGGAGTTTGATGGCGAGGTGATAAAGTTCAATGTTTTCGACGCCATGAAATATCCTATTGTTGACGTGAAAGAGGGCCGAACTATTGATGTTTTGGAGGAGGTCGAGCAAGTTCTGACGACCTAGCTTGACACATAGCAACTAGCAATCGAGTAAGGGGTCGGATTTGACAAGAAGGGAGAGGGAGTAAGGGGTCGGATTTGACGCATAGCAACTAGCAATCGATGAAGAGAGCAACGCCATGGAACCGAGAATGAAGGAGGTTTGTGCCGAGCTAGAGGCTCGGCCCTATGCTAAGATGTTTGACTCGTTCTTGTTAATTCCAAGTGCCACAAGTAAATTTCGTCCAAGTGTGGAAGAGGCTCCAAAGTTAGAACTAAAAGAGCTCCCTAGTCATTTGAAATATGTTTATCTTGGAGAAGAAGATACTTTACCGGTTAATGTGTCTTCATCGCTTAGTAAGAGGCAAGAAGAAGAATTGATTTGTGTGTTTAAGAAGTATAAGACCTCCATAGGTTAGACCTTGGCGGATATCAAGGGAATAAGCCCTACAACATGTGTTTATCGGATATTGCTAGAGGAAGGTGCAAAGCCAACACGTGAGGGGCAAAGACGTCTCCACCCGCCAATGATAAATGTCGTCAAAGACGAAATTATCAAGTTGCTTAATTGTGGCGTCATCTACCCTATTTCAGATAGTAAGTGGATATCTCCCGTGCAAGTAGTTCCCAAGAAAAGTGGTGTAACGGTTGTGAAGAATGAGAAGAATGAACTTGTACCACAAAGGCTAGTAATCGGTCATCGCATGTGTATCGAATATAGAAAGCTCCATGCAACAACGAGGAAGAATCTCATGTGTTTACCATTCATGGATCAAATATTAGAGAGACTAGCCGGCTATAGCTATTATTGCTTTCTTGATGGCTATAGTGGATACAACCAAATGGCCATACACCCGGATGATCAAGAGAAGACTGCTTTCACATGTCCGTTTGGCACCTTTGCTTATAAGAGGATGTCATTCGGCCTATCCAATGCACCCGGAACGTTTCAATGTTGTATGTACAATATCTTCTCCGACTTTATTGAAAGTAAGATCGAGGTCTTCGTGGATGACTTTAGCGTCTATGGACGCGACTTCGACTCATGTTTGGAGAACTTAGAGGAGATACTTGAGAGGTGTGTAGAAACTAATTAACCTTGTACTTAATTGGGAGAAGTGTCACTTCATGGTAAATCAAGGTATAGTTCTTGGCCATATTATATCTGAAAAAGGCATTGAAGTTGACAAAGCCAAGATTGATTTGATTCAACATTTGCCAAGCCCTAAGTGTGTATGAGACGTGAGGAGTTTATTAGGCCATGCCAGATTTTATCGACGATTTATCAAGGACTTCTCATCCATAGCCAAGCCATTGAGCAGCTTGTTGCAAAAAGATGTGTCATTTGAATGGAATGAAGCGTGTGAAGAGGCATTCGGCCGATTGAAACTAGCTTTGTGCTCGGCACCTCACTACAAGGAAAAAAACCTTAGGCGACGAAACTTAAAAAAATTCCTCGCCTAAGCTATCTTAGGAGACGAAAAAACTTTCCTCACCTAAGAAAAAATTTTCGTCGCCTAAGAACAGTCTTAGGCGACAAATTATAATTTTCGTGGTCTAAGACAAAAGCCTACCGACGAAAAAAATATTCGTCGTCCGTGCATTATCTTAGACCACGAAAAAAAAAACTCGTCGCCTAAGATTTTTACTTAGGAGACGAATATCAAAATTCGTCGTCTAAGAAAAACTCTTAGACGATGAACCTTTTTTTCGTGGTCTAAGAAATGACGAGCACGACGAATTTTTTTTCGTCAACAGGTTTTCTTCTTAGACGACGAAACTTAATTTTCGTCACCTAAGTGTGAACCTTAGGCGACGAAAATATTAGTTTCGTCTCCTAAGTGTGAAACTTAGGCGATGAAAATATCAGTTTCGTCGCCTAAGTAAATCCATACTATAAAACCTGCATTCGTTTTCCAGATCGGGAAAAGAGGCAAAAAAACTGAAAATTTTTCCTCCCCTCAAATTTTTCCACCGATTTTTATTTTTTAATGTGAAAAGCTTCAAATCGGGTCTTCCTAAGCCTTCTCCACTACTACCCATTGATTTTTAACTTGGTATGATATCTTTATTCATCTTTTTCAACTATAATTTCAATTTTTTCCATTGAAATATTTCATTTTTGAGGTAGAGAATTATAGAAATATATATTGTTGTGTGTGTATATTGTGAGGTGATAGCTAGTATATATGTTGCTTTTGTTGATCCATACCTATATATACTCAATTAAATTGTTGGTTTTTGTGAAATTAGTGAATTATATATATTAATTATATATTTTAATAATACTTTAATTAATTTAATTAATAATTATAATTATTTGACGAAAATCATTGTTATATGATTTATAATTAGCGGTGAATAAAAGAATGTCATTCTTTTATTCACTGATATACATGCATTTATATATATCACTAGAAATCCCGTTCGAGAATCATGGAGAGATTCTTGAATTGTCCCATTTTTGGACAGTTTGGGGGCAGAGGACATTGTTTCACAGTTTATATAGGTCTTGTGTATTCGTTTGCGGTTGTGGGTATATATTTCGACGAGGTCTCCCATCACTGTTCTTCGAGTGCATACTAGGTGTATAGATATTCGTGCACTTGAGGAACTGTGGGGAGATGCTGTCGAAATTTTCCTACGACTGAAAACGAATATACAAGATCTACAAACTGTGAAACAAAGTCTTGTGCTCTTGAATGGGATTAGGACCCTAACCGGAGGCATAAGGTCGAGTAAAAACATGCATATAAATTGTTTATTTGTTAATTTATGATTATTTATTGTTTGTCTTATATTAATTAATATATATAACAGGTGATCGATGGACAAAGATAGGAGTTGGATGCAGTACCCAAGACAGAGCGAAGAATACCATGAAGGAGTAGGAAGTTTTATAAATTTTGTACATGAACATGGTGGAGGAAAGAAAACACACAGGTGTCCCTGCTTAAGTTGTATGAATACTAAGTGCAAGACGATCGGCCGAATCTACGATCACCTGTGTAACAGAGGTATTATGCAGAATTATACAACATGGAGTAAACACGGTGAAGAAGTAGATTATGAACCTATGGTTGTCGAAATCCAAGCTGGATACCATGACCGAACAGCTAGTGGTGGTTTCGAGCCTTATAAAGACCCGGCTATGAACATTCTACATGACATTTTTCCTACTTTTGCTCCAGTACGCGAGGAAGAAGAATTCCAAGAGGCAGTTTTTGAAGATGGCACAATTCCTCTTGTTGACAGTGCTGATTATGATAAGTATACCAGACTCCTTGCTCAAGTGCATATCCCATTATTCGAGGGTAGTCCTCACACTGTTTTAGAGATCATCATCTCACAGATGCAGTTGAAAGTCAAGAGTAGGTGGACAAATGACTATTTTGATAGTCTTCTAAAACATTGTAAGGAAACTCTTCCACAACCTAACTATCTACCTGATAGTTATAACAAGGTACAGAAGATATTGGGCGATCTCGGTCTCAGTTATAAC
The DNA here is from genome assembly GCA_963682095.1 of Potentilla sterilis. Classification (NCBI taxonomy): domain Eukaryota; kingdom Viridiplantae; phylum Streptophyta; class Magnoliopsida; order Rosales; family Rosaceae; genus Potentilla; species Potentilla sterilis. Next base: position 28,012,562 of record OY821762.1, on the reverse strand, counting down.
AAAATCCACGCCTGTAAGAACAACTGTGTTTTGTTTTACAAAGAGAAAGCCGAGCTTGATGAATGTCCCATATGCCACGCGTGGAGGTGGGAGCAAGACACAATTAAGGAAAACAGTGTTCCTGTGAAAGTACTTTGTCATTTCCCTTTACTTCCTAGATTGAAGCGTCTTTACACGTCTTTACACACAGCAAAAGAAATGAGATCGCATGGAGAGAGAAGGACAGATGATGATACTCTCAGAGACCCTGCAGATGGCGAGGCGTGGAAGTCCTTTAACAGATCATTCCCACATTTTACAAGAGATGTTAGAAATGTAAGACTCGGCCTTGCCTCAGATGGATTCAATCCCCATGGAAATATGAGTTTGAGTCATAGTTCATGGCCTGTTATTCTTGTGCCGTACAACCTGCCTCCTTGGATGTGTATGAAGAAGGACTTTAGTATGATGTCTCTGTTAATTCCCGGTCCAAAGTCTCTAGGAAAGTGTCTGGATGTCTATCTGCAACCTTTGATCCACGAGCTGTTAAACTTATGGGAAAATGGAGCTGTTACTTTTGACAAGCATAGTGGAAGATCATTTATGATGAGAGCAATGCTGATGTTTACCATAAGTGATTTTCTTGGTTATGGGATATTGTCGTCTCAGGCGACTAAAGGTTACAAAGCTTGTCCTATTTGCTTGAACGAAGTCCATTCTGTTTAGTGCGCTGAAGGTGTGTTACTTGGGTCACCGTAGATGGCTTCCAGCTAACCACCCGTGGTGATTTCATGCTCTAGCATTTGATAAAACAGTAGAGCTTCGTCCTAAACCCCGTCCCTGGAACGGTGATGAAATTTTGGAGAAGCTGAACTCTTTCGATTTCGGCGTGTTGAGCGGTGATACCACAATACCAGTTCTGGAACGCCCTGACGAGTACAAGTGTTTTACACATAAGAGTGCATTCTATGGTTTGCCTTACTGGCCGAAATTGATTATTAGGCACACCCTAGATGTCATGCACATAAAAAAGAATGTAAGTGACAGCATTGTGGGAACAGTTCTTGATATCAAAGGAAAGAGTAAGGACAATTTGAAAGCACGTTAGTATCTGAAGGAGAAGGGAATACGAAAACACTTGTGGCCAGTGAAGACGGCGTCAGAGGCTTTCATACCTGTTGCACCTTACACAGTTAAACCGGCTTTCAAGAAGCAGGTTTTCATATGGTTTAAAGGAGTACAGTATCCTCATAGGTATGCAGGAAATATATCTCGGTGTATTAACTTGGGGCTTAATACGTTTAACGGATTGATGAGCCATGACTGTCATGTATTGCTACAACGTCTTATTCCAGTGGTTATCCGATCCTATTTGCATCCAGATGTGGTCGGACCTATAATAGCGTTGTGTAGGTTCTTTCAGAAGTTATGCGCTAAAGAACTGAAGAAGTCAAATGTTCTCATTCTCAAAGAAGACTTCATCTACATTTTGTGCAAATTGGAAAGGATTTTCCCCCCTGCTTTCTTTGACAGTATGATTCATCAGATGATCCATCTTCCAGATCAAGCACTGCTTACTGGTCTAGTTCATTGCACCTGGATGTATCCTCAAGAAAGGTATTATTTATTATTCGTATTTCCCTATTCATTATAATATTGTCTTGTATATATACTTCACAGATGCTGAGCTAATTGAAGCTCATTGGTGCGTACTACAACACTGTGACGAAGCACAATATTTCATGTGTGAGCATTTGAAGCTGATTGAAGGAAATCGTCGAGACCGAAGGCCGAAAGAGACGCACAAAAGAACATTTCCTGTTTACTTTCGCAAATGGGTACGTCACAATATTTTTTATGTTACAATATCTCCATTTCAATATTAGTATTCTAGCTAGTCAGTTCAATTTAAATAATAACTTATCACAACGTGACAGGTGGAAAATCTCCAAAAACAGAACAGTGATTGGTACTCGTCAGAATTGCACCATTTGGCTAGAATGGCAATTTCCCACAGGGTGCGAGCGATGTGTTTTGTCAACGGCGTTAAGTTTGTGACACTTCAATGAAATGTAAACCGCATAACGCAAAATTGCGGGGTCATGGTAGATGATGACGACTTAACCTACTATGGAGTGCTACGTACTCGCCGTTGTCGAACTAGTATATGGAAATATGCCCGTTGTCTTGTTCAAGTGTAGATGGTTTAACACTAATCAAAGTGTTCCTGGGAGTACAAAGATGGATTACGGCATGTTATCGGTGAATACAAACACAAGTTGGTATGAAAATGAGCCATTCATTCTTGCTAGCATGGCAAAACATGTGTTTTATCTTGATGATCCTAAGGCCGGTGGATTTTGGAAAGTGGCTAACCTGATGTCACAAAGGAATATATGGAGTGCGTCTACAATTGAAGGGGGTGAAGAACATGATGGTGAAGATGATGGTGACACTGATGAACCATATCAAGAGCATTCGGCTTCTCAAATCCCTAATGTAGAGGCTATTCGCGACGATAACCGCTTACATTTCGTCACTTCTGATGAATTCATTGCAGTCCCAAATGCATCTACATCTCAAAACAGAGCCAATGACGACTTCATTAATGACGAGGATGATGAGGAATCATACGACGATGACGATTCCAATGATGGCTTCACTGATATGATTGAAGATGCAGACGATACAGACGATGACGATTATGATGGAGAACCATGATCAGATTTAATTTATGTTTTTAAATTCAATAAATTTTTTTGTGATGTATAATTAAAATTATAAAATGGTGTGTACGTACGTACAGAATCTTCGACTGTAATATATGCCTTGAACCACAATATCTGTTATGTTGGATTATAGTTTCCTCAAGATGATAAAACTGGCATGGGCTTATTAATTTATTTTTGTATTAATTAATATATCGATATATACAGATATATATATATATATATATATATATATATGTTTCTGCACAAACCCGTAGGCCTGGTAGAAACCGGTGGATCTTGATGTGATTTCCTCTTGCGAATCCTGCTAACTAAGGGGAATACCGGGCGGGCCGGTCTTCTCCTCTCCAATGCCTAAGTTAGTACCGTTGGAGCAAATAGATAACTTAAGCGGGAATGATAAGTAGTGGGAGAGTTGAGTTACCTATTAATGAGGGTAGTTGAGGCCCTTAAATAGGTGGTCGATCGTGTGGTCTGGTCTTACTCTTCGATGTGGGATTGGTTCCCTTCTGTTCGTATGCAAAAGGGCAGCTAAGGTGACCTATTCAGTAGGCTGGTGTCCCCGGCTCCCGGGCCCCCAGTCATAAGTTAGACTGCTGGGCCTCGGGTCCGGGTGCTGGGGATCCTGTTCCGGCCCTCGGTTCGGCCCCAGGCATGCTAGCTGCGGGTCTGTGGGCCTGTGTAGCCCCTCTGTGGCTACTGTCAACAAGCCCCCCAAGTTCCCGGTCAAGTGCAATCTTGAATGGGGACTTAATATGTCTCGCTCCTGTCCCGCAGACCCGCAGGGTTACCGACCCAACGGTGCCTAGTCCCCTAAGTCCGTATTGAAGATTGGGCTTGACCGGGAGTTCGAGCAGAAGGGCTGTTATGATGGTGCGTGGTGATGTGAGTACCTATTAGTGATGACGTGTGGCATTTATGAGTATCTGTTTGTAATAATGATGGTGTTGTGCTGAAGTCTTGCCATGCCATGAGTATGGAAAGGGGTGAAACCCGGACGAGTGCATGGGATGATGATGTGGCGTTGAAATCCGCCATGCGATGAATATGGAGCGGGGTGAAACCCGGACGAGTGCATGGGATGATGATGTGGCGTTGAAATCCACCATGCGATGAATATGGAGCAGGGTGAAACCCGGGCGAGTGCATGGAATGATGATGTGGCGTTGAAATCCGCCATGCGATGAATATGGAGAGTAAGGACTCGACCGATGGAGTGCCATGTTGGGACGAGTCCCCTAGTGAAAAATTGCTGCCAACGGTGGAACAGGCCGGGGAGTAGCCCGGTGGGGTGTTTAGGCCATGTCATGGCACAAATCCACACCCGCTGATTCGTCCCAGCTTGTGTTGGAGTAAGCGTGGGGTACTGTGCAGGGTGCGAGCCTGCGGGAAGGCCTGATGGGTGCAAGCCAACAGGTCCACCGGTCAACATCCGCTAGTTCTTCTCAGCTTGTGTTGGAATAAGCGTGAGGCTGTGCAGTGTTTCTAGCCTCCGGGGAGACTTATTCTGTGTTAGAGAAACAATCTGCCTGGTGGGGTGGCGTGGAGATAACAAGTCTCGCTATGGATCCCTATATTTTTCACAGCTTAGTGTGATGCAGGGTTTCTAGCCTGCTGGAAGAGTTTGCATGTGTTAGAGGTAAACTCTCCCGGGTTTATAAAGCCCATGTGTTTGAAGCCTTGATGGAGTGCCTTGGATCCAGTGGAATGCTACATAACCGATGGAATGCCAGTGAACCGGTGGAATGCCTTTCCTTGGTTTGAGGTTGGCTCTTGGGGAGTGGGGGATGGTTCGTGACCCCTCGGTTCTCTCCCCTATCCCCCTTAATTGCTGCTTGTAGGCGGGGCAGGTGGCTGACATGCATTGAAGGAGAAAGCCCATCAGTCCCATCAGCTATGATGGCGTGAGGATTTTATCGATGCTGGGACACGTGTCAGTAGGGAGCGATCTGAGATGGAGGGCCTGGATTCGCAGGCGTTTGACTTGCCCCGATTGAGTATTTTGGGGGGATTACAGGGGTGCCTAGGGCATCAGACCCGTCTATAAATAGGCCTCCTTTGTCTTCATTGTTTGCTGTTTTTGTTCTTGGCTCAGAGAGAAGAAGAGAAGGTTGGAGAGGAATCCAGCGAAAGTTCTGTGAAGGTACCCTCGCGCTATCCGTGCTTCAAGCGTTCTGGTTCTTGCCCATGATTGCTCGGTGTTTTCTCAGGACTGACTTTCCTCGGTTGTGCATAGTAATCAGTAAGTTTCGCCTTCTTTACTTTGCGTTTTTTTTTTCTTTGTTGGTTGGTGTTTTGCGAGGGGGGGGGGGGGGGGGGGAGGGGGGGAAAAATGTTTCTGAAAGTGTGGTGGGCACAACGCTGAACTTGGAGGGGAAGACGAAAGACGGTCCTAAGGCTCGCACTGATCTGCAAAACATGAATATCAGAAAACAACTATGGTTGAAACAAGGGAAGAGAAAAATGTCTCAAGCTCCTTACACCGTCAAGCCTGAGCATAAACCAGAAATTTTCCATTGGATAAGTCGGGCCAAGTATCCTTCAGGCTTTGCTGGAAATATAGCCAAGTGTGTGAACATACAATTCAACAATCTGTACGGGTTGCAAAGTCATGACAATCATATCCTGCTACAACGTCTCTTCCCTGTTTTCATTCGACCGTTCCTTCCCCGTCACGTTGTGGAGCCGTTAGTAGCGTTGGCAAGATTTTTCCAGAAGGTATGCACACGGGAAGTGAGAAAATCTGACCTCCGGGAAATGCAACAAGACATCGTTCATATCATGTGTAAATTTGAGATGATATTTCCTCCAAATTTTTTCGACATCATGCCTCACCTCATGATCCATCTTCCTCGGCACAACGGGTGAGTTGTTTTGAGCGGAGATTCTGCGACAGATGTGGGGAGCAGCCGCAGAGAGCGCTGTTTTAGCTTGTCGCTGACTAGCGGTGGGATTTTGTTTTCCTCCCCCTAGGTTAAATGGCTTCTGGGAGCTCTGCTGGGACTTCCGAATCGGCCGACAGACGTCCTGTGGTGGATAATGAGGAGAGGTTGGAAGATTGGCTTGCTTCGGTTTCCCCAGAGTCCGAAGCCGCTGCCCGCTCCCGGGGCGAGGTCTCCTCGTCCGGGTCTCTGGGGCACGAGAGCATCCTGCACGGTGTACCCTTTCCTGGTACTTCGCCCGTGAGTTACATTATCGGGAATGGGGAAGGGGCTGTTGTGTGTGATGAACCGGAGGGTACCATGAGCCTCGCGGAGGTTGCCGCCTTCCGGGAGACGTGGAGCATCTCGGATGAGGTGAATCGGCCTGTAACCCGGAGGAGGGTTGGGTTGTTGTTCATTGAGACCAATTCCATCATGGGTTTTCCCTTCTGCTGCAAGACTTTGTGCAGTACATGCTCAGCGCTCTGCACGTGTCTCCTGCGCAGCTTCCCGGAAACCAGTGGAGGCAGCTGCTGAGCCTTGGTTGTCTGTATGTGCTGTCCGAGATGAGCATGCCGACGATGAACGAGTTCCGGGCGTTGTACAGATTGTCTTTCTCAAAAAAGAAAGGGTGTCGGGGTTGTCTCACCTTTAGTGCCCGACACTTTCAGCCTATCATCACCCACCTGCCTTCCTGGGTGGACAACAACTGGAGGAAGAAGGTGGTGATGGCAGGTGGGAAGTGGCAGAAAAGGAGGAGGATGTACCGGGTTCCTGGTGCCTTTCAGCCCCTTGGTGACCAATCGTATGTACTGTCCGAGATGGAGCGGGATAGGATTGCCACGATATTCGGGTGCTGGGACGGTCTTGAGCGAAGCTCCTACAACTTCATACGGCGGGAGGTGTTGGAGTACTGCTGTCTCGGGCGGGATCCTGGTGCGTAGCAGGGTTTTAGTAGTGACGTTCCCGCTGACTGAGTTGATACTAACCCTTTGTTTGTTCTGTAGGTGCATCTTCCCAGACGGTCGTCAAGCCCGGTAACACACTATCCATGGACGGTGAGGACTTTGTCTTGAGGTTGACGGAGAAGGGGGAGGCCGTTTCGCGGACCTTGGTGGATCGGGAGTCTGGCCGGCTTACCGTCCATGCCGAACCGATGGCCTTGGATCTTGCGGATGACGCCTACACCTTGAGGCATGTGAAGACTCGTGCCGCAGCACTCTCTGCGGGACCCGGAAAGGGTAAGACCATTGGAGGGCCACCAAAGGTTCCTGGTGGGACGGATAGGATTCCGTATCGACCGGGATCGGTCCCGCTTGTCACCAGGGTCTCCATGACTGGCGCACAATCTTCTTCACCGGGTGACCTGGGTGAGAAGAGGCGGAGGATCATGGACGTCCCGCCCTCGGCGCTGGTGATGCTGACCGGCCGGTCGTCTGATGAGAACTTGGCGAAACGGCTCAAGTTAACCAGTGGTGTGACGAGTCCTGCTAGGGACAAAGCCGCTGCTGCTTCAGGTTCTGCCGGTCAGCAGAGTAGTCCCGCTCCGGTGGAGGAACAGAGGAGGGGAGGTCCAAAGAGTCCCTTCGTCCGGAACCTGGTGGAGGATGTGGCTGACCTTGGTCTGGATAGGCCTGGGGCCGCTGGAGCCCTGTCAGGGGAGAATCGCCAGAAGAGCAGGGAGTTGGTCCTCCGGATAAGAATTGTTTGGTGCTACGGTACCGCTCATAAAACTTCTGCAGGGTTTCGTTATTTTTTGTTGTTGTTTAATCGGCTCTCTGTCGTTCTGTAGCTGTTGTACAATCTGTACCAGCCAGACCCGAGTGAGGAGCTGCCGGAACTGAAGAGGCAGGTGGTCGTTCTGACCGGAACCCGTGAGCGCCTGGAGGCTGAGAAGTCCAGGCTTGAGCGGAAGAAGGTCAGACTGGAGGAGAGGGCCAAGAGGCAGGTGGCCAAGCTGGAGGGCCAGGTCTGGAGCCTCGAGGAGGAGAAGGAGCGGGCTGAGGAGGAGAGGGCCGAGCTAGAGGCCAAAGTGGATGAGCTCCAGGTGGAAGCTGCCGCTGTGCGTGCCGCCATCGCCGCTGCAGCTGGAGAAGAAGACCCAGAGCTTTTCCAACGGGTTATCCAGAAATATCACAATAGTGATCAGTTTCTTGAGCTCCTGGAGAAGGCTAAGGAGTCGGGTATCGCCGATGCCTACGTGGAGTGGGAAGAGAAGGGATACCTGATGACCTCGCAAATGCCGAAGGCGCGGGCCGATGATGTTGCTGATGGGCAGCCGGAAGAGGAGGAGCAGCCGGAAGGGGAAGGCGGACTTCAGCCATCTGAACCCATTAGGGAGGATGCGGCGGTTCTATCTGAGGAAGCCGGTGGCCATGCCAGGCCCGCTGGAGAGGAAGACGTGGCTCCTTAGGATTTTTGTTTGCTGTCTTTTTTTTTTTTCTTTTTGTAAATATGCAGGAACGGGTTTTTTTTTTTTTTTTTTGTTGCCTGCCTTTCGACATATATTTTAGTACCGATGGTTTGCCTTGGATTTCGTTCAAAATAGTTGGCGTACATATTTCGTAATGTTACATCGGCTGAACCGTTGAAATGCCAGGCTAATTGTATTTGAAAATTTAGCACTTAACCCTTCACTCGGTCCGGGCGTGCTTACCAGCCCTGGTCCTGATCCCAGGCGGGATCTGCCCTTCTTTCTCCTAGGTACAGTTGAAGTTGACCGCTGCTAACTAATCCCTCCACCGCTGTCTTGAGGGCGATGCAATTGTTTGTCCTATGAGTAGCTTCGTCGTAGTAGGAGCAGTATTTGCATGTTCGCGCCGGGGTGATGTTCCCTTTTGGGTGCTTCCTCTTTAGCGGTGGGGGAATGATGTTCCCGTTCTCGTGCAGGATGTCCTCGTACGAAGAGGTTAGAGTGATGAAGACTTCTTGACGTTCCGCTGGCATGATCGCGAGGGGGCGTTCTTGTCGGTACTTCGCAGGCCTGTGCTCACCCTGGGGTTTGTCAGGATAGGGTTTCTGCTGCGGTTGGTTCCCCCAATTTCTGTTGAGTCTGTTTGGTTGGGTGCCTCGGTTCTCGCCCCGCTGGCTGGCCTTGTTTTCTCGGGGGGCGGAAGGTACTCCTCCCGCTTCCTCTTCAGCAGGTGATGCCCATATGTTTCGTGGTCCGCCTGAGCGTGCCTGATGGCCATCGCCATTAGCTCATCATACCCCTACGGGAGTTCTACCCGTACGGCATAGGAAAATTTCTCTGGTCGGAGTCCCTATTTGAACGCCATCTCGGCGATGCCCTTGTCTAGGTTCCAAACCCCGGCCATCGCCGTTTGCCAGCGGTTAACGAACGTCCTTAGCTCCTCGCCGTGTGCCTGCCTGCAATTGAAGATGACCGTCGATGTCCTGGCTCCTTCGACCCGGAGGATGAAGCGGCCGACAAACCGATCGGCCAGTTGCTCAATTGCCTCGATGGAGTTTGCCGGGAGCTCATAGAACCAGCTAAGCGCCTCTCCGGACAGGGTTTCCTGGAAGATGTTGCAACACACAGCATCGGAGTAGCCCTTGGCGCATGTTTGGGACCGGAAGCTATCCAAGTGTTGGTAGGGGCAGCCGGCTCCTGAGTATGTCAGCTTCAGAGATTTTTGGTTACCGGATCTCCCGGATTCCAGGACCCTGTGCGAAAAGGGGACCGTGCGTTCGTTGAAGCGCGCGCCTTCCAACAGCCGCGCTGCCCTTCTCTCGCTGGCCTCCATTTAGGCCTTTAGATCTGACACGGAGTCGGTGAGTACTTGTAGTGCCCGTGCGGTCGGGGTCATGACTTCATCCTCGAATGAAGCGTGTGATTGACGGGGTGCCGGCGCGCTCCTTGGTAGGGCCATGCCGCCCTGGGCCTCTGCGCTCTTGGGGTCGCTGGGCCTTCCGCCAGATGACTGTCCCGCCTCAGGGGCTGAGACCGGCCTGGTGGGGGTACATGTGCCCTCACCAAAGCGGCGTTGCGCTGCTGTCCTCTTTCCAGGGCAGCAACCAGGGCGGCGTTTACTGTCTCTATTTCCTGATACCGGGCATTGGAATATGCTCTATCTCGGTCGCTCTCCGCGCACAGGCGATCGACTTCTGCTCTCGTTACCTCTACCTCCCCTACCATATCGTGCCGGTCGGGGCTATATGCGGAGTCCAGGTCATTGTCACCGATTAGACTCTCCTCCTCGTCGCTCGGGTCGTCCGAGAATGCCAGCGAAGGGCCCTGGTGTGTTGGTTGGTCGCCTTTCGCCGGGTCTTTCCCGCGCATGCCACCGTTGCATGACCCCAGCGTGTCGCTTGGCCCTCGATAGCTGCCGTCGTTTTGGTTGTCTTGGCCGAGGTGCTGCTCCTGTATAGCGACCGGGGTAGTGATGAGCACCTGCTCCTGTATGATCCCCTGATCTTCTTGTGCATTTCTTTCCCGCCCCGCTTCCGATCTTTCTGCCATTTTTTTTTTCAGATAATGCCTACGTGACTTTTATCTCTTCCCAAAGACGGCGCCAATTGTTTTTGCACAAACCCGTAGGCCTGGTAGAAACCGGTGGATCTTGATGTGATTTCCTCTTACGAATCCTGCTAACTAAGGGGAATACTGGGCGGGCCAGTCTTCTCCTCTCCGATGCCTAAGTTAGTACCGTTGGAGCAAATAGATAACTTAAGCGGGAATGATAAGTAGTGGGAGAGTTGAGTTCCCTATTACTGAGGGTAGTTGAGGCCCTTATATAGGTGGTCGATCGTGAGGTCTGGTCTTACTCTTCGATGTGGGACTGGTTCCCTTCTGTTCGTACGCAAAGGGGCAGCTAAGGTGACTTGTTCGGCAGGCTGGTGTCCCCGGCTCCCGGGCCCCCAGTCATAAGTTAGACTGCCGGGCCTCGGGTCCGGGTGCTGGGGATCCTGCTCCGGGCCTCGGTCCGGCCCCGGGCATGCTAGCTGCGGGTCTGTGGGCCTGTGTAGCCCCTCTGTGGCTACTGTCAACAATATACATATCTATATGTATATTTGGGGGCTGAGTCGACCAAATGTACCTATGAACTCATCGCAAAATTTTAAACACATTAAAATTTTAAACCCAATAGATTTTTTAAAAAAAAATAATTTACTTAGGCGACGAAACGTTTTATTTCGTCGCCTAAGTAATTACTTAGGCGACGAAACTGTTTATTTCATCGCCTAAGTACGTACTTAGGCGACAAAATAAACAGTTTCGTCGACTAAGTAAAAATATTTTTTTTTAAATCTATTGGCTTTACTATCCGCCAATAAATTTTGTGAAAATTAGAAATAATCTTAGAAGACGAATAAATATTTCGTCGCCTAAGTGGTAATGCTTAGGCGACGAAAACAGGTTTCGTCGTGTTAGATGAGCTCTTAGGAGACGAAATCAGCTTTTTCGTCGCCTAAGTTCATATCTTAGAAGACGAGACATGTTAATTCGTCGCCTAAGTAAACAAGTCAAATTTCCTACTTGTGCGATCCCTAAATCTCATTCAAGCACAATATCACAGATCTTCTTCCTCCGCCCCAGCCTTCTGGCCTCCGCCCTCGCCTACCTGGCCTCCACCTTCTGGCCCTGCCCTCGCCTCCACCTTCTGGCCCCGCCCTCGCCTCCACCTTCCGGCCCTGCCTTAACCTCCGCATCGGTCCCTCGCCTCCCTTGCCTCCCTCGCCTCCACCTTCCGGCCCTGCCCCAACCTCCGCCTCGGTCCCTCGCCTCCCTTGCCTCCCTCGCCTCGGTCGCCTCGGTCGCCTCTCTCGCCTCCACCTTCCGGCCCTGCCCCAACCTCCGCCTCGTTTGCCGCCCCAGCCTCTCCCTCTCTCTCGCGAGGTCTCCCTCTTTCTCTTTGGCTCTCTGTCTCTCTCTTTCTCTCCCTCTCTCTCTCTCTCTCGCTCTCCCTTGGTCTCTGTGGCTCTCTCTTTCTCTCCCTCTCTCTCGCGAGCTCTCTTTCTGTCTCTCTCTCTGTGTTTGTATCATTAAAATTCTCTGCCTCTGTTGACAATATTTGAAATAAATGCCAATGTTGACAATATTTTTGTGAGTTGTTAGTTGAACTAGACATTTTTGTTCTGTGGGTAAGGAATGGTGGTGGTTAGAAATAGAGGCTTGTCTTGGAGTTGAATTTTTGTGAGTCAGGTATTGAAGTCAAGTGATGTAGTATAGATTTTGTTCATTTATCTAAAGGGATGCACATGGTTCATGATTACTTAAATCTCTACTTAGCATGAATTAGAAGTTGGCCCTATCTAATTATATTTTTTTGTTAAGTGAAATATAACCGTCAGCCTAGGTCTAAGGTAAGGTTCATATAATGTTAACGGTGTATTGGCCACAAAAGGACCCAACTAATTAAGAAAATTAGCTGCTAATACGAATTTAACTCACTGTCTCACACACAAACTAAGAAATCAAAATTATGAAAATAGAAAATTTCTCTGTTTCATTTTTGTATGGATCATGCAGAACTAGGCAAAAATTTAAACTTATTATTAATTAAAAACAAGTGTATATGATGTTGATATATACTAGAACTGTATAAGTGGACTGATGCTAGCTATATACTATTTTAGGTAATTTTTCCCCAACTTTTCTTGAAATAGTTTGTGATGACGAAGCAGAGATAAGGAAGGCAGCATCAGAAACCCCATATAAACCCCATATAAAGAACAAAGCAGAGATAAGGAAGGCAGAAACCCCATCATCCTTTCCCCAATTTTTCCCCAACGGTTACCATTTCCCCAAACTACCATTTCTTGAAATAGTGCTTGATTATTTAAAAACCCCATATTAATGAATTGCCACATTTTTTATAGTTTGTATATTGATGTTACTAGTCAAACTAGCTTCCTTCAATTAATTACTTTAGAGTAACAGATGTTTGAACCATGTTATCAGCAGAAATAATCATTGAAAATTGTACTATTTTCATGTGTGTATATATCTGCATATAATTAAGGATAAACGTATCTATTAGGTAATTATGCAGTAAGAGATATATATACCTCTTTCTTAAGGAATAGACTTTTATGATAATAGAAGTAAAAGAAAAATGTTAGTTTCGTCATATGGAGTGTTTAACATAATATATGTTGTGTTTGTGATATAAATTTGTGTTTCTTTACAGGAAAAATATGCCGCTGACTCATGGGAAGCTGAAGAAGAGGCAGGAGGCATTTGACCGCTTCTACAGGTCAAATGCCTCTGAAGGGAGTTCGTCGCAGCCACTTACGGAAGCATCTGCGAACGTATCAGCACCTCCCCCCCCCCCCCCCCCCCCCCCCCTCCCCTGTTGCCGGTGGAAGATACTGCAGCCCCTCCAGTAGCAGAAACCACACCTCAAATCGAAGACAGCGATGGTGAAGAGATCAGTTGTCGGCACACATTTCGTCATCGGCCTGATGGAGGTAAACATAATCCAACACTTTTAATTAAGTTATTTAGTTATAAATGAGTGTTATAGATAATCCAACTCTCTAATTAAATTGTTATTGTTTTGGCAGCACCTCCTCCCAAACACAAACGAGGGTTGGTAAAATGCTTAAAGGCTTACACGTCTTGGGTGCAGCACGGAGAGAAGGTGAAGATCGTCATGGATGATGAGTTCTTGCACGGACCGCAGACCAGTGCACTGAACAGTTGGCTGACTCATGATATCGGCCATATCATTCGGGACAACATTCCCATAACTGCTGCAAGTTGGTGGGATATGGAGGAGGATGATCATAAGAAGCTCAAATATGAACTCGACGTAAGTTAACTACAATTTTTAATATTTTAATTATCTATCAGCTTACATATTAATTCCATTTTTTTTGTAATAGCTTGTTTATGACATCCCTTAGGATGATAAGAAGATGGGAAAGTGGGTTCACAAGCATGCCGCCAAGACCTTCACAGCCTTCAAGAGCAAGCTCAACAGGCTTAGGATTGACAACCCTAGGAAAATTTTGAAAGAGTTCAAAGATAGAAAGGAGGAGTGGTCTTGGCTGGTTCAACACTTCGAGAGCGATGAGTTCCAGGTATATAATTTTTTCATATTAGTCTGTGCTTTCAAATGTTAACATTTTTCATTTTAGTTTTGTTTCAATGCTAACTATTTGTCTCAAATTTAATCATACTTCTACAGAGACGATCGACCGCCAACACAATCAACCGGGGGAAGAAGACATTGCACCATCGGTCCGGTTCAAAGTCTTTCATCTACGGGGCGCTCGAGTTGAAGGAAAAAGGTAAAACATTAGCGTTGGTGAAGAATTATGAGATGGTGTACCCTCCTCAGCACCCGGAAGCGGCAGAAAATATAGTAAGTTTTCTATTATGTTTAAATTCATCATTTGTTATTTATTTTTAATATGGAATCGAATACTAGCCAATTTATTTTTAATATGGAATCGAATAGTAGTCAAACTTTTCGAACTCATCAGATTCTAATCTCAAGCCAATTTGATTCCAAGCCATGATAAAGATAAAAACCCCAATTATGAAACTAGAACCCAGAACCCCAGGAAAGTTGAATTATGCCTTTGAATAAGTTCTCGTTAAAAACAAAAAAAAAATATTTTTTAATATTGATTATGTTGTGGTTTCATGAAGAGTATCTGCCGATTGTGTTTGGATTATTTAGAATGCATTATTCATATGCATGTTACTTACTTAGTCTTTGTATTGATAATGTACACAAATTTTGGCCAAATCTGATATCTGCGACATAAGTCTGGGTGTTAATGCACTAACGCACTTCATTTTCAAATGCAGCATCGTATCAATGTCGAGGTCGAGAAGGTGATGGCCACTGTGAGGAATGACCACCCCGACGTTCCGGAAGATCAGATCATTCACTATTTTGACGAGCCGACTCAAGCCCAAGTGCTTGTAAACGCACTGGGACCGCGAAACAGCGGTGAGATCCGGGGGTTAGGAGGAGTAACTTTCGGTGTCAACTCCCAATCATCGCAAGGGCAAAATTCCACTGCACGCAATCGGTCGTCAAATGCGGAGCGTATGAGACGACTGGACAAGGAGGCCCGACAGCGTATCGCACTTGCAGAGGAGCAGGTACGACTGGCCAATGAGGAGGCCCGACAACGTATCGGCATACTTGAGGAGCAGACACGACTGGCTAATGAGAAGTACCAAAATAGTGAAAACCGTCTTAGCTGGTTGGAGGAACAGTTCCAGATGTTTAGAAGCCTTCCAAAGTACCTTGGAGGCTCCTCTCCCCCTACGATATTGTTCGGTTTAATATTTTTTTTTAAATGAACAAATGTATGAATAAATTTATTAATATTCGGTATTTAATTTGTATGGATAAATTTTTTAATTTATATGCACATTCAGTATTAGATTTGTATTTTTCTTTTATTAATTTAATACTTACTTAGGTGACGAAGAATAATAAGTTTCCTCTCCTAAGTGATATACTTAGGCGACGAATAAATTTTATTTCGTGGACTAAGATAAATATTTAGGAGACGAAACAAATGAGTTTGTGGTCTAAGATAATTACTTAGGCCACGAAACATAATAATTTTGTGGCCTAAGAGTACTGCTTAGGCCACGAAAATATTAAATTTCGTGGCCTAAGTAACTAGCTTAGACCACGAAACCAATAGTTTCGTCGACTTAGTAACTAGCTTAGGCCACGAAATTTATTTTTTCGTGGCCTAAGATAATTACTTAGACCACGAAAATGTTGAGTTTAGTGGTCTAAGTAATTATCTTAGGCCACGAAACATTTGTTTCGTCGTCTAAGTTAGTCTTTAGCCGACGAAAAAAATCATCCACCATTGTTCTTAGACGGCGAAAGTTTTTCGTCGTCTAAGAATTATCTTAGGTGACGAAATTCATATATTTTCGTCGCCTACTTACTTAGACCACAAACTTTAGACGACGAAACTTAGGCGACAAATGTTTCGTCACTTAAGCTCTTAGACGACGAAAATCCTTCTTAGGTGACGAAAATTTTTCGTCGCCTAAAATTTTCAATGTTGTAGTGTATGCAACACACATGGTGAAAATTCTAAGCGACAGACTATAAAATTAAAGCGATAATTAGGAGGCAACCCAATTCGAGCAAGAAAAAAGATGGAGCCATCACCGAGAGTTTGAAATTTCTAACCTTTCTCTTTTTCTTTGGTTTGTGATGATATGTTGGAATATGTTAGACAATTGCATGCTTAGGAAATTCTTTGCTATCGGTTTATGCTTATATTGAGGACAATGTAATTTTCTAAGTGTGGGGTGGGATAACGTATTCCGTTTATGTTTTCTAGTGAGATAAACGTGCAACCCTAGATAAACGTGCAAGTGTGCAACCCATGTTTTAGTGCAGTTTACTTTTCTTTGAGTCAGAAAATTTCATAAAATCGTAATACAAAAATAGAGTGTTTAAATTGTTGTTTCGAGTCTTAGGATGCCCCTAAATTGTCAATGATATTTTTCTCCTCTTTGCATACATAGATGATAGTTGTGCATACTTTACAAATTTTGAGTTTCATGGACTATGTGTATTGGTAGGAGCATGTAGGACTTGTTGATTAATAAAGTATGCATGTTTTAGCTAGTTTGTTTCCATAATAACTTATGTGAGCTTTAGAGCCAAATTGCTTTCTTCATGAGTGCAAAATTTCTGAAAATTTCGAGCATGCTAATATGTAGACCTCATTATTCTTTGTATATTCAACGATTATGTGCCATAGATTTTTAATGAACTCTAGAATGCTAGAACTTACTCTTGTTGATTTTCAAAACGTTTTGAGTCATGAAATACCTTGATTTTGAAAGTGATTGAAAAAGATCTCTTAGATTTACTACCATAGCCAAATAAAGCATGTGCCTATTTGAGCCCATCGTGGGACACCTTAGTAAACCCCTTTGAGCCTACGTTTAGCCTTTTCTTTCATCACCCTTAAACACTGTCCATGAACTTAATATAGTTATGCCTTAACCTTGTCTCAAAGTTTCGGCAAAGCTTGATTTTTGAAGGAGTTTTCGTGTGACGTGATAAAGAAGAACAAGTGTGGGGTAGACTTAACTTGAAAATTGTACAAAAAATGTATGATGCCGTGTCTTAGAAAAAGAAAAACAGAAAAATATATGATCGGACAGAAAAGAAAAAGAAAAGAAAAATTGAGTCTGAAAGAAAATTTTGAAAAAGGGCACGGTTTCAAAATGTAAAATGCTAAGTCTACTCTTGAAAAGTGTTGTGAATTTGGAGTTTGTATTCATGTGAATGTCTAGTATTGTTTAAATTTCGACCGTTGTTCATATTCACTATGTTTTGGAAAAGAATGAAGAATGGGTCCAACAAGATGAAATTAGACCTTTGGCGAGAGACATAAGGAAAGTCGAGTTTTGCTATGTGTAGAGACATTTTTGAGCCTCCTTATCCTAAATTTTGAATACTTCTTAGCCTAGCCCAATTATATTCCCATTATTGATCTTTTCATGATTCTTAAGATGGTTAAATTTGATTTGTAGAGTGATGGAGCTTATTCCAAGCATAAAATACCTGCAAAACAACTTCATACACATAATACCCTTCTTGTGTCGATTGTAGTATTGACAAGTAGGGATCGTTCTATCCGGGGAAATCAAGGGCATTTAATTACACAAAGTGTTGCACAAAAAAGGGGTTGTCGAATTTTTATCTAATTATCTACTGAATTTTACTAAATTTAAATCCTAAATTATTATATACAATTGATCAACATCTTTCACACAATCACAAGACACGAAAACTCATTACACATGTGATGAAATTAAAACAAGCAAAAGGGGCAGCAGCAAATATCGAATTCAAGATCAATTAAGTTCCAATTTAATTAGAGCCAATGCGATTATTCTAATTATTCAAAACATCACAAGTATTTAGAATCCAACATGCGTGTAATCCTAAACATGGTACTAATCGGTTTAATAACACAATGCGTAGAAATTAAACATAAATAGCACATAAGCACAATATGTCGAATTGGAACATGTTAGCAAGTATGGCGTCACTCATCTCACATCGACATGTAAATTTCCAGAATTACTCTAGCCCTTAGATAAATACATATTAGAACATAACATGCGTATGAACCAACATATATTAAATCGGCAAGTGAATTCAGCATCTAAATAACACTCATGGCCATTGAATGCATCTAGACATCTCCTTCGGTTGCACACGAATTAAGGAAATAAACCTAATTAAATCAAGAAAGCATTCAAAATCCTACTGCCCATCATACATATTTAATCAAATCACATGCATAAATCGGTAATCAAACATGAAATAACCAAACATTTATAACAAAGATCCGAAAATCCCATATAAAATTATCAATACCGAAAATAAAACCAGAAACCAAAACATATTTCATAGACAAAATTATGTTTAAATACAAAGAATCAAAAGCCAACAAAGTACAATCCATGTTATAACCTTATGAAGATTCGGCAAGGATTGGTGTATGATCGAATTTTTTGTGGAAGGTGGTGGTGGATTCGGCTATGCTTCTTGGTAAGAATTTTTGGATTTATTTTGGCAGAGATTCGGCTAGTTTAAGTGAGGAAGAGAAGATCCTTTTTCTGAATACAAGCCGAGCTATATATAGAGGAAGGGAAAGACTAGGGTTCGGCAAGGTTGCTCTCCAAGAAAACCGAAACCCTTTTGGTTTTGGTATTCGGCAAAGGATTATCTCTAAGGAATCCGAAATCTTTTTCACTTGTTGAATTCGGCCAAGTCTCTTTTCTTTTCATGCAATTCCGAAATAAATCTTCAATTTTCTTCAAATATAACTCTTTAATTCGGCACCAAGTTATTGCACAAAGCTCACATTGAGTCCACATTCACTCTTGCATTGCCGAATTTGAAGACTCCCAAAAAGAACTCTTCCTCTTTTCTCTCTAGCAAAATCCGAATTATCCATGCAAAAACAAATTAATTCCTCCTTTTATCTCTTATCTTGGCCGGCCATGAGGAGTTCCATTCCATCTCTTCTCTTCTCTTTCTTTAAACCGTGCATTATCAAGAAAACACAAAGCAAAAATCGGATTTGATGATTAAATGGTACACGGCAAAGAGGAATCCAAATCCAACTCGTCTTCTTAATCTTATTCTTCACGGCAAAGAGTCTTTTATTGCCGAAAATTCCCTCCAAAATCTTCCAATTATCTTCTCTTTAATTCCTGAAAAATAAGAATAAAAAATAAATTAAAAAGAAGATAAAAAGATGTAGCACAATTATCATGAGTAAGAGTCCTAGATAGATAAGGAAATCTAGTCCAACAAGGAGTTGTATTTTCAATGAAATTCCTTCGACATTTCAAAAACGTCGAGCATTTGTAGACTCCTTGTTCAACTAAAACTCTTCAATTAGGACTCAAACTCGTAGAATCCTTATTCAACTGGGATTCCTACTTTAGTAAGGATTCCTTTTCCAAATAGAGTTCTATTTGAAAAAGGAGTCCTAGTCATAATCAAACTCTTATTAGGAATCCTAGTTCAATAAGGACTCCACCATAATTATGCATTTTTAACAATTTCTAGCACAAACCGAATCCACACAAGTATTAGAAACGGCAAATAATGAAATTCCATTTCGACAAGTTTCCTAGTCAAAACAGGTTTCCTAGTCCAAACAGGATTCCTAGTACAACAAGGAGTCCTACTCAAACTAAAACTCTTCAAAATTCGACATTTATGCATTTTTAGCTCAATTTATACACCAACACTTGCCAACGACTCCAACATGACTCAATGACTCTATATTACAACAATAAGGGATAAGAAATGCATAAATAGGGGTAAAAACATATTAAGACCGTCGCATTTTATGCTCCTATCAACTACCCCACACTTAGCCTTTGCTAGTCCCTTAGCAAAACAAATAAAAAGACTCAACACTACAGCCCCTAAATAATTGTCTCAGGATCTTTAAGCACATAGCTTTCAAGTTAAGCATTCAATGTAGCACAATAATCTCAAGCGTCATAGACATGTATCATAGCATGAACAAGTAAGAAACGAAAATCACAAGCAATGACATGTTATGTTGATTTCATCCTCCTTACTAGGCATACTCTCTTCTTTTCACTCATGATATGGCAATTCACTCATAGTATATGCAAGAGAACAGATTGTAAGGCAACAAATAGCTCGCATATTTCATCAGATAAAAGCACTTTGTGAATTAATCTTTCAGGAAAAACTTCATGTAACAACTATGTGCACCAATGAACCAAAGCCATATGCTCAACTCTTGACAAAATCTCCACAAATCAAAGTTTACCTATTTTAAGAATCATGAAAAGATCAACATAAAGGTGATAATGGGGATTGGCATAAGGCATTCACATTTAGGATAATGGTGATAAAATGTCACCAAGACTTAGCAAAATTCAATAAATCCTTATGACTTCACTTCAAAGGGCCAAATTTCATCATGTTGGGCCCAATCTTCATTCTTTTTCTTCCCCAAAACATAGTGATCAAGGACAAAGGTCAAATATAGCAATGTAAGACCTTCAATTATCAAACAATCTCCAAATTCACAATCACACACTCATCCAAATTTTTCTTCTTTTCTTCATTGCCGAAACTTATTCTTTTTCTTCTTATTTCGGATCGGATTTTTCTCTTTATTTTCTTACCGATTTTTCTTTTCTTCGGCAACAATAATTACATGCATTTGGACAAGCTCACCCCACAACTTATTTCATAACATCCCATCAATTCACAAATTTCCATTAAATTTTTTCCAAGTCTTGATAACAATGGTAAGGATAAACTGTTCTAAGCTCAAGGGAAGTGTATCATGGTGATGAAATAAAATGGCACAATATCGGCTCAAAGGGGTTAAAACTAAGGAGTCTCACGACGGGCACAAATTAGGCATAAGCTTTGTTTGGCATTGGTGGTAATCCTAACATGATCGTTTCAATCCTTTTCAAAATCAAGGCATTTCATGAATAATAGTCTCAAAAATTGTCAAGAGTGAGTTCTAGCATTCTAGAGTTCATTAAAATCTATGGCACATAGTCATTGAATATTCAAAGAATGATGAAGTTTTGAAAAGTTCTGCCCATTTTTATCACTCAAGAAGGAAAGTATATGGCATCAAAGCTCACATAGGTTATTATGGAACAAAATCAACACAAACATGCATGCTTATTACCCAATTAAGTTCAAGTCTCAAATGTTCATACCAATCACAAAGTCCATGAAACTCACAATTATTTTCAAGATTATGCAAAACCATCATCTATTCATTCAAAGATATAATCATCATAGACTATTTAGGGGCACCTAAGACTCAAAAATAAACAAAAATAACCAAAAGTAACGAAAAATTTAAACAAAAGCAACGAAATTTTTTTTATATTTTTCTGATTTTTCTGATTTTTTTTTTCTTTTCTTTTCTTTTTATGACTCAAAACAAAAACAAAAACAAAACAAACATGTGAAACATGTATCCCTACCCCACACTTAGAAAATTACATTGTCCTCAATGTACACAAAAATTATGTAGTAATTTCTAAGCATATGATAAATCACAAGTTCCACATTTATACAATTCAACCAAAAAGAGTTTAGGGATTTAGAAAATTCAAACTCTCGTAGACGGCTCCTTCACACTTTTAGTTGAAATGGGTTGCCTCCCATGCAGCGCTTAATTTTTATAGTCTACTCAGCCTAGACTCTTCTCCATATTATCAGGATCTTGGTGCGTCTCTGACTGGTATTTCCTCAATGGTGTGCTCCTCAAAAGGTTCGTAGTAAGGCTTAAGTCGATGACCATTCACCTTGAACGCTTTTCCTGATTCAATACTCTGAATTTCAATAGTACCATGAGAAAACACATTAGTAACAATATATGGTCCAACCCAACGAGAACGCAATTTTCCAGGAAATAATCTAAGACGAGAATGAAATAACAAGACTTTTTGGCCAATATGAAACGTTTTGCCTCTTATCATCTTGTCATGATACAATTTCGTCTTCTCCTTGTAAATCCACGCAGCATCATATGCTTCATTCCTGATTTCCTCCAGCTCGCTCAACTGCAATTTCCTGTGAAGTCCAGCCTTGTCAAGCTCCATGTTGAATTGCTTGACCGCCCACCACGCCTTATGCTCCAACTCTACTGGAAGATGGCACGCCTTGCCATATGTAAGCCGAAATGGAGACATCCCAATGGGTGTCTTATATGCCGTTCTGTAAGCCCAAAGTGCATCATCAAGTCTGTCACTCCAATCTTTCCTTGATGGGCCCACAGTTTTCTCCAATATGCTCTTGATCTCTCTGTTGGACACTTCCCCCATTCCGCTCGTCTGAGGATGATAAGGTGTGGATACCTTATGGGTTACTCCATATCTTCTGAGCAAAGCCTCAATTGTTCTGTTGCAGAAATGAGAACCACCATCGCTTATAAGCACACGAGGTACTCCAAACCTGGAAAATATGTTAGTTCTCAAGAAACCTGCAACAACTTTAGAATCATTAGTCCTTGTGGCTTTCGCCTCCACCCATTTAGACATCAACAGCCAACAAGATATAAAGAAAGCCCTTGGATGAAGGAAAAGGTCCCATAAAATCTATACCCCATACATCAAAAATTTCGACAAACATTATAGGATTTAGGGGCATTTGGTCTCTCTTACCAATGTTACCTGTCCTTTGGCACCTATCACATGTCATACAAAATATGTATGCATCCTTGAAAATCGTGGGCCAATAAAATCCGCTTTCTAATACCTTGAGGGCTGTCCTCTTAGCTCCAAAGTGTCCTCCACACGTCTCATTGTGGCAAAATGCAAGGATCGACCTATGTTCCTCTTGTGGTACACAACGTCTAATCACCTGATCACTACACGTCCTCCATAGATAGGGATGGTCCCATATGTAGTGTCTTGCATTCTTTTTGATCCTCATCTTGGCTGCCTGCAAACATGTACTTGGAAAAGTTTTAGTAACTAAATAATTGACTATGTCTGCATACCAAGGTTCTTTTGTGTCCACTCGAAAAAGCTACTCATCTGGGAAAGTTTCCTGAAGTGGCAACATTTCCTCTTCTCTCACAATTCTGCTCAAGTGATCCGCTACAACATTTTCGCTCCCCTTCTTGTCCTTGATTTCGATGTCAAACTCTTGGAGTAAGAGAATCCATCGAATCAAACGTGGCTTGGCGTCCTTCTTCTTCATCAAATATCTTAAGGCTGCATGATCAGAATAAACAATCACTTTAGAATTCAAAAGATATGAACGAAATTTTTCTAAAGCAAATATAACAGCCAACAGTTCTTTCTCAGTAGTAGAATAATTCAATTGAGAATCATTAAGTGTTCTAGAAGCATAATAAATGGCGTTTGGCTTCTTTTCTTTTCTCTGTCCAAGCACTGCTCCAACTGCATAGTCTGAAGCATCACACATGATCTCAAATGATAGCGTCCAGTCTGGTGGCGCCATAATTGGTGCCGACGTCAATAGCAACTTCAACTTCCCAAATGCATCTTCACACCCTTTGTCCCATACGAATGGAACATCCTTCTGCAAGAGGGCACAAATAGGCTTGGCCACCAACGAAAAAATCCTTGATGAACCTCCTATAAAAACCTGCATGGCCAAGAAACGAACGCACCTCCCTTACAGTTGTAGGGGAGGGTAAGTGAAGCATAATATCAATCTTGGCCCTATCTACCTCAATACCCTTTGCAGAAATTATGTGTCCTAGAACTATCCATTGTTTTACCATGAAATGACATTTTTCCCAATTAAGCACAAGGTTAGTTTCTACACATCTCTTCAGGATTAGTTCCAAATTCTCTAAACATGCATCAAAGTTTTTTCCATAAACACTAAAATCATCCATAAAGACTTCAATGATATTCTCAATATAATCACTGAAAATGGAATACATACAACGTTGAAATGTACCTGGTGCGTTGCATAAACCAAAAGGCATGCGTCGATAGGCAAACGTACCAAAGGGACATGTGAACGTCGTCTTTTCCTGATCATCTGGGTGAATGCATATCTGATTGTAACCGCTGTACCCATCCAAGAAGCAATAGAATTCGTGCCCAGCTAGTCTCTCCAACATCTGGTCCATGAAAGGCAAAGGCATGTGATCCTTTCGTGTAGTAGCATTCAACTTTCTGTAGTCGATACACATCCTATGACCTGTCACCAATCGTTGGGGCACGAGCTCATCCTTGTCGTTCTTCACAACCGTGACTCCACTCTTCTTAGGTACAACTTGGACAGGTGCAATCCACTGGCTATCTGAAATGGGATAAATGACTTCACAATCCAGCAATTTGATCACCTCGTCCTTCACAATCTTCATCATAGGGGGGTGTAAACGTCTCTGACCCTCCCTAGTAGGCTTGGCTCCTTCTTAAAGCAAGATCCTATGGACACAAGTTGTAGGGCTGATTCCCTTGATATCCGCCAACGTCCATCCAATGGCGGTCTTGTTTCTCTTCAGCATGCTAGTCAAACGTGCTTCCTGCTGCTCACTCAGCTGTGATGACACAATAACTGGTAGTGTGTCATTATCTCCCAAGTATACATACTTCAAATGGTTGGGAAGTACCTTCAGTTCTAAAATAGGGGCCTGTTCCACAGATGGTAAAATTTTGTTAGTGGAAATGGGAATTGACAAAAATTTACATGTCCTCATCACGTGGGGTGTTGCCTCTAGCTCGGCAACAATACTCATCATGCTCGGCTCAAGTTCAAGCCGTGCCTCCATCGAAACCTCCTCCCCATTTGCATCAATTCCGGCCCCTTGCTCAATAGCTAGTTGCTATTGATCCAAAGTTTCTGATAAAACCTGTGCAAGAGAATCAACTACATCAATATTATAGCAAGGTTTTAAATCAGAAACTGGATACCTCATTGCTTCAAAGATATTGAAGCCAATCACTTCACCATCGAACTCCATGGTGAGGTTGCCTTCTGCAACGTCAATCTTCGTTCTTACGGTTCTCATAAATGGTCGCCCCAACAATAGTTGAGTGGAATTTAGGGGCGACTCTTCCATATGTAACACATAGAAGTCTGCAGGAAATATCAAATTATTCACCTGCACAAGAACATCTTCCACATATCCCTCAGGATATTTGTTAGACCTATCAGCCAATTGAATTATTACATTGTCTCTCTTCAACTCTCCTAGACCTAGAGACTTGTAAACATTATAGGGCATCACATTAATTGACGCTCCTAGGTCTAGTAAAACATTAGAAAAACAACATTGTCCAATTATGCAAGGAATAGTAAAGCTGCCAGGATCTTTCATTTTCGGTGGGAGCTTCCTCTGGAGAACGGCTGAAACCGTCTCACTCATCTTTACCACCTGCTCCTCACGAGTATGCCTTCTTGTTGTGCACAGCTCCTTGAGAAATTTGGCATACTTCGAAATTTGCTTGATGCACTCAAGCAATGGAATGTTCACCTCCACACGCCTAAAGATATCAAGTACCTCCTCATCTGATTTCTCCTTCTTCGATTTAGCAAATCTGGAAGGAAAAGGTAAACAAGAAGATAGGTTAGTGTTAACTAAACCACTTGAGTTTGAGTTATTTACCTTGTGTGTTTCTGAGGTTGCGGGATCTTTCTCTAAGTCCCTTTTCTTCATCCCCTCGAGCTCAGTCTTGCTCAGTTTATTTTTCTCGGCCTCATTGCCGTGTGTAACACCATCTTTGCTGAATGTCACATTTTCATCACCATCGTCATCACACTCCACCATTACCTCGTCATTTATCTTTCCCATGCTCGGCCCCTCCAATATTTTACCACTCCTTGTGGTAATTGAATTTGCTTGCTCATTCTTGGGGTTCTTAATCACTCCTCCAGGTAACCTCCCTTGTTCTTGGATCTGCCCCATGAAATCCACAACCTTCCCCATCTGATTCTTCAGCTCAGAAATATCCTTCGTGTTTGAGGTTGTAGATTGCAACAATGTGTGAGTTGCATCATTCAATGATTTCAGCATAGCATCATAGTTAGGGTTTGACGATGCTTGAGCATTGTTGTTGTAGAATTGTTGCTGCTGAGGTCTTATAAACCCTTGGAATTGCCCTTGAGGTCTTTGTTGATACATCATGCCTCCTTGGGTTGCTTGTGGTGGCGCCAAAGGTGTAGGGTTCTGAACATTGCTATTGTTGGCCCAACGAAAATTAGGGTGATCATTGAACCTTGGGTTGAAATTGGGAAAGGTGGAACGTTGCTGTCCTTGAAAACCAACCGCATTGGCTTCCTCAAAATTATCACCTCCTCCAACTTGAGAACATACATCAGCCGAATGACCTTCCATACTACACACCCCACAGACTTGGGCATGCTTTTGCTTCATCATCTGGGACATCATCTGAGTGAGCTTCCCCATATCTTCCCTAAGCTCCTTGACAGCATTGGACTCTTCAAAACCACTAGCTTCATTCACTTGCCTTGAGGAAGTAGACCCGAACTGTTGTTGGTTAGTGAAATGCATCTCCAACAAGTTCTTAACTTCCTCCTTGCTCTTTTCCATTAAAGATCCACCCGCTGCTGAATCAAGAAATCTACGCTCCAAGGGACGCAACCCTTCATAAAAATACTGTAGTAGAAGACCCTCACGTATCCCATGATTAGGACACGTTGCCACCAAAGATTTGTACCTATCATAGTACACATCGAAGCTCTCATCTGGCTCTTGTCTGATCGAGGTGATCTCCTTCCTAATTTGCGTTACCCTCGATGAAGGAAAGTATTTGGTGAGAAATTCCTTCACCATTGTATTCCAAGACGTCATCTTTCCTGGTGGTATTGCATAAAACCATTCTTGTGCCCTATCTTCAAGTGAGAATGGAAATGCCTTCATCCTCACATGTTGCAAATCTGCCCCAGTTTGGCACATTGACTCACATCTGAACTCAAATTTCTGAACATGGCGATTCGGATCTTCTCCACTAAGTCCAAAGAACTTGGGCAATTGGTGGATAAATCCACCCTTCAACTCAAACTCTGCTGATTTGCCAGGTGCAACAGCAGGATATGTTATATTGCTTGGTCTCACCACTCCTCCTTGTGGTGCATCTACTTGCCCATTCTCCTCTCTTAATGAAGTCATCTTGAATGTAGGATCAGGTAAATCAAAGTTCAAGTACTGAATTGGAATAGGACTTTGGAGTAGCTCAAATTCTGGTTTTTCGTGAAACAAAGGATTTAGTTCACACGAAGCTTCTGAAGGAAATGGTGATGGTGGTGCAACGAAGTTTCTGTCGAAAAGTGATGAAGTGGGAGAAACAAATTGGTGCTCTGGTGTAGATGTGCTCGGTAAAACTTGCTCTTCTTCCTCTTGGTTGCAAATTCTCTTCAATCTATCCTCAATTTCTTGTGACCAACCAAGATTCATGTACTTGAAATTATTAAAATTTCTAGGTGTTTAATCAATGAATTTAAAAAGAGAAACAAAAGTGTAATGTATAGTTAGAATGTAAAAATTAGTGTTAGGGTAAAAATATCACAAAAGAGTATGTATAAGTCAGCGAAAATTTCAAATAAAAATATGTATAAGTATTACATAAAAATTCAAACGTGCAAATGTATAGGTCTCACACGAAAATACATACAAGTATATTACAAAGAGTATGTCACACGAAAATTTACAAGTATGACACACACACAATTTCACAAGTATAAACAAACGAATCAGAAATGTGTTTTATGTATCCCTAGTTAAATTGCTATATGATTTGTTCGAATTTTCAAGGTACGTGGAGCAGAGGAGATAACAGTGCAATGGGCTGAAACAGTCCAAGGTAGTATCATGCTTATTCCGATATACCTCGAAAATTCAAACCAAGAAATGTTTTCTTTTGAGATCAAAAATTTACTTATATCAAACTCATTTAAGGTTTTGAAGCTCGGTGGACGTGCGGCCTAGGTCTATCGACTAGACACAAGATTTCGTGGTTTCAGAAGGCTAGAACGAAAGTACTAAAAATGGAGTGAGGCAAGACTCGTTGTTGGACACCACGGAGAGCGAACTCCCTATCGACTCACTCACCGAGAATGAACATCAGTATGTGGGCCTTGAGATCTAGTTAAACAAACCTCAACACCAAAATTAGAACAAACGAACTATGAATGCCCCTTACTCTGTTGAGAACCTTATGTTGTCAGTACCACTAAAGTGCATAAAAGCCGCCCTCAACCTCATAAAAACGCAAGCGCTAGTATGAAGGGTTAAGGCTAATATCAACATTAGTGACCTTACCTATTCCTCTTCCCCTCAAAACCAAAAACAAACTCAACATAAATAGACTTTTAAAACTCCCTAATAATTTAACTAGTTATACACATCACACGAAAATTTTACATGTATCTATATTGGTTCGGTTTTTAGAGGTCATCGATTATGTAAGTTTTGTAACTGCCGAAACTTAGGGTTTCTAGATGTCTTTTATTCACACAACTTTAAAATTTGAGGTACGTGGAGCAGAGGAGATAACAGTACAATGGGCTGAAACAGTCCAAGGTAGTATCATGCTTATTCCGATATACCTCAAAAATTAAAGACGAATTTTCTCTTTTGAAGAAAAACAGATTCACATATGCTCAAGTTATTTTCCAGCGTCTAAAGTGAGGTGATGCTTCGGCACAAGCTGTTGTCTAGGTCGAGCATACTTTACTTTTCTAAGGCGGTGTCGTTAAAATTCACGGAGAGTAAACTCTCTTTAGGAACAAGGCAGGTCTCAAAGTTTTTAACCACGGAGGACAAGTCCCCTATCGACTCACTCACCGAGAATGATCATCAGTCTGTGGGTCTTGAGAGCCAGTTTTACAAACCTCGAACCAATCAATGAAAATAACTTGCCCTATACTTTGTAAAATAAACTCGGGTCCTAGCGGTCTACAAGTGTTGATTAAAACCGCCCTCAACCTCATCGAAGTAATACTATTGCTGAAAAATCGCTTGTATGCGTGGGGGGGAAGTATCCCGCGTTTCCCAATCTACATAAAAACGGATCCAACAAAGCACCATTCAAATGAAGGGTTTTGGTTATGATCAACAAAAGAGGCTTCACCTACATGTTACACTTTAGAACTACAATAAACTCAAAGCATACACAAAAACTATCAACTTCCTAGAATTTATCTAAGTGTAACAACATTCACAAAATATATCACATAAATCGGCAATTAAGAAAAATAATAACCAAAACCCAAAAACAAAACAAAAATCGGAAAATTCCCTATTTACTATTACATTTCCGAAAAATCATATTATACATATCCCAAAATCTATTGAAAAATTAAAATAACCTGCAATATACATAATTACAAACAACACTTTATGAATCAAAATCATTAAATCTCCCCGGCAACGGCGCCAAAAACTGATGGAGCTTATTCCAAGCATAAAATACCTGCAAAACAACTTCATACACATAATACCCTTCTTGTGTCGATTGTAGTATTGACAAGTAGGGATCGTTCTATCCGGAGAAATCAAGGGCATTTAATTACACAAAGTGTTGCACAAAAAAGGGGTTGTCGAATTTTTATCTAATTATCTACTGAATTTTACTAAATTTAAATCCTAAATTATTATATACAATTGATCAACATCTTCCACACAATCACAAGACACGAAAACTCATTACACATGCGATGAAATTAAAACAAGCAAAAGGGGCAGCAGCAAATATCGAATTCAAGATCAATTAAGTTCCAATTTAATTAGAGCCAATGCGGTTATTCTAATTATTCAAAACATCACAAGTATTTAGAATCCAACATGCGTGTAATCCTAAACATGGTACTAATCGGTTTAATAACACAATGCGTAGAAATTAAACACAAATAGCACATAAGCACAATATGTCGAATTGGAACATGTTAGCAAGTATGGCGTCACTCATCTCACATCGACATGTAAATTTCCAGAATTACTCTAGCCCTTAGATAAATACATATTAGAACATAACATGCGTATGAACCAACATATATTAAATCGGCAAGTGAATTCAGCATCTAAATAACACTCATGGCCATTGAATGCATCTAGACATCTCCTTCGGTTGCACACGAATTAAGGAAATAAACCTAATTAAATCAAGAAAGCATTCAAAATCCTACTGCCCATCATACATATTTAATCAAATCACATGCATAAATCGGTAATCAAACATGAAATAACCAAACATTTATAACAAAGATCCGAAAATCCCATATAAAATTATCAATACCGAAAATAAAACCAGAAACCAAAACATATTTCATAGACAAAATTATGTTTAAATACAAAGAATCAAAAGCCAACAAAGTACAATCCATGTTACAACCTTATGAAGATTCGGCAAGGATTGGTGTATGATCGAATTTTTTGTGGAAGGTGGTGGTGGATTCGGCTATGCTTCTTGGTAAGAATTTTTGGATTTATTTTGGCAGAGATTCGGCTAGTTTAAGTGAGGAAGAGAAGATCCTTTTTCTGAATACAAGCCGAGCTATATATAGAGGAAGGGAAAGACTAGGGTTCGGCAAGGTTGCTCTCCAAGAAAACCGAAACCCTTTTGGTTTTGGTATTCGGCAAAGGATTATCTCTAAGGAATCCAAAATCTTTTTCACTTGTTGAATTCGGCCAAGTCTCTTTTCTTTTCATGCAATTCCGAAATAAATCTTCAATTTTCTTCAAATATAACTCTTTAATTCGGCACCAAGTTATTGCACAAAGCTCACATTGAGTCCACATTCACTCTTGCATTGCCGAATTTGAAGACTCCCAAAAAGAACTCTTCCTCTTTTCTCTCTAGCAAAATCCGAATTATCCATGCAAAAACAAATTAATTCCTCCTTTTATCTCTTATCTTGGCCGGCCATGAGGAGTTCCATTCCATCTCTTCTCTTCTCTTTCTTTAAACCATGCATTATCAAGAAAACACAAAGCAAAAATCGGATTTGATGATTAAATGGTACACGGCAAAGAGGAATCCAAATCCAACTCGTCTTCTTAATCTTATTCTTCACGGCAAAGAGTCTTTTATTGCCGAAAATTCCCTCCAAAATCTTCCAATTATCTTCTCTTTAATTCCTGAAAAATAAGAATAAGAAATAAATTAAAAAGAAGATAAAAAGATGTAGCACAATTATCATGAGTAAGAGTCCTAGATAGATAAGGAAATCTAGTCCAACAAGGAGTTGTATTTTCAATGAAATTCCTTCTACATTTCAAAAACGTCGAGCATTTGTAGACTCTTTGTTCAACTAAAACTCTTCAATTCGTAGACTTCAATTAGGACTCAAACTCGTAGAATCCTTATTCAACTGGGATTCCTACTTTAGTAAGGATTCCTTTTCCAAATAGAGTTCTATTTGAAAAAGGTGTCCTAGTCATAATCAAACTCTTATTAGGAATCCTAGTTCAATAAGGACTCCACCATAATTATGCATTTTTAACAATTTCTAGCACAAACCGAATCCACACAAGTATTAGAAACGGCAAATAATGAAAATTCCATTTCGACAAGTTTCCTAGTCAAAACAGGTTTCCTAGTCCAAACAGGATTCCTAGTACAACAAGGAGTCCTACTCAAACTAAAACTCTTCAAAATTCGACATTTCTGCATTTTTAGCTCAATTTATACACCAACACTTGCCAACGACTCCAACATGACTCAATGACTCTATATTACAACAATAAGGGATAATAAATGCATAAATAGGGGTAAAAACATATTAAGACCGTCACATTTTATGCTCCTATCATAGAGATTATCTCAAGAGTAAGCATATGGTTTTGGTTCATTAGTGCACATAATTGTTACTTGAGGTTTTTCCATAAAAATTTCACAAAGAGCTTTCATTTTTTATGACATATGCAAGTTATTTCCATGTTCATTACCTTCCTCTTGCATATACTTATGAGGGAATGTCATGTCTTGAGTGAAAAGAAAAGAGTATTTCTAGTGAGATGGATTGGATTAGGTATACATGTTTACATGCTTATATGTTGTTCTTGCGTGGTCATATTGGCGTTGCATGTTCATGAAACTTGGAATTTTCATACTTAGCATTCTCATGCATCAACTTGAAAGTTATGTGTTCATGCGAGCCTGAGAGTTATACCCATCGCAAGACAGCAATGTCACTGCCCTGCCGAGAAAGAAAACCTACTGCCCGTTTTCACTCTTTTGCGTTTTTCATTGTCTAAATGGCATCCGATTGCACCATTCAAGATTGTCCAAGCTTAATAAAGGTTGGAGGAGTCAGCCAAACCAAAAAGAAGTGGAAAATATCAAGAGAAAAATTTTCCTAGCTCGGCTAGGAGAAAGCTACCGATAGGCAAGCAGTTTGCAGGTTTGTGCATTGAGGCCGATTGGGGCGTGTCCATGGACCAAAGTTGTTGAGTCCGATATGAAGAGTTGCTGAGTCCACAAGGGATATCCATGAAGCATTGCAGCCCAATCCAAGAGATAAATCGGCAGAAGACAAGTCCTAGAAGAACCAAGAAAGGAAGGAAGACAAAACCGGATTGCTTAAGGAATCCTCTTGCCGATTTGGACTAGGATTTGTGTCCCTAGTTTCTGTCAATTTTGATTCAGTTTTACTCCTATATAAAGCCTCATCTTAGCCAAAAACTCTACCAAGTCTCACAAACACCAAACCACAAACACTAAGCCGAAACCTACACCACCACCACCACCACCCAAATTCTGATTCCTTCACCTTGCTTCCTGTTGAGCAACCGAGCAGAAATCCACCACAATTTGAGGCATCTTCCAAGGTTCTTAAAGTGTGATCCATTCCCTCTATGGCTTTTGTATTTGTTTTAATTTGGTTGTATTATATGAACTCGATTCAATTCTTGGTTTTTATTGAACTTTTGTGTAAACCGATTGCATGATTGAAGTTTATTTCAAAGTTTTGTGATTTTAACTTGTTGATTTCGTGTGTTAGATAATTAGGGCAGTGGTATTAGATGCCTGTTTAGGATTTAAAATTGGTTAGTAATCTAAGCGTGTGACTTAAAAACCGAAACATTAGTATTGGCTTGAAGCATGTAAATCTAGATGTTAGGTTTCATATAACTCGAGTAATAATGAATAAAGTGGTACGTATGTAGCTTTGATTTGTTGTTCTCACTTAGGGTAAAACCTTAGATAAAACTTGCATGCTAAATAAGATGATTCAGAAGCTTGCTTGTTTACATGTTTTCGATTATAGACTCGTGTGCTTCAATGTTACGTGCTGTATAATGGTAGCATAAATTTTAGGATCACTTTGCGAATAGCTAGATCTTAAAACTTTAGAAGTCTCTCAACTAGGTAAAACCGGAATACGTTCTAGTTGTAGATCGAAACTAATTTGAGTCTAAAACATGCTAAATACTCACTACCAGATCGGACAGAATAGCCGACGAAAAAAATTTAATCTACTATGTCAAATTTTCGTCGGTTATTCCTTCTACCGACGAAACTTTTGTCGGCTATCATTCGTCGGTAAAAGGGCGTCGGTAAAACATATTGCCGACGAAAATAACGAAATCATCGGCCATTCTAAAATTATCACCGACGAAAATTCATTTTGTCGACCAAACCTTGGCAAAATATCCGACGAAATTCGTCGGATATTTTCGAGTATGGCCGACGATATTGTAAACTATAGCCGACGAAATTCGCCGGCTATTTGTTCTGAAATATAGACGACGATTTCATCTATTTCGTCGGTTATTTCGTCAGAATATATTAATATTTTAATAGGCATTAATTAGTTATAGCTGATGAAATAATGTAATTTTCGTCGGCTATAACGGTTATAGCCGACGAAATTTGGTAAAAATCGTCGGCTATAGCACTTATAGCCGACGAAATAATACCAATATCGTCGGCTATTCTTACATTTTGGGCAAAAAAAATTAAATTAATTTCTAAATTACCATTCCAAGCAACCTGCAATTCACAATGACAATCCATGCATTTACACCAACAAGAAACACGTCTAAATGACTTATTATTTAATTTGTTCCAATATACATAAAATATAACCCTAATCATCACCTAAAGCACTAAAGTCCACCACGTCATCCCCAGCATCCTGCTGTCCATCATGCTCGTCATTCTGCTGAATGAACTCGGGAGGTTGAGGCATTGGAGGTTTATCTAACGGCTCAAACGGGGGGCGGGGGTTCAAGGCCTTGTTGTTGTTGTGCCGCGAACATAGCATACCACCAGTTTTGTTGGCCGGCGTAGTTCTATCGCCGAATTCTCTCGCATTCAGCATGCCAACTGGACATTTCCAAATGATACTGCTGTGTTCTGCGTTGTTGCTCCTGTGATCTCTGGAACTGGGCCGCCAATCTTGCATTTTCATCTGTCAATCTCTGCATTTCCCCCCTCATCTGTTGGGTGTCCCCGCCTCCCTTCTTTTGAGCTCCCTTAGTGGTCATCAGGACCCCTATTCCAGAACGTCCCAAACCCTGGCAGTAGTAGTCGTTTGACCATTGTGGGAAGGCTGCGTCGAATATCCTCGCTGCAGTTTGGACATTCGATCGGTCGACCTGGCTCAGGGCTTCTTGCAGATCTTCCTCTAAAACAAAAGGTTGTGTCTCCCGAACTACTGCCTGCAAGACTTCTTCTTCGGCCCGGTTCACCCTCTCCTAATTGAACGGGAAAAAAAAAATTAATATTCTAACAAATATATAATTAAGTAAAATTAATAATTAAAATTTTAAAATCGTAATCAACGACTTACAAGCGCTTTTGTCGCTAATGGATAAGCCTTCTTGAACGTCTCTACGTACGGGTTGCTATCAGGATGATCTCTAAGCACCTCCTCCTGGTATTGTGAAAATGGCCTAGAACCACCATGATGGAGGGTTGTGTTACAGCGGCGGTTCGCAGAGTTTATCCGAGAGCGTTCCTTCAAACAAATAATAAAATATTAGAAAAATGCATAAAAAATATTAGTGTAATAATTATAAAATAATTAAACTAATAATTAAAATATTAACAAAATAAACATTTATAGTTAAGTTTAGTATTTACCTGCATAACTGGGTTGTTGAAGTCTACTGTCTTCAACCAACGCCACTCGTACTCCCGAACATGAACTCTCTTGGAGTACCCATACGACCATGTTTGTCGTATTCGGTAAAGTGGGTACGGAGCTTGTTCTTCCACTCTTTGAACCTACGGAAAAAACAAAAGTGCATTAGAAATATTATTAATATCATAAAATATTTCAAATTATAAGATGAGGAATTCCCAACGTACCTCGAGTTCTGCATCGCGTACGCCCAAGCCTGCTTGTGTTCGGCAATCTCGAAGTATGCCTGAAAGATAATATTTTATTAGTTTTAAAATTATAACAATACCGAAAATTATTAAATATTACCATAAAGAAATTTAGTTTTTTAAATTACTCACCGATGCCGCGTTGTTGACCTCCCTCTTGATCTCTTCCGGCACATCAGCCCACCGTGTCCACAACATAGGGACTCTATCCCTAATTAGTGCCCCCACGCAACCCGCATAATCGCGGCGTTTTTTCCCCTGAACATCCTGATTAGGGGGTTCGTTGATCTGGATCCTCCCCCTGCTCTCAACAGTTCTCCTGAGCGTATCAAAACATATGACACCTCTCGTATTCCTGCTTGAACTGCTAGCGGTTGTCCCTATCACATAAACGACGATTGGTTAATAAAATTAACTATTAGTGCGTTAATTTTAATAAAACATTTAATTAATAAAATCAAATGTTACCTGAACTCGATGACCCGTCTGTCGACTTTCCTTTTAATCTCGCTGAAATCAGGAGCTCAGGTCCCTCAAATGGCTCATGATGGTATGCTTCCGCAACACTCACGTACTGAGGCATATCAGGCCATATGGGCACACCACGCTCGTCGACCTCGGGTATGACAGGAATGTTGTATGGCAGGTACAGCTGAGTAGGGAGAGTAGACCCCTCAGTAGAGTCAGCAGCAGACGGCGCAGGACTCGTCATTGGCTCCCGATGAATCTCAGGCATACGGACCTGATGAACGTCTGGAGCTATGTCGTCCTGAAATAACTGCGTACTACATCTCGGAGGATCTGGCTGGAGAGGAGGACGTGAACTGCTCAACGGCCGCTCCGCCGATAAAAGGGTCTGGTGTCGGCTGCTCACACTCCTCCGCGGCTGGGATGAATCGATCCTCTGAGGCTGGCTGGTGGTCCTCTCAGGCTGGCTAAGAGTCCTCTCGGAGTCTCCGGATCCGCCAAAACTTCCAGAACCCCTAGATCTGGAACGACGGCCTCCGAATAACTGTCTAAATGCATCGGCCATCTGCAGCTTGAGGCATTAATACATTAATTAATATTACATTATATTACATTAAATAACAAATTCTAATTAATATAATAACCAATAATACTAACATATTTTAAAACATACTAACAAATTAATATTTAAATTTTAACTAATTTTAAATAATACTAACCATTAACATAAATATAACCATTTATATATAAATATAACTATATTTCATCATTAACATATATATACATAAAAATAACCATTTATATATTAACATAAATATAACCATTTATTTAATTAGGCTACCAATTTATATATATAATTAATTTAACAATTTATATATAACAATTAAAATATACATTAACATATATATATATACAAATATCTGTATATATTAACAAATATATAACAATTTATATAATTAATCTACAAATTTATATATATAATTAATCTAACAATTTATATATATAACCAATACAAATTCTAATTTAACACACACTTAAATATATAAATTATTTACCTAAATTATATAATTAAAATTTGAGGAACGGTCACGGCGGCGCCGATTTGAGGAGGAGGAGGAGGAGGTGGAGGAGAGAAAAAAGTCAGAGGGGTCGCGACTTTCTGATTTATAGCAGAAAGAATAGCCGACGAACAAAAAAGATTTCGTCGGCTATTCTGATTTAAAAGATTTCATCGGCTATTCTTTGAATGTCGTCGGCTATACTTTGGAAGATCAACAGTCGTCGGATCTGAGCCATCCAACGGCGGACAATAAAAAGGCGCGGATGGCAATAGTTTAGCCGACGAAATATAATTTTCGTCGGCTAAACTATAGGTCAAACCACTAAGTCAAACCTCTAAATGCTTAAAAACGGAAATTAGTCTAGTTAAACGACGGTTTTTGGCCTCACCTTCAATAGATAATAGTTTCAAATCAATGAGATGCAACTAATCATATAAAAATTTTACAAAACTGATTTAACGAACGTCAGGCTACCCATAGGAAAACGAAAGTAAAAAACAGTTAACCGCAACATTCGACACACAGATTTTATCATAACCTTGTCATTTTTCAACCGTAGACGTGTTTCATTATTTCGGTCATATCTTATTTCACAACATTTTTGCATTTGAAGAGTCTACGTATAGTAACTATTTGAAACTATACATTCACTTAAACACTCAGTAAACAAGTTATGGAACATTAGTGCATATGTTTTGATTTTGAATCTAAAAGTTTAGAAAATCTATTCCAACCGTCAGATATCACTGTTAAGATTAAATACATGTATGGAAAAAAATCCAACTACATCTGACAACGTTAAAGGCTCGATCGGAACGGTCAACCGGGTGAGTCAAACCTTTAAACGCTTAGAAATGGTAATTGGACTGTCTAAATGACGTTTTTTTGCCTGACCTTCAACAGATAATAGTTTCAAATCGATGAGATACAACTAATAGTATAAAAATTTTACAAAATTGATTTAACGAACGTCAGGCTACCCATAGGAAAACGAAAGTAAAAAACAGTTAACCGCAACATTCGGCACACATATTTTATCGAAATCTTGTCATTTTTCAACCGTAGACGTATTTCATTATTTCAGTCATATCTTATTTCACAACATTTTTTCATTTGAAGAGTCTACGTATAGTAACTATTTGAAACTATACATTCACTTAAACACTTAGTAAACAAGTTATGGAACATTAGTGCATATGTTCTGATTTTGAATCTAAAAGTTTAGAAAATCTATTCCAACCGTCAGATATCACCGTTAAGATTAAATACATGTATGGAAAAAAATCCAACTTCAGCTGACAACGTTAAAGGCTCGATCGGAACGGTCAACCGGGTGAGTCAAACCTCTAATCGCTTAGAAATGGTAATTGGACGGTCTAAATGACGTTTTTTTTGCCTGACCTTCAACAGATAATAGTTTCAAATTGATGAGATGCAACTAGTCGTATAAAAATTTTCCTCAAAATATTTACCGAAGGTAACGCTACCATTAGGGAAATGAAAGAATAAAACCTTTGACCGCATCTTTCGACACTCAGATTTTATCGAAATCTTGTCATTTTTCAACCGTCGTAGACGTATTTCATTATTTTGGTCATATCTTATTTCACAACGTTTTTGCATTTGAAGGATGAAGCAATGGTTTATCGTTAGTGATAGAAAATGGAATATGGTCATTTTTTGTTTTTTGTTTTATATCATAGCCGACGCATAAGTCTCTATTCCTCTCATTGATCTAGTCTCTACACTTGTTAATTTAGTTTGCTTTAGGTTTTTGTTAGCTTTAATTTATCTAAAACCAACAAAGCCGATATTCACTACCACGTGTAAATACCATCTCATAACCTTTAGCTTCCAAAGGGCTAAGGTTGTGAATTGTAAAAAAGTAGATGCATGTGTTTTCTAGGTTTTATTTCCTTGGGTACGATACTCTTACTTTTTTTCCATATACTAAAACTTGACCTCCTATTCTTAGGAGTAGAAATCATCACAAATTTGCACATAATATTAGTTCAAGTGAGTGCAGTACACCCTCAGGACAAGTCAAGATATTGCTGAAGAGAGAAGATTGCTTGGAGAACGTTGTGAGTATACACAGCTTATTATTATTTTTTAATTGAATTGTATATCTCGTGTTCCTAATGTTGTTCATGGTTGTGGTGTATGCAGATAGCATCCTATGAATGGAGAGGGACCTATAACTTTATCCCTAGCATTTTAGCGTTTTAGTTTGTATGAACAAATTTATTAATATTAAGTATTTGATTTCTATGAATAATTTTTTTAATATATTAATTATATTTTGTCTCAATTTTTCATTTTTTTAAAAATTAAACTACTTAGGCGACGAAAGAATAAAATTTCGTCGCCCAAGTTTTCAGTCCACTTAGGAGACAAATTCCCTATTTTCGTCGCCTAAGTAGTTTAATTAAAAGGAAAAAAAAATTACTGAACAACTAAGGTGACGAAATTTTTATTTTCGTCGCTTTAGTGGTCAACTTAGGCGACGAATAAATTTTTTTGTCGCCTAAGTGAAGCTTAAGCCGACGAAAAATTTCGTCCTCTAAGAACATTTGGTCGTCACCAGAATACTTAGAAGACGAAAATGTTTCGTCGTCTAAGTAGTCACTAAGGCGAGGAAACATTAATTCTTTCGTCGTCTAAATACATAGACGACCACTTCTAGACGACAAAACTTAAGCGAGGAAAATTTCGTCGTCTAAGTACTCTGGCGACGAAAAAACTCTTAGGTAATTTGGGTAGTGTGAGTTTCTATGCAATAGGTAATTTGGGTAATTTGGGTTTTGTATTGAGTTTATCTGCATTGGGTAATTTGGGTTTTGTATAGAGTTTCTCTGCAGTGGGTAATTTGGGTGTCGTATTGAGTTTCTCTGCAGTAGGAAGTGTATGAAACTATGAAATAGGTATCTATGTCGTAGAGGATATACTTTTTACATAGGTTTATATGGTTTCTACTTGTTATACAGGTGCATGTACTATGTATGCTTTACTATTTAAGATATGTAGATTGTTTCTGTGGTTTCAATAGTTTTTCTTTACCTAGTTTTTTTTCTTCCTTATGTTGTTCTCCATGTTGTCGACAGATTGCACGAGTAGGTTATGGCGAAAGAGTTCTCCCACCTAGAGTATAGATGCGACCTTCTCAAGTTTGGGTAAGTTATGAATTACGAGTTGAGGCTTCGACTATTGCAAGTATGCTCATTGTTCAATTGCTGAATGTAAAAAAAAACATTTGTGCGATCAAGAGTCGGATGAACATTCCACAAGCATCCATTGCTAGCTCTCTTATTGCAAATAACAGTAACAAGTGATGATTCATTTTTCAAGCATTTATAATGAAAACCATGTTTGATGGCATAATTGTCTAGTTTTTCTCTGAAGTTAATGACACCACCATCAAATTGTTGTCCAACGCACATGATAAAAGCCTTACAGTCATCAGACAAATATTTCTTTGTGGCATGTGTGGCAAACTTCCCTAAATGGCTATTCACATTATCAGAGGCATTTGTGTTAGCGTCATTTCTATCAGGAGATCCAACAGACAATTTAACCATTATATCCACAGACGATTTATTTGCACTTAACAACGACAAAAACATCATTTGGACATCCATATATGTCTGTTTGTAGTAACATGCTGAATGACCTTTTAAGGCATATGACATTTCAACCGCTCTTGCATGAAAACTTTTAAATCTTGAAGAAATGTGTTCACATATATCATCATATGTAGTCTGTCTATAAATTGGGATTGCTATCGTTTTTTACTCAAAGCACGACCTTGCAATGATTGCACCCTTCATCCTGCAAAAAACACATATCCTATTATATAAGATGGATGCTGAAGAACTATACACCTATGTTATAGAATCTAAACACAAATTATTTCACAATACAAAATAACTATGCACCTATATTTTAGAATCTAAAACCAACAAATAGTCATATGAATATTGTTGTTTTTACATATGACGTATTAATTAAGATGCGATGATCAATATGGAATCCTGATCGAGCAATCGCTTCACACGCAGTTCATTTGGCAAACTGACAGTAAGATCTAATTAAAATTGTTGCTTTCGTTAAATCTCGTTTAAATTATTCTATGATATAATGCTCTTATTAAATCGCATTAATATTTATTTAAATGTTAAATTTAGATCATTATATGTTCATTATATTACCATTAAATAATGGTTTTATTTAACATGTTATTTAGTTTGAGCATTGTCATGATAATGCAATTTCATGAGTATTGTAATATAAAGAAAAATGGACAAACATATTGCTGTGATAAAGAGTTTTCACGAAGCATGAAAAATATGACAATTACAAATTTTGGTCTTGAAATCTAATTTTTATTTCTTGAAAATTTTTCAACATGGATATCTTCTTCATTGCGGAAAAAGAAACGATAATGAAATTTCATTAGCTTCACATGCAATGAAAATAGAGAAACCAAAATTTTATTGTGATAATATAATTTCACAAAGCATTAGATTGATCATAATGTATCTTGGTTTATTTTAGTTGTCGTGAGTGTCATTTAGACCGCGAAACTAATATATTTTCTTCTCCCTCTATTTTACAGACGATTTAACTATCATAATTTAGCTTTAACACATTACACTCTGAAGAATTTGTGTACCAAATTCCCCTACTGAGCCAAATAAGCCTTGAGCATGGTATATTTATGCAAACCGCTTTATATAAATAGCTGAAAAATAGTTAAAATATCTTGAATGACAATATAAGGTCTGAGACAAAGAAATTTTCTAAAAACAAATTATGCAAAGTAATGCAAAATTCCTAAAATAAAAGACAATTATCATGGACGTAAAGATTCTTATAATCGTCCAAAAGCAAGTGGAAACAATGCACCACTTGAAAGATGACTTAGGAGACATGTCATGTGTAGTGAAGCACTCTGCTATTATTGTAAAGCCACGAACTAATAATACGTATATTGCAAACTAGCAAAAACTTACCTTCGACTTACAGGAAGTATAAACAATCATACAAGTACGAGGATTTGGAAAAATATTTTCAATATCCAGCAATAATATTGAAAAAGAATTTATAACTAAAAAGCTTACTATATGGGAGAAGATGACGATGACACATCTCATCATTGCAACTATTAAAAGAGCAAAAAGGATCTAGCTCAATCCAAGATATCCTAGTAAAGACTATCATGCCTTATATCTAATAAATTACACTTTTGGTCTTAAAATTTTTATTTCTAAATTGGACAAGACTAAATGTAATCGTTGGCATGTTAATTTTTGAATTTTCTGTCAATAAATTGAGATTATTCGAATTTTATTCATGATATACATGGTTCAATTTTCTACATCTAACTTTGCAAAGTATTTCATATAGCAAAACAACACAATATAATATAGGCACGCCATAAAGAACTGTGTGCAAAGAAACGTACCATGTAATCCCTTTTATTACAATCCCCATCAAGTTACTCTAAAGTACTTGGGTTACATGTCGATGTATATATATTGAGCATATGTCAAATTGACAATTTATGCGGCACGAGAAAATTGAATTTTTTCCACATCTTAAAGAAATTCATGCTACGATGTTCATGTGAAAAGACACAAGTGAAAATTCATTTGAGGTCCTTTGCATTACCTCTAATGACTGCGGATATAAACAAGTATTAGAGAAGTTTATTCATAGGCTATATGTAATCGGTAATTGATACAAACATCATAAGAAAATGATCTTCTGGAATTTAGACATAGATTGGCTTTCACGAAAGTACTCGTGATCTAGTGATCCGTACATTAAAAAAATTATCATAGACACCCATATTTTGGATGAATAAGAAGCAAACACCAAAAGAATATGGTTATCACACGAAACCGAGGACGATCAAATTAAGAACATTTTATCCTCAAATTGTTTCGACACAATACATGTAGGGTTGAAGAGGTGTGTTCAATCCCTAAATTTCACCGCTCCCCTTAGGTGGCAGTATGATGTATTTGATGCACAAGTATTTGCACTTATATCCTATTATACTTCTGACATCCATCGTGATTTTATGAATAAAAACACATCATTCAAAGCCTACTCGTAATATTATGATTGACACCATCATATACAAAGGAAACATGTGTTCTCATTATGTCCTTATACTGAATCCAAAGAGGACTCAGTGGACTAATTCAACCAACTTGCACACACCTTAGATATTTTATGGTGTTGGTTGTTGTGTCGACACGCTGATCACGTGTCATGACACCATCCACTATTAATACTTATGCTGCTTATGCTAGAAAGTCAAAGCATCTAGGTCGGATTAATTTATATAAAAACCCAATTGGTCTCACGGAAAACAACTGCAGTAATAGTCTTGATATTGGTAAAGCACACAAATACTTCCGTTTTGGATTATGTAATTTTGCATGCAGCATTACTCATTCATCTATGCCCCTCATCATTGAACTAATTTACACCATAGCTAGTGACTACGTATGAGGATTTTAAAGAATTTCAAACGAACTGGTAATCGTTGAGCTCTTTTGGCACTACCAGAAAAAAAGCTTTTCCAGACGAAATTAAAAAAAAAACAGCCGACGAATTAAAAGTTTCGTCGGTACTTCCAACGAATAGCTGACGATTTTATTTTTCGTCAGTGGAAAAACAAAATCGCCGGCCATAGTTTAACCATAGCCGACAATACTGTTTTTTCGTTGGTATAAACAAAAAACGTCGGCTATATTCATATTTCAGTCGACGATTTGGATTTTCGTCGGCCTTTCTCTGAAACATTAGCCGACGAAAACTTTTGAAATTTTGGCCGACGAAATTGACATTTTCGTCGGCTATAAGTCTATATATTTTCAGATCTAGACAGCAGCTGCTCATTTAAAAAAAACGAAAAAAAACGGGAGAAAGAGTGAAAAATCTGTGGGTATTGTTGAAATCCGTCATCTCTTACATTGTGGAGCTATATATAGGTACGTCTATGTGTATATATGTTGATTTTAAACAGAAAACGACAAAAGAATAGCCGACGAGCTAGTACGAGGTTGTCTCTCGTCGGCTATGATTTAAAACAAAAAAAAACAAAAAATGACCAGATTTCATTTTCTATCACTAACGATAAACCATTGCTACATCCTGCAAACAGAAAAAAGTCGTGAAATAAGATATGACCAAAATGATCAAATACGTTTATGGTTGAAAAATGACAAGATTCTGATAAAATCTGAGTGTCGAAAGATGCGGTCAAAGGTTTTATTCCTTCGTTTGCCTAATGGTAGCGTTACCTTCGGTAAATATTTTGAGGAAAACTTTTATACGATTAGTTGCATCTCATCGATTTGAAACTATTATCTGTTGAAGGTCAGGCAAAAAAAGGTCATTTAGACAGTCCAATTACTATTTCTAAGCGTTTAGAGATTTGACTTACCCGGTTGACCGTTCCGATCGAGCCTTTAACGTTGTCAGCTGAAGTTGGATTTTTTTCCATACATGTATTTAATCTTAACGGTGATATCTGACGGTTGGAATAGATTTTCTAAACTTTTAGATTCAAAATCAGAACATATGCACTAATGTTCCATAACTTGTTTACTGAGTGTTTAAGTGAATGTATAGTTTCAAATAATTACTATACGTAGACTCTTCAAATGCAAAAATGTTGTGAAATAAGATATGACCGAAATAATGAAACACGTCTACGGTTGAAAAATGACAAGGTTATGATAAAATCTGTGTGTCGAATGTTGCGGTTAACTGTTTTTTACTTTCGTTTTCCTATGGGTAGCCTGACGTTCGTTAAATCAGTTTTGTAAAATTTTTATATGATTAGTTGCATCTCATTGATTTGAAACTATTATCTATTGAAGGTGAGGCCAAAAACCGTCGTTTAACTAGACTAATTTCCGTTTTTAAGCATTTAGAGGTTTGACTTAGTGGTTTGACCTATAGTTTAGCCGACGAAAATTATATTTCGTCGGCTAAACTCTTGCCATCCGCGCCTTTTTATTGTCCGCCGTTGGATGGCTCAGATCCGACGGCTGTTGATCTTCCAAAGTATAGCCGACGACATTCAAAGAATAGCCGACGAAATCTTGTAAATCGTTGGCTATTCTCTCTGCTATAAAAGCTGAAAGTCGCTTTCAGCCCGACTTTTTCTCTCTTCCTCTGGAAAAATATCTCCGCCGATCTGCGTCTCCAATCCTTCGAATTTCATCGACTTCCTCCTCCTTCTCCGATCTGCAGCGTCCTCCTCCTCCTCCTCCTCAAATCGGCGCCGGCGTCCTCCTCCTTCTCCTCCTCCTCCGGCCTCTTCCTCCTCCTTCCCCTCCTCCTCCGGCCTCTTTCCCCTCCTTCTCCTCCTCCGCTAGGTAATTTTTTTTTTTTTTTACAATTTATTTTAATTGTATAATTTAGGTATATAATTTAGATATTTAAGTGTGTGTTAAATTGTTATATATATTGGTTATATATATAAATTGTTAGATT
This sequence comes from Potentilla sterilis, assembly GCA_963682095.1. Classification (NCBI taxonomy): domain Eukaryota; kingdom Viridiplantae; phylum Streptophyta; class Magnoliopsida; order Rosales; family Rosaceae; genus Potentilla; species Potentilla sterilis. The sequence goes on along the minus strand of OY821762.1, from coordinate 27,967,609 downwards.
AATTATATATATAAATTTGTCGATTAATTATATAAATTGTTATATATTTGTTAATATATACACATATTTGTATATATATATATATATATATGTTAATGTATATTTTAATTGTTATATATAAATTGTTAAATTAATTATATATATAAATTGGTAGCCTAATTATATAAATGGTAATATTTATGTTAATATATAAATGGTTATTTGTATGTATATATATGTTAATGATGAAATATAGTTATATTTGTATATAAATGGTTATATTTATGTTAATGGTTAGTATTATTTAAAATTAGTTAAATTATAAATATTAATTTGTTAGTATGTTTTAAAATATGTTAGTATTATTGGTTATTATATTAATTAGAATTTGTTATTTAATGTAATATAATTTAATATTAATTAATGTATTAATTTATTTGTTTCCAGATGGCCGATGCATTTAGACAGCTATTCGGAGGCCGTCGTTCCAGATCTTGGAGTTCTGGAAGTTCTGGCGGATCTGGAGACTCCGAGAGGACCCCTAGCCAGCCTGAGAGGATCACCAGCCAGCCTCAGAGGATCGATTCATCCCAGCCGCGGAGGAGTGTGAGCAACCGGCACCAGACCCTTTTATCAGCGGGGCGGCCGTTGACAGTTCATGTCCCCCTCTCCGGCCAGATCCTCCGAGATGTAGTACGCAGCTATTTCAGGACGACATAGCTCCAGACGTTCATCAGGTCCGTATGCCTGAGGTTCATCGGGAGCCGATGACGAGTCCTACGCCGTCCGCTGCTGACTCTACTGAGGGGTCTACTCTCCCTAATCAGCTATACCTGCCATACAACATTCCTGCCATACCCGAGGTCGACGAGCGTGGTGTGCCCATATGGCCTGCTAGGCCTCAGTACGTGAGTGTTGCAGAGGCATACCATTATGAGCCATTTGAGAGACCTGAGCTCCTGATTTCGGCGAGATTAAAAGGAAAGTCGACAGAAGGGTCATCGAGTTCAGGTAATATTTGAGTTTATTAATTAAATGTTTTATTAAAATTAACGCACTAATATTTAATTTTATTAACCAATCGTCGTTTATGTGATAGGGACCGCCGCTAGCAGTTCAAGCAGAAATACGAGAGGTGTCATATGTTTTGATACGCTCAGGAAAAGTGTTGAGACCAGCGGGAGGATCCAGATCAACGAACCCCCTAATCAGGATGTTAAGGGGAAAAAACGCCGCGATTACGCGGGTTGCGTGGGAGCACTAATTAGGGATAGAGTCCCTATGTTGTGGACACGGTGGGCTGATGTGCCGGAAGAGATCAAGAGGGAGGTTAACAACGCGGCGTCGGTGAGTAATTTAAAAAACTTAATTTCTTTATCGTAATATTTAATAATTTTCGGTATTGTTATAATTTTAAAACTAATAAAATATTATCTTTCAGGCATACTTCGAGATTGCCGAACACAAGCAGGCTTGGGCGTACGCGATGCAGAACTCGAGGTACGTTGGGAATTCCTCATCTTATAATTTGAAATATTTTATGATATTAATAATATTTCTAATGCACTTTTGTTTTTTCCGTAGGTTCAAAGAGTGGAAGAACGAGCTCCGTACCCACTTTATCGAATATGACAAACATGATCGTATGGGTACTCTAAGAGAGTTCATGTTCAGGGAGTACGAGTGGCGTTGGTTGAAGACAGTAGACTTCAACAACCCAGTTATGTAGGTAAATAGTAAACTTAACTATAAATGTTTATTTTGTTAATATTTTAATTATTAGTTTAATTATTTTATAATTATTACACTAATATTTTTTTATGTATTTTTTTAATATTTTATTATTTATTTGAAGGAACGGTCTCGGATAAACTCTGCGAACCGCCGCCGTAACACAATCCCCCATCATGGTGGTTCTAGGCCATTTTCACAATATCAGGAGGAGGCGCTTAGAGATCATCCTGATAGCAACCCGTACGTAGAGACGTTCAAGAAGGCTTATCCATTAGCGACAGAACAGCTTGTAAGTTGTTGATTATGATTTTAAAATTTTAATTATTAATTTTACTTAATTATATATTTGTTAGAATATTAATTATTTTTTTTTCCTGTTCAATTAGGAGAGGGTGAACCGGGCCGAAGAAGAAGTGTTGCAGGCAGTAGTTCGGGAGACAACCGAACATTTCAGAGGAATATCTGTAAGAAGCCCTGAGCCAGGTCGACCGATCGAATGTCCAAACTGCAGTGAGGATATTCGACGCAGCCTTCCCAAAACGGTCAAACGACTACTACTGCCGGGGTTTGGGAAGTTCTGGAATAGGGGTCCTGAAGACCACTAAGGGAGCTCAAAAGAGGGGAGGCGGGGACACCCAACAGATGAAGGGGGGAAATGCAGAGATTGGCAGAAGAAAATGCAAGATTGGCGGCCCAGTTCCAGAGATCACAGGAGCAACAACGCAGAACATAGCAATATCAGATGGAAATGGAGCGTTGGCATGCTGAATGCGAGAGAATTCGGCGACAGAATTACGCCGGCCAACAAAACTAGTGGTATGCTATGTTCGCGGCACAACGACAAGGCCTTGAACCCCCGCCCCTGTTTGAGCCGTTAGATGAACCTCGAATGTCGAGAGCTCCCGAGTTCATTCAGCAGGATGACGAGCATGATGGACAGCAGGATGGTGGCCAGGATGGAACAAATTAAATAATTAATGAAAAATGTGTTTCTTGTTGGATTGTCATTGTGAATTGCAGGTTGCTTGGAATGGTAATTTAGAAATTAATTTAATTTTTTTTTTCCCAAAATGTAAGAACAGCCGACGATATTGACATTATTTCGTCGGCTATCACTGCTATAGCAGACGATTTTGACCAAATTTCGTCGGCTATCACTACTATAGCCGACGATTTCAGAATAAATAACCGACGAAGCAGAAGAGATCGTCGGCTATATTTTACGAAATCGTCGGCCATATGTGAAAATATCCGACGAATTTCGTCGGGCATTATGCCAAGGTTTGGTCGACGAAATGTATTTTCGTCGGTGATAACTTTGGCATGGCCGACGATTTCGTTATTGTCGTCGGGTATATTTTTACCGACGCCGTTTTATCAACGAATAATAGCCGACGAAATTTTCGTCGATAGAAGGAATACCCGACGAAAATTTTGAATAGTAGACGAAATTTTTTTCGTCGGCTATTCTGTCCGATCTGGTAGTGTGGATTGATACGGATCTACAATCCTTGAGCTCGATTAAATATTTATATGTGCCAAAATTGTGCCGCCACAGGGCACAATGATGGGTCGTTTTAGATGAATAAATATTTATGATAGATATGAACTTCCAGCTACAGTCCGCTATGTCGAAACTTTGGCAGGCTATCTCTTCACCGCTACATTTGCGGTCTATCACTTTGATGAGACAGTAACAAGTATGTTCAAGTGGAACGACATGAATTGTCGTGATTTATCCCTATTGTGTTTTATCTTGATCCCAAAAAATTACACAAAGTAAAGTGTGTAGATGTCTTATACATTAAAGTGACGAGTTCAGATAAACCTGCTGTAAATATATCTGCAAGGATTGTGTTTTATCAAAAAGACATGGTGACACCGAAGATGAATTGGGTATTACACAGCCACCATGGATAGTGGCATGGTGACGCCATAAGTGGCATAAATGGTATCACAAGACATCGCTCTCCAAGAAAAAGGGGAAGACCACCTTAGGTTTGATAAATACTCACCCAAAGAAAAAAAGTGAGTTTTGGCACAACCTGATGGCACTACAAAAACAAAGGGATTTACCGACGAAAAAAAAAAAACGGCCGACGAAACTGTTTTTTCGTCGGCTATATCGAAGAAAAGCCGACGAATATTTTTTTCGTCGGGCAAAAAAAAATTTCGTCGGCTATTCCAATAGAATGGCCGACGAATTTTTTTTCCGTCGGTAAAAATTAAAAATCGTCGGCTATTCTTCGAGAATGGCCGACGATTTAAAGTTGTCGTCGGCTATACTCTGAATAGAATAGCCGACGAAAAATTTTGTGGCAAATCGTCGGCTATTCTACAAGAATGGCCGACGATTTAAAGTTTTCGTCGGCTATACTCTGAAAATGAGTATGGCCGACGAAGTTGGTAATGTCGTCGGCTATAAGTCTTTATATTTTCAGATCTGGGCAGAAGCTGCTCATTTAAAAAAAAACGGGAAAAAGAGTGAGAAATCTGTGGGTATTGTTGAAATCCGTCCTCTCTTACATTGTGGAGCTATATATAGGTACGTATATGTGTATATATGTTGATTTTGAGTTTTAGTTGAGTTGATTTTGAGTTTTAGTGATTTTGATATAGTAAGTGATTTTTTGTTTTGTTGTTGTTTTAGTGTTAGAATGTATGTATATATGTTGATTTTGAGTTGTAGTTGAGTTAATTTTCAGTTAGAGTTTAATTATGTGTTTTAATTTGATGTTATTTTAATTAGTGTTAAAATATATATAAATATGTTAATTAATGGTTGTTGATAGTGTAATGAACTTAAATAATGGTTGTTAATTAATGGTATATATATATATGAGTTGATGTTGATAATAATATATATTGTAATATATATGTGTTAATTAATTTATTATTAATTAAAGTTATACATATATATTATTATCAGGCTATATATGGATCGAGATAAGAGTTGGATTTCGCTTCCAAGGCATGACCGACGATACACTACAGGAGTTGTGGATTTTATGCAGTTCGTCGAGGAAAATGTAAAGGGGAATTACCATTATTGCCCGTGCAAGAAATGTAAGTGTCGCAGTGATATGTGTCGATTTCCGATTAGGACAGTATGGGAGCACCTAAAGAGTAATGGGTTTTGGCCGAAGTACACACGTTGGATATATCACGGTGAGCCATCATTAGATGGATCGCATGATCATGGGCAGTATTTTGAGGCGGGCAGTAGTAGTACATCCAACGATCCAACAATGGCATTCGTCAACGACGTGTTTCCTTTTGAAAGCGGTGTACGTGGGGAACAATATATGCAGGACCCGGTGCAGCCGTTCCCACAAGTTGTCAACACTGCTGCCTTTGACAAGTACAACAAACTGATTGCATTGCAACAGACCCCTGTGTCTTCAAGTTCTGAGAAGACAGTTCTTCAAAGTGTGATGGAGGTAATGAGGATTAAAGTCGAGACAAAAGGGAGCATCAGGCAAGTGGATGAATATCTACAGTACACTTCTTCGTTGTTGGAGGAGGGTCATCGTAATCCTACCAATCACCGTCAGGTCCGAAGTATCCTCAAAGATCTAGGGCTTTCCTACATTAAGATCCATGCATGCGCATTTGACTGCGTTCTCTTCTGGGGTGAAGATGCAGAAGGGAATGACCTTGCTAGCCTTGACGCATGTCCGATATGTCAGTCTGACCGATATAAGTTGACGGGAGCAGGCAATAGGAAACCTGTGAAAGTACTTCGGTATTTTCCGTTGAGAGATAGGCTTGAGCGGTTGTACATGTCAGAAACCACCGCAAAAGCTATGAGGTGGCACGGTGAGCGGGACGCGGGAGACGCAGATATCATGACACACATCTCTGACGGAGCGGCTTGGAAGCATATAAACAATGAGTTTCCTCATTTTGCGTCAGATGTCAGAAACGTCAGGCTCGGGCTCTCAACCGACGGGTTCAACCCTTTCGGCACCATGAGTCTTTCATACAGTATATGGCCGGTGGTTTTGGTACCTTACAACCTTCCTCCGTGGATGTGCATGAAGAAGGAATATAATATGTTGACGTTGTTGATTCCGGGGCCTGGTTACCCAGGGAAATGTCTCGATGTGTATATGAGACCATTGATTGAAGAGCTTAAGGTATTGTGGGACGTTGGTCATCCCACTTTTGACAAGTACAAGCAGGAGACGTTCCAGATGCATGCCATGGTTATTGGTACCATCAGTGATTTTCCTGCTTATGGGATGTTGTCGGGCAGCGTTGTTAGGGGATACAAGGCTTGTCCAGAGTGCCTCAGCGATTATGGGAGCACCCCTCATTGCAACAAGATATGCCGAATGGGTCATCGTGTGTTCCTTCCGGCGGATCACCACTGGCGTTACGAGTCCGCCGCATTTGATGGAACCGAAGAACACGGCCGTGCTCCCAGAAGATGGACAGGAAGAGAAATTTTAGCAAGACTTAATCAGTACGATTTTGGGCCCCTCAGCAATCATCCCGATATTGTAGCGGAAATACCTGAAAGGCCTGAGGAGTACAAATTCTGGACACATAGGAGCATATTGTGGGAACTCCCGTACTGGTGTGAGTTGCTGATCCGTCACTTCCTAGACGTTATGCACATAGAAAAAAATGTTTCTGAAAGTGTGGTGGGCACAACGCTGAACTTGGAGGGGAAGACGAAAGACGGTCCTAAGGCTCGCACTGATCTGCAAAACATGAATATCAGAAAACCACTATGGTTGAAACAAGGGAAGAGAAAAATGCCTCAAGCTCCTTACACCGTCAAGCCTGAGCATAAATCAGAAATTTTGCATTGGATAAGTGAGGCCAAGTATCCTTCAGGCTTTGCTGGAAATATAGCCAAGTGTGTCAACAGACAATGCAACAATCTGTACGGGTTGAAAAGTCATGACAATCATATCCTGCTACAACGTCTCTTCCCTGTTTTCATTCGACCGTTCCTTCCCCGTCACGTTGTGCAGCCGTTAGTAGCGTTGGCAAGATTTTTCCAGAAGGTATGCACACGGGAAGTGAGAAAATCTGACCTCCGGGAAATGCAACAAGACATCGTTCATATCATGTGTAAATTTGAGATGATATTTCCTCCAAATTTTTTCGACATCATGCCTCACCTCATGATCCATCTTCCTCGGCAGTTGTTGCTTACCGGTCCTGTGCACTTCACTTGGATGTATCCGATGGAAAGGTACGTATTTTACACCTTATGTTAATTTCCTCATCAATATATGTGATATAGTGTTAATGTATTATCATAACACTTTAAAAACTTGATTTATAGGCAACTTGGACAATACGGTGGTTTTGTCCAAAACAGATCCGCACCTGAAGGATGTATAGCTGAAGCATATATTGCGCACGAGTGCGTTACCTACATGAAGCTGTATTTCGGAGCGTTACAGGAAAGCATACCGGAAGATGTACCTTCACAGTTCAATCTTTCCATACTCTCTGACGATGTTGTACTCGGTGGAAACATGCCAGTTTCCTATAAGTTGAAAGATTATGAGGTAGCCATTGCACATTGGTGGGTACTAATCAACTGTCCAGAAGTTCAGTTTTGGAAGGACAAACATCTACGCTGTGAAGGAGTAGCAAGTGATCGCGATTACCACAACCAGACATTCGCAGAGTATTTCGGCCGCTGGGTACGTACCTTTAACACTATTTTATACGTGTTCATATATTATTGTGTATATTTATTCATATTTATAGTTGATTCTGATGGTTGCAGATGGACCTTATTGCAAATGATAATCACCCAAATTGGTCGCACGAACTCAGACTTTTAGCGAGGAGGCCGGTCTATTCAAAAGTTTATGCGACGTGCAAGGTGAATGGTGTGTTATTTCGATGTGAAGACAGAGACCTCAGACTGAAAACACAAAATTCAGGGGTTATGGCACATGGTGGGGATGGTGGAGTTGACTATTACGGTGTTCTCCATTCGGTTGTGGAACTGCATTACGGGGAAGGCATGAAAGTGCACCTTTTCAAGTGTAGATGGTTTGACACACGGCCGCAGAGCATGAAAACCGATCAATACGGCGTAAGTTCTGTGAACACTAGTACATCATGGTATGAGGACGACCCGTTCGTTTTAGCCACATGGGTGAAACAAGTGTTTTATCTTGATGATCTCGCCAAGGGTGAACCGTGGAAAGTAGTCAACACTATCCACCATCGCAACATTTACCGGGCGTCTACACTTGGAGTGGCCGAAGAGAACGAGGAAGGGGGCACCGCGTATCAAGAGCCCAACTCAAACGGTATTCCTGACTCCTCTTTTATTCGTCTAGACACGCCGGTGCGAATTCGACGTGAAGAGCCACTGCTTGTTGATGTTGATCCAATTGAAGAAACTAACGAGGACTCTAGTGGTGAGGAAAGACATAGATTACCCCTATCGAGCAATTCAGAAACCGAAGAAGACTCATCCGATGATTCCGATTACAATCCGACGGATTAAGTAATTTAAATGATGTAATCCTTTCATTTGTAATCAACTCATTTCTAATGACCAGGCGTGGGGATGAGCCTCCCAGCTAGGCTGGGTTCCAAACCCCTTAAACAAAAATTTGAAATATGTTGACTGTTGGGTTTCTGATTTTTTATGTTCAATTTTGGTTATATGTGAACAGGACATCGGAATAGGAGAGGTGTAAAACCACTGATTTTTTTGGTTTTTTTTTTAGAGAATGGCCGACGAAAAATGCATTATTTCGTCGGCTAAACAGAGAATGGCCGACGAAAAATGCATTATTTCGTCGGCCATAATTTATTAAAAAAAAATATTTTACGAACAATGGCCGACGAAAACTAACTATTTCGTCGGCCATAAGTTATTTAAAAATAATTATTTACGAACAATGCCCGACGAAAACTAACTATTTCGTCGGCCATAAGTTATATAAAAATAATTATTTACGAACAATGGCCGACGAAAACTAACTATTTCGTCGGCCATAAGTTATTTAAAAATAATTATTTACGAACAATGCCCGACGAAAACTAACTATTTCGTCGGCCATAAGTTATATAAAAATAATTATTTACGAACAATGCCCGACGAAAACTAACTATTTCGTCGGCCATAAGTTATTTAAAATAATTATTTACGACCAATGGCCGACGAAAAATAACTATTTCGTCGGCCATAAGTTATATAAAAATAATTATTTACGAACAATGCCCGACGAAAACTAACTATTTCGTCGGCCATAAGTTATTTAAAAATAATTATTTACGACCAATGGCCGACGAAAAATAACTATTTCGTCGGCCATAAGTTTTTAACAGAAAACGACAAAACAATAGCCGACGAATACTAGGTTTGATTTCGTCGGCTATGATTAAAAAAAAAACAAAAAAAGAGCTGTTTCCATTGTCTATCACTATCGACAAACCATTGCTTCATCGTTCAAATGCAAATGTGTCGTGAAATAAGACATGACCAAAATATTGAAATACGGCTACGGTTGAAAAATGGGAAGATTCCGACAAAATCTGTGTGCCGAATGTTGCGGTTAGCTGTTTTTTACTTCCGTTTTCCTATGGGTAGCCTGACGGTCGGTAAATATTTTGAGGAAAATTTTTATACGATTGGTTGCGTCTCATCGATCTGAAACTATTCTCTGTTGAACGTCAGGCCAAAAAACGTCATTTAGACGGGCCAATTTCCATTTCTAAGCATTTGAAGGGTTGACTCACCCGGTTGACCGTCCCGATCGAGCCTTTAACGTTGTCAGATGTAGTTGGATTTTTTTTCATACATGTATTTAATCTTAACGGTGATATCTGACGGTTGGAATAGATTTTCCAAACTTTTAGATTCAAAATCGGAACATATGCACTAATGTTCCTTAACTTGTTTACTAAGTGTTTAATTGAATGTATAGTTTCAAATACCTACTATACGTAGACCCTTCAAATGCAAATGTGTCGTGAAATAAGACATGACCGAAATATTGAAATACGGCTACGGTTGAAAAATGGGAAGATTCCGACAAAATCTGTGTCCCGAATGTTGCGGTTTGCTGTTTTTCACTCCCGTTTTCCTATGGGTAGCCTGACGGTCGGTAAATATTTTGGGGGAAAATTTTATACGATTAGATGCGTCGCATCGATCTGAAACTATTCTCTGTTGAAGGTCAGGCCAAAAAACGTCATTTAGACGGGCCAATTTCCGTTTTAAAGCGTTTAGAGGTTTGACTTTGCGGTTTGACCGTCCCGATCGAGCCTTCAACTTTGTCAGATGTAGTTGGATTTTTTTTCATACATGTATTTAACCTTAACGGTGATATCTGACGGTTGGAATAGATTTTCCAAACTTTGAGATTCAAAATCGGAATATATGCACTAATGTTCCTTAACTTGTTTACTAAGTGTTTAAGTGAATGTACAGTTTCAAATACCTACTATACGTAGACCCTTCAAATGCAAATGTGTCGTGAAATAAGACATGACCGAAATATTGAAATACGGCTACGGTTGAAAAATGGGAAGATTCCGACAAAATCTGTGTCCCGAATGTTGCGGTTTGCTGTTTTTCACTCCCGTTTTCCTATGGGTAGCCTGACGGTCGGTAAATATTTTGGGGGAAATTTTTATACGATTAGATGCGTCGCATCGATCTGAAACTATTCTCTGTTGAAGGTCAGGCCAAAAAACGTCATTTAGACGGCCCAATTTCCGTTTTACAACGTGTAGAGGTTTGACTTTGTAGTTTGACCAAAAGTATAGCCGACGAAGTTATATTTCGTCGGCTAAAGTCTGGTGATCCGCGCCTTCCCATTATCCACCGTTGGATGGGGGAGATCGGACGGATTCTGAGGGACGACGACTATAGCCGACGAATTATGGAATTTCGTCGGCTATGCCATACCATGGCCGACGAAAATCATTTCGTCGGCTATGACATAGTATGCCCGACGAAATCACTGTATTCGTCGGCTATACTATATCATGGCCGACGAAATTGCTTTATTTCGTCGGCTATACTATATCATGGCCGACGAAATAAAGCGATTTCGTCGGCTATACTATCGGGTATAAGTAAAATGCAGCCGAACCCTAGCCTCCATTTGCCCGATTTTCCCTATCCTCCTCGAATCCGGCCCTCCTTCATCCGTCGATCCTCCTCCCTATTCCGGCAGCCCGGCGCCTCCTCCTCCTCCTCCTTGGTTCGGCAGCCCGGCGACTCCTCCTCCTCCTCCTTGGTTCGATCCGCCGCCCCTCCTCCTCCTCCTCCTCCCTGTTCCGGCAGCCCCGGCCGACCCTCCTCCTCCTCCTCTCTGTTCCGGCCGCCTCCCCCTCCTCCTCCTCCCCGATTCGGTACCGGCCGGCCCCCTTTTTTTTTTTTTTTTGTTATTTAATTATTAATAAATTAAATTATGGTTAATAAATTATATATAATTGTTAATTTAGATATAATTGTTAATTTAGGTATAATTTATGTATTTATATGTTAATTTGTATATAATTTATGTATTTATGTTAATTTATGTATTTATGTTAATTTAGGTATAATTTATGTATTTATATGTTAATTTGTGTATAATTTATGTATTTATGTTAATTTATGTATTTATGTTAATTTAGGTATAATTTATGTTTTTATATTAATTTAGATATAATTTATGTATTTATGTTAATTTAGTTATAATTTATGTATTTATGTTAATTTAGGTAGAATTTATGTATTTATGTTAATTTAGGTATAATTTATGTATTTATGTTAATTTAGTTATAATTTAGGTTTTTATGTTAATGTATGTAGTTTTTAGGTTTTTATGTTAATTTAGGTAATTTTTGTAAAATTTATTTTAATTGTATATAATTTAGGTGTAATTGTATAATTTATATGTATAAATTGGTTATTATATAAATCGGTAAATATTAAAATATGTTAGTATTATTGGGTATTATATTAATTAGAATTTGTTATTTAATATAATATAATTTAATATTAATTAATGTATTAATGCGTCTGGCTTTAGATGGCCGATGCATTTAGGCAGTTGTTCGGAGGTCGTCGTTCTAGATCTAGAGGTTCTGGAAATGCCGCCCGTTCTGGAAATGCCGCGGGTTCCCCAGACTCCGAGAGGACGGCTAGCCAGCCTGAGAGGACCACCAGCCAGCCGCGGAGGAGTGTGGATGCAGCCCAGCCGCGGCGGAGTGTGAGTGCTCGGCACCAGACCCTTCTCCAGGCGGGGCGGCCGTCGAGCACTTCACTTCCGAATGTCGGTCCCTCTGTGGCGCCGAGGTTTAGTCGGCAGCTGTTTCACGAGGAGATAGCTGCCGACGTTCCTCAGGTTCGTATGCCTGAGGTTCATCGGGAGCCGATGCCGATGCCGAGTCCGACTCAGTCTGCTGGTGACTCGACTGAGGGGCCTACTCTCCCAAACCAGCTCTTCCTCCCATACAACATTCCTGCGATACCCGAGGTCGACTATCAGGGTCGGCCCCAGTGGCCTGATATGCCTCAGTTCGTGAGTGCTGCGGAGGCATACCAGCAGCAGCCATGGGAGAGCCCTGACCTCCTGATTTCGGCGAGGAGAAAAGGAAAGTCGACGGCAACCGAATCATCGGGTTCAGGTAACATTCGATTTTATTAATTAAATATTTTATTAAAATTAACGCACTAATATTTAATTTTATTAACCAATCGTCGTTTATGTGATATGGACAGGCGCTAGCAGTTCAACCCAGAGGAATACCAGAGGTGTCATCAGTTTTGAGACGCTCAGGAGAACGGTTGAACGGAGCGGGAGGATCCAGATTGACGAAGCTCCTGATCAGGAGGTTGGGGCGAAAAAGAAACGCGACTACTCGGGTTGCGTGGGTGCACTCATTAGGGACAGAGTCCCTATGTTGTGGGCTCGGTGGGCTGATGTGCCCGAAGAAATCAAGATGGAGTTGAACAACGCCGCGTCGGTGAGTAAATAAAAAAATTTAATTTAGTTATCGTAATATTTAAAAATTTTCGGTATTTTTATAATTATAAAACTAATAAAATATTATCTTTCAGACATACTTTGTGGTTGCGGAACACAAGCGGGGTTGGGCGGACTCCCAACAGAGCTCGAGGTACGTTGGGAATGTCTTATTTGATAATTAGAAATATTTTATGATATTAATAATATTTCTAATGCACTTTTGTTTTCTTCGTAGGTTCAAAGAGTGGAAGAACGAGCTCCGTTCCCACTATAATGAGTACGGCAACCGTGGTCGTATGGGTACTCCCAGAGAGTTCATGTTCAGGGAGTACGAGTGGCGTTGGTTGAGGACCGTAGTCTTCGACAACCCGGCTATGATGGTAAATATTAAACTTCATTATAAATGTTTATTTTATTAAAATTTTAATTATTAGTTTAAATATTTTATAATTATTTCAGTTATATTTTTTGATGAATTTTTCTAATATTTTATTATTTGTTTGAAGGAACGGTCTCGGATAAACTCGGAGAACCGCCGCCGTAACACAATCCTCCATCACGGCGGTTCAAGGCCGTTTGCACAATATCAGGAGGAGGCGCTAAGAGATCATCCTGATTGCAACCCCTACGTGGAGACGTTCAAGATCGCTTATCCACAAGCGACAGACGATCTCGTAAGTCGTTCATTATGATTTTAAAATTTAAATTATTAATTTTACTTAACTATCCATTTGTTAGAATATTAATTTTTTTTCCCCGTCCAATTAGGAGCGGGTGACCCAGGCCGAACAAGAGGTGCTCCAGCAAATAGTTCGGGAGACACAACCGGACATCTCAGAGGCAGATTTGGAGGAAGCCGTGCGCCAGGTCGACCGCACCAATATCCAAACGGCGGCGAGGATGTTCAACGCAGCCTTCCCACACCAGTCCAACGAGTACTACTGCCGGGGTTTAGGAGGTTCTGGACAAGGGCTCCTGAAGACCACTAAGGGAGGTCAAAAGAAGGGAGGCGGCCAGACCCAACATATGAGGGGGGAAGTGCAGCGATTGGCCGCAGAATTGGCGACCTCGTCCCAGACAGTAGAGGAGCTGCGCCGCAGACAATATCAGTCCCAGCAGTATCAGTTGGATATGGTCCGTTGGAATGCTGAGTGCGCCAGAATTCGGCAATACAACAACCACGGCCAGCAACAGTGGATTTATGAGATGTTCGCGGCACAACAAGAAGGCCGTCCACCCCCGCTCCCGTTTCAGCAGTTAGTGGAGCCTCCAATGCCTCAACCTCCCGAGTTCGGTCAGCAGGATGATGCGCCTGATGCTGTAGATGATATCCTAGACTTTAGTAGTTTAGGAGATAATTAGGATTATATTTTATGTATATTGGAACGAATTTAATAAAAATGGTGTTTAGACGTGTTTCTTGTTGGTGCAAATGCATGAATTGTTTTTGTGATTTGCAGCTTGCTTGGAATGGTAATTTAGAAAATAATTTAATTTTTTTTTTTCCAAATGCAAGAATAGCCGACGATTTTTGCATTATTTCGTCGGCTATAACAAGTATAGCCGACGATTTTTACCAATTTTCGTCGGCTATAACTTGTATAGCCGACGAAAAGTGCCTTATTTCGTCGGCTATAACTAATTAATACCTATAAAATAGTAATATATTTCGAGGAAATAGCCGACGAAATTTTATTAAATCGTCGGCTATAGTTAAAATACCATAGCCGACGAACTTTTATTAAATCGTCGGCTATAGTTAAAACACCATAGCCGACGAAATTTTATTAAATCGTCGGCTATAGTTCAAACAGCATAGCCGACGAAATTTTATTAAATCGTCGGCTATAGTTAAAACATCATAGCCGACGAAATTTTGGTAAATCGTCGGCTATAGTTAAAACACCATAGCCGACGAAATTTTAGTAAATCGTCGGCCATACTTAATGGATTTCGTCGGCCATACTCAAAAATACCCGACGAAAGTCGTCGGCTATTTTACCGACCTTTGCCCGACGAATTTTTTGACTCGTCGGCCATACTTAACTATAGCCGACGAAATTTTTTTTTTCGTCGGCCATTGGTATTACCGACGGCGTATTACCGACGACTTATGGCCGACGAAATTTTCGTCGGCAGAGGGTATAGCCGACGAAAAAAAAAAAAGGCCGACGAAAATTTTTTCGTCGGCTATTCGTCCGTATCTGGTAGTGTGGATCAGTGATACTCAAATCCGTCTCATGAAAATATTTCTGAATTGTGGTTATCATTAGGAGACGCCTCAAATGTTAGAACCAATCCTTGAAAATATAGAGATCTCTAACACTTTACACCAGTGTACATGAGAACGTGAAATAATGAGTCTAATATCGAACCATACTTCGTTGAAAAATGTCAACGTAGTTAACTAGCCTAATGCAAAGAAGCGATCCAGTATAAACAAAGAGATAGGTCTTTGGGCAGGTGACGCCGACACTGCAAATATAAACCCTATCAAATATATCTTTGTTAGAATGCGTAATGAGAATAAGAGTATGTATACTCACCTTATGGCGCAAAGTCTCTCAAAAACGCACTGGAATCGACTACGATGAGATATTCTCTCATAATGGACTACAAGGAGACAATCTCTTGTAATGGATATCATTGCACTCCACTACCTTGTCAGTTTGGTAGTATTCGAAAAACTGAACATGCAGCTTACGAATGTGGACACATCATATCTCTATGGGGATCTAAATTAAGAGATATGCATGAAGATCCTACACGGACTTCATTCACCCAAATCAAGTGGCTCTAGATTACATAAGTGCGTTTGTAAGAGAAATTCAAACGTTCACTAAAGTGACTACTTGATTGGGAAGAGATTGGTGAATTATGCATTTACGTTTTCATTAGGAATATAAACGGACTCTCAATGAACTAAGAGATACTCTATGTATTGTAAATCCTAAGTTAAGAATGAAAAAGATCTTGGAAATCACAGTCTTGAAATGGAACTCGAGGACTGTAATGATGGTGACCATCCATCAATCGGCTTAGATACTTTAAAGAATAACGTAAGGCCTACATATACTACCATGATCAGTTGAAGTTTTTACTCTAACGATAGATCTGTTTTTCATCTAAAGAAAGATGACGAAGAAGTGTTGTGAAATGAAATTTCCTATACAAGTGCAATGGCACATGATTGTACTTAAACACAATAGTAAGACTCGACCTCTTATTCGATGAAAATTTGTAAAGTTATGTTTAGCTCTGCGCCCACGCAACGTAAATGGTTATCTTAAATACTCAAAAATATGAAAGATTTGAGCTTATTCAATCCCTACATAAAAGATGATATAATGGAAAGAAAACTATACACGCCATTTCTAACTATGCGTAAAGAAAAACACATTAAAGGTGAAAATCTGTTATTGCAGATCAATTTCAGATCTCTTAACGGTTCGTCCATACTTATACTCTAGATAGAGTTTTTGACTATTTTACTATAAGATTGTCATGATTAGCATAAACATGATGTTCATTACGAACTTATGTGTTCAGTTCATGAACAACCTTATCCTCAAGATCAAAGTAAATAAAATTGGATCTGAGGATGATGTAGCAAGATTTAGTTACTAAATCATTGTTCAATTCATATTTGAAAAACATGTGAAAATGCATAACTATACTAAAGTTGTTGAAACTCCCTTGATCAAATGAAATAATCGGGGAGAATCCCATAATTAATGCAAAAATCAGGGCTGAGCTCCATCGCCAGCCGCAGCTGGCGATGGAGCTCGGTTCGGCACAGACGGGGTCGTCGGGCTAGGGCGAGCAAGGCCCAGTGGCCGGATACGCCGTCGCCGTCTCGCCGGTCGCCGGAAACACCACATCCGCACCGTGAACAGTACATGCAGACGTCCGCACCTGAGAACCATCCTCTATATATATATATATATATACCCTCTAGCTCGGTCAAGATTCGTAGCCTGATAGCATGGCCATATATAGCTTTGCAGCACCTCGATCATGACATCCCGGTCGAGATCGATTCATGGTCTCATAGCAACAGTTTGTTATAGAAGTGTGCGGGTTTTTGTTGAGCACCCCGGCCCATAAATTTTTATTTATTTTTATTAATTTTAATACTGAGAGCCAAAAGGAAAAGCCTGTAGCAAATTAACCACCTGATCGAGTTCTTGTCGTAATAACACAGTAAACATGCTCATTCAACGTACTACAACTGAGATCGATATCATCGTCGAACAAAGGTTTTTTATTACAACTTTGCATAAACAAAAATTACACAATTATTTAGAAGCAGCTGAATATAACTTAATCCAGAACCATGCACGTACCTAGCTAGCTATAAGAGCTAGAAGCCATATTATTATACATCTTATTCCAAACCATCGATCAGTATCATACTACGCACCGCACAAGCACGTAGAGAGAGCAACTACGTACGTACGTACTGCAGGTTTATTCCAGTTACCATATATATATTATATCGATCAGAGAGAGGCCAAACAGAAATAGGACGAAATTAAGTATGTTTTTTGCAGAAGTAGCAGAAGCACGCACGTCCTGTAGCGACTTTAACTCCCCAAACATTCTTATACGTAGCATGGCAAGCACCGTGCTTTGCTTTCTCCCAAGTCCTGCATTGCTTGTCACAGTTGTTGCTGCTGCCACAGAAGCCCGACCATGTCTTGCTTCGTTTTTGAACAAGTGGGCATGCACCTTCTGCAGTTGGCATTGCTGCAAGTACGATCGATACAAGAAAGAAAAGTTAATATGCGTTGATAATGTTTATAACTCTGTCAATACATATTTCTGCATAAAACGTAAAAATATCGATAAACATTATTAGTCCGTTGATACATTTTCGTGTACGTTATGATCATGTCGGAGAAGTATTTTTCAAGTATTGTGCATAGATGCAGGACGTGATACTTGTGTGAATTGTGTGAATAAAAATGAATAGAAAATGATATTATGATGTGATCTAAGTTGGAGAAAGAGCGAGCGTGCATGATTACTCACCCAATGAAGCAATGAGAAGGAAAAGAACCAGAAGAGCAATGGTGGGACGGAAGACAACAATAGGAGAAGCCATCTTTCAACTCTTGATGATAATTAATTAACTCTGATATCTCCTTATTTTGGACTTTGAACTACTCTCTTTAGTTGTGTTCTTAATTGGTAGTGCAATTAAGTGGTGATTACTGATAAGGACTCTTTGCCAATTTATAGGCCAATTAGCTAGTGTGTTTGTTTCAACTTTTCTTCCATTATTTATTATGCTAATCGTGCTTTAATCCCCTATGTCTTTATCTACCAGCATTCGATGAATTCGTCCACATCTGGAAGTTACAATATTACAGCGTATGAAAGTTGACCAATTTTATACAGTCTTTGGTTCTGATGACTCATGATTTGTAGAAATAGTAGTTCAAGTATCTACTTAAGGATGATGATGCGCTGTCAAAGAACCTTGGACATGTAATTAAACAAGCTATATATTCTGATATTGATATATGAACTCACGATTGATTGCCAGATTTTGCGCCTCTGGTTAATGCAGATCTGTTGGGACTGATATTGTCAACTTATATCTTAGTAATCGTAATCTTATCTCATCTTAAACTGTGCCGTTAATAGCTAGGATACAAAATTGTGGGACTATCTTGCATCATAAGAAAAGAAGAAAATAAAAGAGAATAAGAAGAAGATAAGCTCGATCTTCTCTCGAGCCTAGGGTTAGGGTTTGCTCTAGGTAAAGCAGTGTATATTCGTTCATCTCATGAGATCCTTTGTAATCGATGATTACAGTGGCGGATGCAAGATAAGATTTCAATGGAGGCCAGTTTTATGCAATGTATGCACATTGATTGATTTTCACTAAATTAACAATTGTACACAAAAGGGATAAATATATAAGAAAATTACAAAAAGAGAAGTGAAAGACGAAAAATTAGACGATTTCTCGTACAAAATGAGAAGAAAGGAGAAAATAAAAGTAGGTTGAACAATTGGGATTGTTATTTGCTGAATCCTATTAGAGTTATATTATTTATATAATATAAATATAAAAATATATATTTAAAAGAACACCGCTAGAGTTGGTTAAAAAAAAAAGACACAAATTGTAGTCGTCAGAATAAGTATACAAATATATATATATATATATATATATATATATATATATATATAGTCCGTCTCTGCTATGGACGTTCGCACAGTGCGGATGTGGCGTTTCCGGCGACCGGCGAGGCGGTGACGGACTATCCGGCCACTGGGTCTTGCTCGCCCCATTCCGACGACCCCGTCTGTGCCGACCCGAGCTCCATTGTCGGCCGGCAACTGGTCTGAATCTGTAAAAATGCAAAAACATGACAAGTTCTGTTCATGTTTCTGCATTTCTGCAGATTCCGGCCAGCTGCCGGCCGGCGATGGAGCTCGGTTCGGCACAGACGGGGTCGTCGGGATGGGGCGAGCAAGGCCCAGTGGCCAGATACGCCGTCGCCGCCTCACCGGTGGCCAGAAACGCCACATCCGCACCGTGAACAGTGAGTGCGGACGTCTGCACCTGAGAACCATCATATATATATATATATATATATATATATATATATATATATATATATACACACATACAAAAATATTTACATGATTTGGGTTTTTGATATAAAAAAAAAAAAGTACAGCCGTTAAAATCTCAGTGGGGACACTGGCCCCAAGGACGGATCGTAGTGCATTAAACCCTGGGTTGTAGCCCATAGAACTTTTATCACATTATTCTAATTAAGTAGCTTAATCATTCTAAATCCCATATGCTATAGATATTAACTCCGGACAATAGCAGTAAAGTCTCCTCATAAATTAAGCAAAAACCAATTCAAATAAATCTCTTGTCAATAAGGAAATAAATTCAGAAAGTTACTTGATTAAATCGGTACCCAAAAGAAGGGAATAACAATGTCTCATTAGGAAAATAAAATCCTTATATGTACTTCTTTTATTATTTAGTGTACCTACAATATTTAGCTAAATTCATGGAGTACGATTATCCAATCTTTAACGATTAAATCTTCATATTCTCGATTAAGATTGATATGATCTTGTTTTAATTAGTTAATTTTGATTGCAATTTTTTTTAATTAATATATACACTCATAGTTCGGAGTCTCATCAAGTGAAAATTCAGCGCAGTCTATTTTGAAATTCTGGCTTCGTCCCTGACTGGCCCGACCTGCATCCGCCCCTGGATGATTGGATGACCTAATGGGCACGGCCAATAAGTACTAATGCTTAATGGTCGTCGATCGTCTCAATCTTTATAATTTGGTTGTAAAACTCACTGCTAATTTAGTTTTTAAACTTAATTTCTTTCTTTTATGCCAATGTTCCGATATCATGTCGTCTTCGTGTTCAAGAAGAATGCATGCAGATAGAGTTCTCGTCAGTCTAACGATAATCACAAGGTCTAGCTTGGCCATAGAGTTAGCGTCTATCGAGCCCCATAGTTCTTCATAAATAAGAAGGAAACGTCTGTCTTGCAAACATGGGTTCAACCTATAGAGGAGGTCCGAATTCTTATATACACGAATTCATTTAATCCGTTGGCTCAGCAATGCCCATGGAGTGTGATAGGGCTCTGTTAATTTAGGGCTATCAATGTCCATTTCCAAGTGGCTTTCGTCCTTCAACATCGCCAATTGTTGTTTGGGATTTGATGGAATTGGATCTAACATTTACCTTAATAAACTCTAATTAACAGATAGATTATATATGCGATTGTTAACTGCCATCTATTTTTTAATTGTTTGTCTTGTATAATTTCGACAAAATGTGACAGCTCAAGTGGTAAAAGAACCAAATTACTTAAGAAATAGGCTATTAGGTCGTGGATTCGAGTCATGACATGGATAGATGTGAAACTCTTAAATCCCCTTTTCAATAATAGAAAGAAAAAAATGTAAGATAAACAAATTTATCAACTGGTCAAATTGAAGGAAAGAATCCTGCTTAAACTCTTAAGTAAAGTTGAAGCTTTTGAAAGGAAGCACATAATATACATAGTAAACCTTCCGCAGTATACATGATGCTGCCTGCAAACTAGCTAGCTTGTCGGTTTGACTTTCATACGTTGAGCGTTCTCTTTACTAATGGTGTCATGAGAGCTTATTATACTACAACATTGGATTGATTAATTAATCCTTATGGTATTAGTGCTCTAGTATACTCCCCGGTGTATAATTTTATGTCTAATTGCAAATCTTGGACAGCAAATTTTGTCGATTTTCTAGAGCTAGCTAGCCAGCTAGCATGAAGGCTCACATACAAGTTATGTTGTATTGACAGAAAAATGTTAAACAGTTACTGATCAAAATGTAAGGTCGATCTGGTGAGAATATACCTAGCTAGAAAGATGATCGAAATGATTTGCGGAATAATATGGAATAACAAGTAATCTACACTTCAGTACAACTATACCCTGGATTAATAGTTTTTACTACAGGGATTTGTGAAATGACTTGGGCAAGCAAAATTATTTTCTTAAGACAAATCACACTAAAATCTCTAAAAAATTAATACCTGTTCAAGGAAGGTTAACTCCGTAACTTCCGTGGTGTGTCTTGTCCTAATAAGACTTGTAGTCTAGATACTCTATTAGATAGGGAATCCCTGTTCGCCAGGGATACTTGATGTAATGCCTATATAAAGGCCTCCTTATCAATGAATAAACAGAGAGAGATTTATCAATCTATTTCTCCTACAACACGTTATCAGCACATTGCTCTAGCCTCCCGTCTAATAAACCCTAGAAACCCTAATTCCGAATTTTTTTTCGAAACCCTAATCTACCGTCGGCCGCCGATTCTTCCCTTCGGCACCGTCGGTCTCTTCTCAGCAGCATCTGCGCTGCTCGCCTGCCGCACTGTACCTTCGAGTACTGCTCCTCCTCTGCCTCTAGGCAGACAACCCGCTCACCAGCAGCTCTCCCTTGCGTGCTACTTTTTGCACGCATCTGCCAGAAGATCAAAATTGCTCGCAAGCCAAGCAAGCGATCCGCGAACCCTTATTCGTGGTTGAGAAGAAATCAAGAAAAATCGAAGAAAACAAGCTTCCCCAAGAGTCAAGTTTCGTTTGATCAAGCTTCTCTTGAAGAGGTAAATATTTTTATAAACGTTCCCGCTTATGAAAATTTCAATAGTTGGGTTTTGTTTTCTCTTCCGGGACCTTTCCGTGTCCCTGCTTCTCCATCCCGATTCTATCGCTTCTCGGGACGGCATACGGGGATTTAGTCACCCCGGTGCCAACGTTTATTGGGGTAACTGTGATGTTACCGGCCACCGTTATGCTTGTGACTGTGATGTCACTGTGAACCATAACGTATTATTCTTTTTTGGAAAGAAAACAAAGGGAAGATATCGATTGTGACTTGAAGTCACGTTAAGCATCGATTTATGTGACCATGATATATCTTGGCACTGTTCTAAAAGAACAATCAAACTTGATTAGTATTCAAACATACTAACGTCTCCCTGTTTGTGTTCTGTAGATGGCTGACACTCAGCGTCCAGAATTTGACATCTTGGATGTCCAAGGCAAGGAATACAAGAGGTGGGTCTCAGATGTTGAGAACACTTTCATTGGTAAAAGATTTACTGCCACCATCAACCCTCCTGAGGATGAAAGCTTACACGCTTCTCCTGAACAGAAAGCACAAGCCCTGATGTTTCTCAGGCGCCATATCCATCCAACGCTCAAGAAGCAATACCTGAGGAAAACTGATCCCAAAGAGCTATGGGATATCCTCAAGGACCGCTTCGACAATGTGCATGACGCACAACTCCCAGACCTCATGTCTGATTGGGAGCAAATCCGCTTACTGGATTTTGATTCCGTCCAGGAATATCATCAGACTATGCTAAACTTGCAATCTGATTTGAGCTTTTGTGGGGTCGAAAAGACCGATGATGATATGATGGAGAAGACTTTCACGACGTTCCCAGAATCTGCGTCCATGTTGTCGCATCAGTACCGCGATCTCCGCGAGAAAGGCACTATCAAAACCTTCAGCGATTTGATGAATGTGCTTCAAAGAAAGGAGAGGTACCATGAGTTGATTCTTACCACCAATAAGAGGCCTCGAGGACCGAAATTCATTGCGGAATCTCATCAAGCCCGTGGTAAAGCTTTTAAGCAGAAGCATCAACCTCATGAACGTCAAGCACCGCCACCACGTACGCCAAGAGCAATACGTGGCGGACGAGGAGGGAGAAGAGGCGTCGGCCGTGGCCGACCGCTTTCTTGGACAAGGGATGATGGCAGAGCCGCCGCTCCCAGAGGGAGGAACAGTTTTGGTTCCGGTCCCAGGCGTGGTGGCCATCCGCCGAACAATGCTTCGGCTCCTTGCTTCAAATGTGGTTCTACGAATCATCTCCAACGCGATTGCATAGCAAGCAGAGATATTCAAGCCGCTTACAAGAAACACAAACAATACATAGAACAAGAAGCACACTATGTAGGAGACTTTGAGGAAGAAGTATACGATGAGGAAAATACGAACTTCGCCATCGATGACTTCCAACCTACCAAGAAACGTAGGACTCAGGAGTATGATACTCCAGACTATGAATAAGTATTTGACTTAGGTCATGAGATACGTGTTCAAGTTTGATTTTGATTGTTATTTTGACAGAATAGTCAATAAATCACGACTTTGTTCGATAAGTCGTTCTATTTAGAACAACCTTGATGTATTCTTGAGTTGTCATCAATAAAATCTATCTTATTCTACGAATGATTTGAGATTTTTACATCCCTGAAAGCAAAATTGGTTCAATACGTCCAATTCTCAATGGCATAATCATTTTGAGTTCACCAAAATTCTGGTGATGTTAACTCATATCCGAAAAAAATCACAAAGACAAAAGGAGAGATCCGCGAGCCGCGATACGCGATACGCCATCCGCGAGCCACGATACGCGAGCCGCGATACGCGATACGCCATCCGCGAGCCGCGATGCACGATCCGCGATCCGAGATCCGCGATCCGTGATCCGCGATCCGCTATCCGCCAACTTGGTCGCGATCCGCCAGGACTCGCTCGCCATGGCTATTCGCCAACTAATCCGCGATCCGAGATCCGCGATCCGCTATCCGCCAACTTGGTCGCGATCCGCCAGGACTCGCTCGCCATGGCTATTCGCCAACTAATCCGCGATCCGCGATCAGCGATCCGCCAACTTGGCTGCGATCCGCCATGCCTCGCTCGCCAAAGCCCATAAGCGCTTGGCCGCGACTCGCTAGGCCTCACTCGCCATGGCCATTCGCCAGCTTGGCTCAGCACCGAATCCGGTTTTTGAAACCAACAATCGATAGCCTATCGAACAAATGCAACTTTTGCATCAATGGCTCGGCAACGAAGTGTCTTCGGACTCGTCATGCTTCGGATTTAGCTCAACCGTCGCATCGCATTGCCTCAATGCCTGACCGATTCTCACCACTCGCCTTGCTTCGGCTCGGCCTCTGGGTCGCTTTGGCCTTACCACAGCTTCGGCTTTGGCTTGGCCCCGGCCTTTGCCTTGGCCTCGGCCTTGGCTCGGCCACGCCACCTACGACGGTGTCCGGTCTCAATCTCTGACCTAGGCTATGATTATCAATGGTGATACTCGGTGATTAAAATGCGGCTTATATCTTTCTCTCAAGTTTTGTCGTTGCCATGGCTATGTAATTGGCCTTAATGCACTTCATTTTGTGATGATATATTGTTTCAGTACACTTACTTTAAAGTGTTCGCCAAAGTCTAAAGTAGACTATTGATTCAATTTACATTGTTTTTGTAGATGTATCAAGGCGAGATTGAGTGTTTGTTGGATTGTGCAACAACTCACACGATTCTGAGGAATCGGCAATTGTTTTCGGATTTTACGCCAAGAGAATCGTCGTTATCTACGATGACAGGAACTGGACCCGTAATTAAGGGTCGTGGCACTGCTCAATTCTTACTGCCAAATGGCACTGAGATTCGGGTAGAGGACGCCCTATATGCGCCTAAGGCGCCAAGAACCTTGCTAGCTTTCAAGGATGTGCGTGACAATGACTATCACCTCAGCACTTATGTTGAAGATGGAACTGAATATCTGTTGATCACCTCCACTCAATCTATGCGCACTCGCATTGTGGAGAAGTGTAAGCGAGTTCGCAATGGCATGTATTTCACAACCATTCGAGCCAACGAATCTCATGTTGTTATATTATGTGATTCTGATGCTTATAAGCTTTGGCATGATAGACTCGGTCATCCGGGTCGTGATCTGATGATCCGTATTTTGAAATGCTCCCACGGTCATCCATTTTTCCGATCACAAAAGCACAGAGGGCGCCTCGGCCTCGGTTCGGCCGTGCCGTCGATAGCCGCCTCTCGCTTCCAAGGAGAGGTTCGGCCCCCTCCTGCTTCTCATGCTTCTGTAGCGATGTCTAATGCTCATCGTTCGTTTTGTAAAGCTTGCTCACTAGCAAAACTTCAAGCAAGACCATCTTTTGCTATTGATAATAAACAGAATATTCCGTTTCTACAACGAATACAAGGTGATATTTGTGGACCTATAACACCAGAATGCGGACCATTTAGATATTTCATGGTTCTGGTTGATGCATCAACGCGTTGGTCACACGTAGCGTTGTTGTCCACGAGGAATGCTGCATTCGCTAAACTCCTAGCTCAGATTATTAAGCTTCGGGCTCACCACCCGGACAATCCGATTAAGTCCATCAGACTGGATAATGCTGGAGAGTTTACCTCAAAGTGTTTTGATGACTATTGCATGTCAGTTGGGATTGAAGTTGAACATCCTGTACCCCACGTTCATTCTCAGAACGGTCTTGCAGAAGCCGCTATCAAGAGACTACAGCTTGTAGCTAGGTCTCTTGTCATGGCCACAAACTTGCCAGTTTCGGCATGGGGATATGCAATATTACATGCAGCTATGCTTATTCGTCTACGACCCACAGATAGCCAACCATTTAGTGCGTACCAGTTGGTAACTGGTTACGAGCCTGATATTTCGCATCTGCGTACTTTTGGTTGTGCCGTATATGTGCCTATCACGCCTCCACTGCGTACCAAGATGGGTCCACAACGACGATCAGCTATTTATGTTGGATATGAAGCACCAACTATTGTCCGCTATATAGAGCCTATGACAGGTGATCTGTTTACTGCAAGATTTGCAGATTGTCACTTTGATGAGACATCCTTCCCGCCGTTAGGGGGAGATGGGGCCGCATCCGTCCCAAATGAACGTCAGGAATTGACGTGGTTCTCTCCCACTATGTCTCATTATGATCCCCGTACGTCTCAGTGTGAGACTGAAATACAACGCATATTAGAACTACAAAAGGTGGCGGATACGATGCCCGACTCCTTTACTGATATTGCGAAAGTGACAAGATCAACCATACCTGCTGCGAATGTACCTGCAAGGCTTAACATTCCTCGCCATGCGCGAGCACGCGCCGCCGGTCTCGGACCCGCAGCCCTAGGTGCCATCGGCAGCCTAGGCTCGGCACCTCCAAGTGGAGAGCCGGCGTCGACTTCGGATCCTCCTAGAAAGAGGGGGAGACCAATCGGTTCCAAAGACAATGTACCTAGAAAGAGGGCATGTGTCCAGGCACAAAGCGATCCGTTCATCATCGATACTGTGACGCCGTCACACGAGATTGTCTCCGACTATACCTATGTCCAAGAATCAACTCTGAATCATCTGGGGGACGCCTCAGACTCACTGTTGATGTTGGAGAACAAGGAAATCTCACTAAACTACTTATGCATGCACAATCTGATGGAAAGAAATTCCATGTATATCGATGATGCATTCGCCTACGCCGTTGCTCAAGAAGTTATTGACGACGACGATATGGAACCCCGCACTGTTGATGAATGTCAACGTAGGGCGGATTGGCCGAAGTGGGAAGAAGCAATCCAGGCTGAACTAGACTCTCTAAAGAAAAGGCAAGTATTCGGACCGGTTGTGCCTATACCGCCGAACGTGAAGCCTGTTGGACATAAATGGGTCTTTGTCAGAAAGCGCAATGAGAATGGCGAAGTCCAGCGATATAAAGCTCGACTCGTGGCGCAAGGTTTTTCTCAACGCCCTGGAATTGATTATGAGGAGACGTATTCTCCTGTCATGGATACTATTACCTTCCGATACTTAATAAGTTTGGTAGTCTCAGAGAGACTCAATATGCAGCTTATGGATGTTGTAACTGCGTATCTTTATGGGGACCTAGATACGGAGATGTACATGAAAGTGCCAGAAGGACTTTCGTTACCCAAGTCAAGTGAGCAAAAACCACGAAGTTCATTTGCTATCAGGTTGAGACGATCTCTATATGGACTCCGACAATCTGGTAGGATGTGGTACACACGGTTAAGTGATTACTTGATTGGGAAAGGATACAAGAATGATGAGTTGTGCCCTTGTGTGTTCATAAAGAGAACAAGTTCAGGATTTGCCATTATAGCCGTCTATGTCGATGATATGAACATCATTGGAACTCTGAATGAGATCAATGAGACCGCTAGCTATTTGAAATCCGAATTCGAGATGAAAGATCTGGGAAGGACTCGGTTTTGCCTAGGCTTAGAACTAGAGCACCGAAGTGGTGGAATTTTTATACACCAGTCTGCATATGTCCGAAAGATGCTCAGGCGATTTAACATGGACAAAGTTATGCATCCTACAGGCACTCCCATGGTCGTTAGAAGTCTGGATATCAACAAAGATCCCTTTCGTCCGAAAGAAGATGACGAAGAGGTCTTGGGAGCTGAATATCCATATCTTAGTGCGATTGGAGCTTTGTTATACTTAGCTCAGTGTACTAGACCAGACATCGCTTTCTCTGTGAACTTGTTAGCTAGATTTAGCTCTGCGCCAACACAACGTCATTGGGTTGGAATCAAGAACATCTTTCGATACCTTAAAGGAACCCTTGACATGGGCTTGTACTATCGATACACTCATCAGGATTCGACACATAGTCGATCTCTTGCATCTAACAGCACAAACCATGGCTCGGATTGCCATCCGCCAGCCATATCCGCCAGGACTGGCTTTGGTTCATCCATCCGCCATCCTGCAGCCATATCCGCCAACTTATCCGGACCCGCGGATGCTAAGTCGTGGTCCCGATACGGCTTTGGCGATACCCCCTCCTACTCAGATACACCAAATGATGTAATGGTAGGATTTGCTGATGCTGGATATTTGTCAGATCCACACAAAGGACGTTCCCAAACAGGTTATGTTTTTACCATTGGGAATACGGCGATATCTTGGAGATCAACCAAGCAAACCCTTGTTGCTACCTCCTCGAACCATGCTGAGATTATTGCACTACATGAAGCAGTCAAAGAATGTATTTGGCTTCGCTCAGTTATATCTCACATTCGAGAGTCTAGTGGACTTGAGTCTACTACGATGGGACCAACTTGCATATTTGAAGATAATGCAGCATGCATCGAGCAGATGAAGTTGGGATACATTAAGGGTGACAATACTAAACACATTTCGCCTAAGTTCTTCTACAATCAGCAGCAGCAAGAGACTTTGAATATCCAGGTGAAGCAAGTCAGCTCAGAAGAAAATGCAGCGGATCTGTTCACCAAGTCTCTACCCAAATCTACATTTATGAAGCATGTAAAGCGCATTGGAATGTGTCGCTTATCCGAACTCAAAGACTGAATGACTATCAGGGGGAGTTCTCATCTAGACTTCAGGGGGAGCCTAGTTATGCATGTCTCACATACTTGTAGTTGGTGCGTTGTACTCTTTTTCCTTAGACCATGCTTTTATTTTTGCCCAAGAGGTTTTTGTTTGCTGGCAAAGGTTTTAACGAGGCAACGGTTCATGCACCATTGAGGACGCGACACAAGGGGGAGTGTTCAAGGAAGGTTAACTCCGTAACTTCCGTGGTGTGTCTTGTCCTAATAAGACTTGTAGTCTAGATACTCTATTAGATAGGGAATCCCTGTTCGCCAGGGATACTTGATGTAATGCCTATATAAAGGCCTCCTTATCAATGAATAAACAGAGAGAGATTTATCAATCTATTTCTCCTACAACAATACCTAATAAATGAATAACTTTGTTAAATTAATATAATTTGCTAGTCTCGACTCAGAGACAACCTGTTAAATTAATAATTTTCTTATAAAATAAAATAATATAAATTTGAAAATTCATATTCACATCCCATCAAATATACACTCTCCGGTTTTTTGTATAGGTCGTTTTAGGTTTTGAGTTTTGTTTCAATATATAAGTCGTTTTAGCTTATATTTTCCAATTTATCCTTGAGCCACAATAAATGACAAGGATAAAAGAATTCTATCGTGAACATTTGTATCAATTCTCATGCTATTTGTCTTTCCAACTACTTCTAATTACTACTCATTCGATTCATTAAAGATATTTTAGCATCTCTTGCTCAAATTGCTGATGCTTCCCTTGTTTTTTTTTCCCACCACTACCACCAACATTCTCTAGCCATGGATGTGTATCTCTCTAGAATTTCTACTCTTTGATTTGTCTTCTTATATAGGTAAATGAAGTTATGTAATTTCAATTTTAGCTCCATATATTCTAAAACTTGAAAGTTTTAATACATAAAAAGTTTTGAGTTGAAATATTTCTGCCGGCAATTTTCATTAGATTTGGAGTAGGTTTTTGAATTTTCAAGTTGGATTGCTGCAATAATTATAAACAATGTGAAAAAGTTTGGTGAAGTGAAGAGTAGTAATAAGACACAGAGAAAAGAGAAAAGTGATTGGTAGATTAAATGTAATTAAGAGCAATGAAACTTTAAATAAGGGTATTGTCATTAAAATTATTTCTTAATCTCTATCCAAACTCTGAAAACGACCTATATAAAAAATCGGAGGGAGTATAAAGTAATAATTATATGGTGGTGATATTAATATACCCAAAATCTCTATTCACACACCCTATTTATTTTTTTAATGAAGGATATTGTTATTAACACACCCTTTTTCTTTATTCAAACACTCAATTTAAAGATTAAAGTATTTAGGGAGGTTCTATATATTCATACCTCCAAAAAAGCACTTGGACATTTTTGCTTTATAGACCTCCAATTTACTTTTTCGACGAAATAAAATGCTATTTAGACCTCCCTTATTTTCCCAAAATACCTATAGCTCTAAAAAATTAGTAAATGTTGTAGGAAAGTTATTTCTATAACTTCCGTGATGTGTCTTGACCTAATTAGACTAGTATAGTTGATTCTGTAATAGATAAGGAATCCCTGATTTATCGGGGTACTTGATGTAATGCCTATATAAAGGTCTCTCTATCAATCAATAAACACACAGTTCTCTCTATTATCTTTTCTCCTTAAACACGTTATCAGCACGTGACCTCCCTGAGTCCTAGAAAAACCCTAATAACTTTTTCCTCCTCCTCCATCCCTTCGGTCGGCCGCACCTCCCTCCTCGGGACCCGTGCGACCACCCCCCCCCCCCCCCCCCCCCCCCTTCTCGGTCTCTCCTAGGCCAAAGCTTTTGCCCGGCCACCTGCAAATTCGCTCGCTCGCCAGCCTGCTCGCTCGCCATCAACTTTTCAAGATAGCTCCGCCAGATTACTCGCGTAAAAAGAGGCTCGAGAACCAGACAAGAGTCGAACAACAAGTTTTACGCTCTCGTTCCTTTGATCAAAAGGTAAAAATTTTATAAAAGTTTCTGCTTTCGAACTATAGATATATTATATCGGGCGCTATTAGCCTTTCTTATACTCCGATTTCGGCCATTCTTATATCGCCGATGAGACCTAGAATGGGGATTTCATCACCCCTACGGTCGCAGTTTTAAGTGATGGTCCTGGGGGAGTTGATAGGAGCACAATATGCGACGATATTAATGTGTTTACGCCCTCGGTTATGTTTTGTTTAACCCTTATTTATCTAAGATAGAGTCATAATTTAGTTTAGTGTCATTTCGAAAGAGTTTTGGAAAAATGTGCTTAATTGTCAGAAAAACGACTAAGTATAGAAATCTGAGGAAAAAGTGCAAAATATGTTGTTTTCGAGATTTTGTGGGTTGTGTTTGACTGACCTATTCTTATCCAAATTTGCTGAAATTTGGTTTGTATGTTATTGCCTTGCTAATGGGTTTTGTGTCAAAAATTCAGATCAATCGGAGTTGGGAAGTCACTCAAAAGATGGCTGCAACTTGGCAGTCCGAGCAAAGATCACCAGGGACTTCCAGGATTTTTCCTGGGACTGTGTCCCAACTTCAAAAATTCATTCCCAACATTTCACAAGGAATTTGATCAACCCCTTTTATATAGAGGAATCTCTATGTGTCTAGTTTATCTGAGACTTGGAATCGCATAAATTGGAGCTCCAAGGAGGGAGTTATGCCAGATTTACTGGAGTAAGGTTACTGCCCTGCCGAGAAAACCAAGCATTCTGCCGGTTTGAGCATTGAGGCCGATTGGGGTGTAACCATGGACCAAAGTTCATCATGAAGAGTTGTTGAGTTCACAAGTGATGTCCATGAAGCATTGCAGCCCAATCCAAAGAAGAAAATCAGCAAAAGAAGTTTCCTAGAAGAACCAAGAAAGGAAGGAACCAAAACCTTGTTGCACAAGGATTACCTTTGCTGATTTGGACTAGGTTTTCTACCTAGGGTTTCTGCCGAATTTGCCTCTATATAAAGCCATGTTTTCCTACAGAAAAATTTGTCACATTCCAAAGTAAAAATCTAGCCAAAGCTCTACCTAAATTTCCCAAGAGTCCTATACAAAAACCTTAGCCAAAACCACCTCCACCACACCCAAAGTTCTTGCCGAACCTTGGTTCTTTTGCTGCCGACACTACTACTGCCGAGCAGCAGCCTCCAGCCGATCACCACAAGCCGCCGGATCCATACAAGACGAAGTCTACAAGATTTCTAATGTGTGATCCACTCCCTACTCTTGGTTATGTAATTTTTGTTGTAGCTATGTTAAACTTTGTCTATGAAGTTAGCATGAATTATTGGTTTCAAACTCTATGTCTATGTATTGTTTGGAGTGAAATTTGGTTTTATGATTTGTATGTTCAATTTGTTTTCTTTATCTTTAAGTGGTATTTGGATGTAAGAATACGGATTGCATGCTAAAGAGTAAGGAAAATATGTAATGAATTAGTAAATATGATAAACGGCAAAATATGTGTTGAATTGATTTTAGGGTTTTCTTGACTTGTTCTTTAAATTCGTGTGCTTAAAGATTGGTAGCCTATGTAAGTGCAATGCGTAGATTATTGATCTCATTAGCCGAAAATTTAATATGGATTAAGTAATCAATGAGTTACTTTGTTTCTGTTGTTTTTCACGAGGGTTAGAGTAATTTAAATGAACATGCTTGTTGATAAGAAGAGTGACGCCTTACTATATTGACTTGTTTCCAACTAAAGAAAAAGACTTTGTGCTTAATTACTTGTCATGTTTGTTTACGTCGGTTAGAATATTCAAAAATGACTAGTACAATTTTAAGGTTAGGCGGTTAGTCACTTAAAATACATGAGGAGTCTTAATCAATTAGTAGTGCCGGTTAGGAGCTAATTGGGTTGGGGTTAAGTTGAGTCTAGAACGCTTTAATACCTTGTCGTGAGTCATCTTTGCTTGTTTGTTATATGTTTTGATTGTTTTCGTGTTAGTGCTTTGTGGAAGAATGTCGACCAAACTTGTATATAGTAAATTAGGATTTTACTTTCGTGCCTAGATGTTAGAAGGCAGCTTTGCTGCCGATCACAATTCATCCCCCATGATTTCGTTTCTTGTTTGTATATATGTGAATAAAGTGACATTGTTTGTGTATATATATATATATATATATATGTGTGTGTGTGTGTGTGTGTGTTTGTGTTTTGTTTAACATTTTCATGTTTCAGGTACCCTTAATCCCCGGCTTAGAACGATCCCTACTTATTCCATACTACTAACGATTGTAGAGTTTATTATTGTGTGCGAGCTTAGGCACCCATCAATTTTTGGCGCCGTTGCCGGGGATTATAAAATCTTGATTTGTTTGAATGTTAGCTTTGTAAATTTTTGAAAATCTTTTTGAGTCTTTAAAGTTTTGAGGTATATTGGATAAAGCATGACCTTACCATGGGCTGCACAAGTCCATTGCACAGTTTGCTCCTCCGCTCCACGTACCTTGAATCTTTGATGTCGTGTATAGTTTGAAAAATTCTTGAAAATTTCGTGTAATGCCTTGAAAAATTTGTTGAAGTATAGCTTTGTATACTCTTGCATTTATTTGTTTTGTTCGTTTTGATGTGTTTTGTGTATGTGCAGGCCAGATTGAAAAGAAAAGTGCCGGAAATTCGAAAGTTCTGCTCAAACAGAAATCGGGCAGTGCAGTCAGTCGACTTTGGAAGGCCACCGTTTGCTGCTCACAAAACCTGGGAAAGTGAGCCATATGCCGTTGGAAAGGTCTCTGAGTCTACTTTCAGTAGGATTTTACAGAAGTAGATTTGGAGCTTCGAGCTATTCCCAGTTCCAATTTGAGTGAAGCAAGGTCAATCTGACGAAACAGAAAACTGGGCAGATCAATAGGTCCAATACAAGACCAAAGAAAGAGTACCTCTGCTGGTGCGATTGAGGCGAATTTTATACCATTGAAAAGCTCTATGTGTCTGCTACAAAATTTCTTTATAACAGTTTTGCATTCGGATAATGGAACACATCCAAATTATGGTCTTAAGAGAAACAGACAGATCTGCCCAGCAGCTGCCTACCCCTGCCAAGTATCCTGCCAAAGCTTCTGCTGATATGAAACCTTCCCACCCTGCCAAGAGAAGCCACCATGCAGCCTGCTTTCATCACGCCAAACCTGCCGAGAGCGGCCAGCCATACTAGCTGCAGCCCCAAACATCCTGACGAGCAAGCTGCTGCCACGCAGCCTATGCGTGCTGCTGCGCAGGGCGCTCCCGCTGCCCACATGCCCAGTCCTGCCGACGTATCGACGTGTCCGTATCCTTCCGTATCCAAGACGAATTCCAACACGTATCCAATCAAGTAGCCGTATCCGATACGCATGTCGATACGCCTGTGCTACTGTTGACCAAATCAGATACGGATACGGATACGCCATCTGATATGCTGCTGCCCCCGCTCCTGCTGTTGCCGAGTTGCTGCAGCATGTTCCTATTGCTGCCAAGATGCTGCACGCTGCCCCTGCACATTACACACTGCCAAGCAGCCCTGCCAAGACCCTGCGCACCCTGCTGCACGCTGCCGATGCTGCAGCCTGCTCCTGCGATGCTACTGCCCATGCGCGCCATGACACCAATGCAGCCCCTGCTGCTGCCGCAAGGCTGCTGCCCCAACTTCCAAGCACATGGCACGATGAATACACAAAACACGGTGAAAAGTCTAAGCAATGGACTATAAACACAAAGCGCTACTTGGGAGGCAACCCAAGTCGATCAAAGAAAAATGAAGGAGCCATCACCGAGAGTTTGTAATTTCCTAACCTTTCTCTTTTCCTTTGATTTGTGATGATATGTTGGTATATGTTAGTCGATTGCATGCTTAGGAAATTCGTTGATATAAACTTGTGCTTACATTGAGGATAATGTAATTTTCTAAGTGTGGGGTGGGATAACGTATTCCGTTTATGTTTTCGTGTGCTTAGTTAGAAAAGAAAAATTCAGAAAATTGTTCCACAAAAATAGAGTGTTTAAATTTGTTTGTTTCGAGTCTTAGGATGCCTCTAATATGTCAATGATGTTTTTCTCCTCTTTGCATACATGAATGATAGTTGTGCATACAATTAAAATTGTGAGTTTCATGGATTATGTGCATTGGTAGGAGCATGTAGGACTTGTTGATTAATTAAGCATGCATGTTTTAGCTAGTTTGTTTCCATAATAACCTATGTGAGCTTTAGAGCCAAATTGCTTTCTTCATGAGTGATAAATTGAAAATTTCGAGCATGCTAATATGTGAACCTCATTATTCTTTGCATATTCAATGGCTTTGTGCCATAGCTTTTTAATGAACTCTAGAATGCTAGAACTTACTCTTGTTGATTTTCAAAACGTGTTTAATCATAAAATACCTTGATTTTGAAAGTGATTGAAAAGATCTTTTAGGTTTACCACCATTGCCAAATAAAACATGTGCCTATTTGTGCCCGTCGTGGGACACCTTAGTAAACCCCTTTGAGCCTACGTTGAGCTTTTTTCTTTCATCACCCTTAAACACTTTCCATGAGCTTAGTATAGTGATGCATTTACCTTATGTGTCGGCAAAGCTTGATTTTTGAAGGCGTTTTCGCGTGAAGTGATGAAGAAGAACAAGTGTGGGGTAGACTTAGCTAAAAATTGTGAAAAATTGTATGTGAGCCGTGCCTATGAGAAAACAAAAGAAGAAAAATTGAAATCAGACAGAAAAGAAGAAAAAGAAAACTCAAGTCTGAAATAAAAGAAAAAGTGTAGGCACGGTTTCAAAAGAAAATTGCTAAATCTAGTCTAGAAAAGTGTGGTGAATTTGGAGTTTTGTTTATATGTGAAGGTCTACTATTGTTATATTTTGACCTTTGTTCATATTCACTATGTTTTGGGGAAGTAAAGAATGAAGTATGGGTCCAACAAGAAGAAATTCGACCCTTGGTGAGAAGACATAAGGAGATTTGAGCTTTGCTAAAGTACACGGTGACGTTTTGAGCCTCCTTATCCAAATATCGAATACCTCTTAACCTAGCCCCATTACATCCCTTTTATTGATCTTTTCATGATTCTTAAGATGGTTAAATTTGATTGTGGAGATTATCTCAAGAGTAAGCATATGGTTTTGGTTCATTGGTGCACATAGTTGTTACATGAGGTTTTTCCATAAAATTTATTCACAAAGTGCTTTCGTTTATTTGACATATGCAAGTTACTCATCGTAATTCATTATCTTTCACTTGCATATACTATCGAGTGAATATTTCATGCTTCGAGTGAAAAGAAGAGAGTATGCCTAGTGAGGAGGATTGAACTAGCTTAACATGTCTACATGCTTACTTTTGTTCTTATATGTTCTTATTGATGTTACATGTTCATGAAGCTCGGAATTTTCGTGTCTAGCATTCTCATGCATTAACTTGAAAGCTATGTGTACATACGAGCCTGAGACAAATTTATAGGGGCAATAGTAGTTTGAGTCTTAGTTTAATTTAGTTTGCTAAGGGACTAGCAAAGGATAAGTGTGAGGTAGTTGATAGGAGCACAATATGCGACGATATTAATGTGTTTACGCCCTCGGTTATGCTTTGTTTAACTCTTATTTATCTAAGATAGAGTCATAATTTAGTTTAGTGTCATTTCGGAAGAGTTTTGTAAAAATGTGCTTAATTGTCAGAAAAACGACGAAGTATAGAAATCTGAGGAAAAAGTGCAAAATATGTTGTTTTCGAGATTTTGTGGGCTGTGTTTGACTGACCTATTCTTATCCAACTTTGCTGAAATTTGGTATGCATGTTATTGGCTTGCTAATGGGTTTTGTGTCAAAAATGCAGATCAATCGGAGTTCAGGAAGTCACTCAAAAGATGGCTGCAACTTGGCAGTCCGAGCAAAGATCACCAGGGACTTCCAGGATTTTTCCTGGGACTGTGTCCCAACTTCAAAAATTCATTTCCGACGTTTCACAAGGAATTTGATCAACCCCTTTTATATGGAGGAAGTTCTATGTGTCTAGTTTATCTGAGACTTGGAATCGCATAAATTGAAGCTCTAAGGAGGGAGTTATGCCAGATTTACTGAAGCAAGGTTACTGCCCTACCGAGAAAACCAAGCATTCTGCCGGTTTGAGCATTGAGGCCGATTGGGGTGTAACCATGGACCAAAGTTCATCATGAAGAGTTGCTGAGTTCACAAGTGATGTCCATGAAGCATTGCAGCCCAATCCAAAGAAGAAAATCAGTAAAAGAAGTTTCCTACAAGAACCAAGAAACGAAGGAACCAAAACCTTGTTGCACAAGGATTACCTTTGCTGATTTGGACTAGGTTTTCTACCTAGGGTTTCTGTCGAATTTGCCTCTATATAAAGCCATGTTTTCCTATAGAAAAACTTGTGACATTCCAAAGCAAAAATCTAGCCAAAGCTCTACCTAAATTTCCCAAGAGTCCTATACAAAAACCTTAGCCAAAACCACCTCCACCACACCCAAAGTTCTTGCCAAACCTTGGTTCTTTTGCTGCCGACACTACTACTGCCGAGTATGGCCGACGATATAGTAAACTATAGCCGACGAAATTCGCTG
The DNA here is from genome assembly GCA_963682095.1 of Potentilla sterilis. Taxonomy (NCBI): domain Eukaryota; kingdom Viridiplantae; phylum Streptophyta; class Magnoliopsida; order Rosales; family Rosaceae; genus Potentilla; species Potentilla sterilis. Next base: position 27,930,614 of record OY821762.1, on the reverse strand, counting down.
GCTATTTGTTCTGAAATATAGCCGACGATTTCATCTATTTCGTTGGTTATTTCGTCGGAATATATTAATATTTTAATAGGCATTAATTAGTTATAGCCGACGAAATAATGTCATTTTCGTCGGCTATAATGGTTATAGCCGACGAAATTTGGTAAATTTCGTCGGCTATAGCACTTATAGCTGACGAAATAATGCCAATATCGTCGGCTATTCTTACATTTTGGGGAAAAAAAATTAAATTAATTTCTAAATTACCATTCCAAGCAATCTGCAATTCACAATGACAATCCATGCATTTACACCAACAAGAAACACGTCTAAATGACTTATTATTTAATTTGTTCCAATATACATAAAATATAACCCTAATCATCACCTAAAGCACTAAAGTCCACCACGTCATCCCCAGCATCCTGCTCTCCATCATGCTCGTCATCCTGCTGAACGAACTCGGGAGGTTGTAGCATTGGAGGTTCAACTAACGGCTGAAACGGGGGCAGGGGTTCAAGGCCTTGTTGTTGTGCCACGAACATATCATACCACCAGTTTTGTTGGCCGGCGTAGTTGTGTCGCCGAATTCTCTCGCATTCAGCATGACAACTGGACATATCCAAATGATACTGCTGTGTTCTGCGGTGTTGCTCCTGTGATCTCTGGGACTCGACCGCCAATCTTGCATTTTCTTCTGCCAACCTCTGCATTTCCCCCTTCATCTGTTGGGTGTCCCCGCCTCCCCTCTTTTGAGCTCCCTTAGTGGTCTTCAGGAGCTCTATTCCAGAACTTCCCAAACCCCGGCAGTAGTATTGGTTTGACCGGTCTGGGAAGGCTGCGTCGAACATCCTCGCTGCCGTTTGGATATTCGATCAGTCCACCTGGCGCAGGGCTTCTTGTAGATCTGCCTCTGAAATGTTCGATTGTGTCTCCCGAACTACTTGCTGCAACACTTCTTCTTCGGCCCGGTTCAGCCTCTCCTAATTGAACGGAAAAAAAAATTAATATTCTAACAAATATATAATTAAGTAAAATTAATAATTAAAATTTTAAAATCGTAATCAACGACTTACGAGCTGTTCTGTCGCTTGTGGATAAGCCTTCTTGAACGTCTCCACGTACGGGTTGCTATCAGGATGATCTCTAAGCGCCTCCTCCTGATATTGTGCAAATGGCCTAGAACCACCATGATGGGGGGTTGTGTTACGGCGGCGGTTCGCAGAGTTTATCCGAGACCGTTCCTTCAAATAAATAATAAAATATTAGAAAAATGCATAAAAAAATATTAGTGTAATAATTATAAAATAATTAAACTAATAATTAAAATTTTAACAAAATAAACATTTATAGTTAAGTTTAGTATTTACCTGCATAAGTGGGTTGTTGAAGTCTACTGTTATCAAGACTTGGTAAAGCTTAATTCGATTGTGGAATTGTGATTTTGGAATGTTGATTTGAAGCAAGTGTGGGGTAAACTTATCCAATTGCATAAATATATATATATATATATATATATATATATATATATATATATATATTTTTGCCGAAACAAAAAGAAAAAGAAAAGATTCAGACACAAAAGAAAATTTTTGATCCGAAAGAAAAAGAAAAGAAAGAAAATTTTCGGCAAACAAAAGAAAAGAAAAGCATGGATTGAGTTCTTTATTGTGAATTTGGAGTTTGTGTAGTATTTGAAGGTCTACCATTGTTATACTTGACCTTTGTCCGTTTTCACATAGTTTGGGGAAGGAAAATAATGAAGTTTGGGTCCAACATGATAAAATTTGACCCATATAATGAAGTCATAAGGAGTATTGAGCTTTGCTAAGTCTTGGTGACATTTTATCACCACTATCCTAAATGAGAATTCCTTATGCCTAACCCCATTATCACCTCTATGATATTTTCATGATTCTTAAGATTGGTAAACTTTGATTGTGGAGATTTTCTCAAGAGTAAGCATATGGTTTTGGTCTATTTGTGCACATAATTGTTATATGAGATTTTTCTGAAAATATTATTCACAAAATGCTTTTATTTGATGAAATATGCAAGCTATTTGCTGCCTTACAATCTGTTCACTTGCATATACTTTGAGTGAATATTGCCATATCATGTGTGAAAGGAAGAGAGTATGCTTAGTGAGGAGGATTAAATCAATTTAACATGTTTACATGCTTATTTTTCTCACTTCTGACTTATTCATCCTATGAAATATATCTATGACACTTGGAATTTATGTTCTTACATTAGAATGCTTAAATTTGAAAGTTATGTATTTAAAAGATCCTGAGACAATCATTTAGGGGCAACAGTAGTTGTAGTAGAGTCTTGTAACTTGTTTTGCTAAGGGACTAGCAAAAGCTAAGTGTGGGATAGTTGATAATAGCATAATATGTGACGTTCTTAATATGTTTTTTTCCTCATTTATCTAATGCTTAACCCTTATTGTTGTAATATAGAGTCATATAATTGAGTCATGGGTTTTGGTTGAGTTATATGTGAGAATGTGCTAAATATAGAAGAAAAAGCAGAAAAATTGTCAAAAGCCGAATTGCAAGTTTTAGAGATAATTTGTTGAATCTGTAAAATATAAACTTTGTTTTTGATGAATTTTTCTTCTCTCATATACAGTTGAGATATTAAGGATTGAGCATGGGAATGAGTCACTGAATTTGAAGCAAAATAAGATGCCAAGAATGGAATGTTCTAATCGGATGCAAATCCAGAAAGTTCAGAAGATTTCAGTGCACATCACCCAACTTCCCGAATTTATTCTGGACGATTTACAAGAAACTAGGAGACGAATCATATATTCTTAGAAAGCTCTATGAGTCTAGTTTCTAATTCAATTGGAATCGCAGCAAAAGCTCTCTTGAGGAAGGAGTTATGCCGGTCGGAACATACGAAGGTCAATCTGCCGAGAAGGAAAACCTATTTCTTGCCGAAAGACAAAAGCTTTCCCAATCCACCAAGGAGGACTTTCGGTTGCTTCATGGATTATTTATCCAACAAGGGATGAGCTGAGTCCATCAAGAAGTCTATCAAGCAATGATCCATGAAGAAAATCGGAAGAGATAATTCAGAAAAAGAGGAAGAAAATCGCAGCAAATCCTGATTAATTTCGGCAAAATTCCTGTGCACGTCATCCAACTTCCACGGACTCTCCTGGACAACTCACTTCGAACTAGATGACATGCCATATATGGATAGAAAGATACGGGAGTCTAGTTTCCAACTCAATTAGAAACGTCAATAGCTATTTTCTATTTTCTAGAGAGAGATATTCTGTAATCGTCACTCGAAGATCAAATCTGCCAGTAGGATAAGTTTAAGAAAAATTAGGTTTTGTGAACCCTAGTTGCTGCAGAACCCCTCACCCTTTGTTCTCCTATATATAGCACGGTTTTATACAGAAAATAGGATCTCTTCTCTCTCACTTACTAAGCCAAAACTCTGTCAAAATAGCACCACACTTCCAAAGAGAAATACAGGCCGATTCCACCATCATTGTCCATCAAGATCGCACCATCTCGTCTACCGAATCCACACCATTGCTGAAGCTTCTTCAAGGTTCTTCAAAGTGTGATTCACTCATCTATCATGACTTGTATTTTTCTGAATAATTACTTAACTTTGTCTATGAAGTTTGTAAGGATTTGTGGATGTTTTGTTGGTTTTATTAATTTTACTTTAGACTTCCGAAATTCTGTTATGTGTTTTGATTTTCTATTTGTTTAATTTCTGAACATAGCATGTAACGAATTAATCAGGGTTTTAATGTATTAAAATCGCATGCAATGTTGTTCATATTTTGGTTTATTTTCTGAATTCATATGCATATAAATCGATGCATGAGGGCAGCCATGGCCATGACCTCTCCTTGTATAATTGGTTTCACTTGCCGAATACCACATGAGGTTTATTATACGCGAAGTTGATTGATCTTGTGTTGATTCTTTCGGCTAGAGTAATTCTGAAAATTTACATATCGATGTGAGATGAGGTGACGCCATACTTGCTAACATGTCTCAAATTCGACTCATTGTGTTTCTTGGTTTAATTTCTATGCGAAGTGTTTTTAAACTAATTAGCATTATGTTTAGGATCAAGTGCGAAGATGGTTCTAAATAATTGTGGAGTTTTGAATAATTAGAATAATCGCGAAGGCTCTAATTAAATTGGAACTAAAATTGGATTAGTGAGCATGCCAATTTGATACTTTGATCCCTTGTGCGATTTGTTATGTGTTATGTGAGTTTTGTGTGATGTGATATGTGTGAAAGATAATGATCATGTGTATATAGTTAATTTAGGTTTTTATTTTTCTGTTTTTATTTCGTAAATGTCTTATTCTATATGATCCAATGTTTATAACCCCCATTGATTGTGTAATACTTCTTGTGATTGAACACCCTTTATATATTCCCCGGATTGAACGATCCATACTTATCCATACTAACGATGATATTTTGCAGGATAATAAATTAGTGTGAGTTTCGACTTCCATCAATTTTTGACGCTGTTGCCGGGGAAATTAAATGTTTTGATTCATGGAGTGTTACTAGTACGAACTAGGATTCCTAGTCCGATTTTGATAATCATTAAGGCATTCAAAAGTGCGATTTTCTATCATAAACATGAACGGTTAAGTTTTGACAAAATGCAGTCTGTCCATTTATTTTAAGTTTTTTTTTTTTTTGAGGAGAATATATAACTTCATTGACTAAACGTCATTACAATCAGCATTTATCAACTCAAGAACAAAAGGAGGAGGGAATAAAGTAAACTCACTAAGCCCTGAATTCAAGGCATCAGTTGCCAAACTATGAGCAACTCTATTAGCTTCCCGGCGGACATATAGAACTCGTACTGATGTAACCTGCAGTAACATCTCTCTAAGATCATCCATTAGAAAACCTAGATCTGACCAATTGAGAGCCCTGCTCCTCAAAGCATCCGCTAAGACTTGGTAATCCGTTTCAATAATAAGAGGCGAAAAACCAACCTGCAATGCCAGTTGAACCCCTTCTATGAGAGCCAGGAGTTCCCCACGTCTAGCCGAACTGGAAGCCGATATATGGCGACGAAAAGAAACATGCTTTCTAGGTGACAAAGCTAGCTAACACATTTAGTAGGCATAAAGAGTAGGAACCCATAGATTCAAACATACATCAATCATCAATTTAAGGAAATTACATTGTTTGCTCATATCCACTACTCACACACATGAGTATATACATAAAAGCCTTACAAAAGTAATACATCATGAAAGCAAAGAGAAGGTGATAATGAACGACAATACCCATGAGCTTCCTACATGTAAACAAAGAGGGTGTGAAGTTTCAAAGTATAATATTTTCGGTTTTCTCAAACCCAAAACACTATACAAATGGATACACCAAGGGAAATTAAGAACAAGGCTTCATGGATCCACCCACAAGTGTGATTGATCAAGGGGTCTAGAACTTCCGGTTTTGGTTATCAACCAAAGATGCTACACCCCTCTCTCTACACAAGGGCTAAACTATGCTAACTAAACTAACTAAAAGATGAAGAGCTATGAAAAATGGAGAAGAAATGAGGGGAGAGAGAGCTTCTTTTCGTCCAAAATGAGAGAGGAGGTTATAAATAGGCCTAAAGTGGTGAATGGAGAGTGGAGATGCAAGAAAATGAAGGGCTAGATGTTATGGACAAAGATGGGAGCACAAATTGTGGATCTAGTCTTTATAAAATGACAAAAAACCTTAAAGATATTTTGATGGAGAAGGAAAAAGAAAGGACACTCTTGATATTTGGCCATAAGGACAAGGGGACAAGGTCAACATCAAAGGGATAAAGCCAAAAATGTCACTTTCACTTGTCTTCTTCTCATTTGAATTTAAATCAACAAGTCTTTTTCCCTCTAATGCTCCTTCACTTGAATATCAGCCATCACCATCTTCTGACCGCCGGAGTTTGACTGGAATTCTGCCCGTTGACCGGTGTTGACCGGTCAAATTCGTCTTTTAGTGTATTTTCCGGTTTTTCTCCTTTAGCTTCGATTCTTCACCCTGTTTCTTCAATATGTGCTAGATCCACATTTTTAATTCGTTTCCGATCTTAAGCTCATTTTCCTAGCATGAATAGGAAACATAATAAGAAATAGATAAAACACCAAATGATATAGAAAAAGAATAAGAATAAGGCAACAATTACTATGAAAATATTGACCTAACAACAATGAAATTCAGATTTTGCCAGATTTTGTCTGATAAGGCAACAATTACTAGGTAAATATTCTTTTGAGTATTTCGATTGAGGTAGAATGATATGCTTGTCATTCTAATATTGTTGTTCTTTTATTTGCTAGATGTATTACTTTTGATGGAATTATTTCTAAGTACATTGTACCTGCAAAACAACTTCATAAACATATATTACCCTTCTTGTGTCATCGTTAGTATAAGACAAGTAGGGATCGTTCAATCCGGGAAAATCAAGGGCTTTCAATCACATAAAGCATTACAAAATCATATTGGGAGTATTGAAATTTATATTGTATCCTACTGAATTTTACGAAAAATAAAACTTAAATTATTATTTACACATGATCAACATCTTTCACACATAACACATCACACAAAACTCACATAACATGTAACAAAATCGAATAAAGAATCATGACAACAAATCGGCAAGCTTTCAAGGTTAATTTTAGTTCTAATTTAATTAAAGCCTGGTTATTCTAATCATCAAAACTCCTCAATTATTTAGAACCAGCTTCGTGCGTAATCCTAAACATAGTGCTAATCAGTTTAAAGACACTTCGTGTAGAAATTAAATCAAGAAACACATAAGCACAATGAGTCGAATTGGAAACATGCAACAAGTATGGTGTCACCTCACCTTTCTTCACCATGCATATTTTCAGAATTACTCTATCCCTTAGAATAAATACAAGATAAATCAACTTCATGTATAATCTACCTTATATTATATTCGGCATATGAAGTTATCACATAAAGAGAAGCCACGGCCTAGGCAGCCCTAAAGTGCATCACTTTTGTGCATACGAATTCAAAAAATTAACCAAAATACAAACCCTGATTACCTGCGAAATTGCTGCCCCAAAACCCTAATTAATTTTGAAACATGCTTAGAATAAAAATCAGAAATTACACAACCAAATAACAAATTCGGAAGTCTAAATTCAAATTAATAAAACCAAATAGGCATCCACAAATCCTTACAAACTTCATAGACAAAGTATTATATTTATACAGAAAAATATAAGCCATGGAAGAAGAGTGAATCACACTTTGTAGAAACCTTGATTGAATCTCGGCAAAGATGTGGATTCGATGGAAGTATGGTGCGATTTTAGGATGGTGGTGATAGGGGGATCGGCTGATATTTTTCTTTGGTATTTGTGGTGCTATTTTGACAGAGTTTCGGTTTCGTGAAAGTGAGAGAGAGAGAGAAGATGATTTTCTGTGTAAAAATTGTGCTATATATAGGAGCACAAGAGAAAAGAATTCGGCCAAGAAAACCAAGAATCCGATTTTATCTTCTTCTCTATTCTTGTTCGGCAAGGCTTGCATTTTTCTTTGATAATGTTGCCGAAATATCTTTGCATAATTGCTGAATAATTCTTGGAATATCTCTTCACTTATCTTTGATTTTATTCAGCAATTATATCTTGAATAGATGTTGCAATTCCATCGAAGTTCGTTTGCGCATTGTCTTCGGTCGGCCAAGCTTCTAGGAGAAGCTCCTTTGATCCGTGCAGCCTTGTGAGCTGTCTTGAAATCTCCTAGTCCTTCTTCTACTCCTTGAGAACTCACGGCAAGAATGGCATGTGCAAGCATGCTCGGCAGTCTTATCTTGTGCTTCAAGCTTTGTAAACTCATGGCATGAAGGCATGTGCAAGACATGCTTCTCTTTTCCTATTTTTTTTTATTTTTCTTTAATGGATCATTGGCTTGGCTGCATGGAATCTTGATAGACTTGGCTCACCCTTTGTTGGATAAATAATCCATGAAGCAGCTGCAAGTTTTCCTTGTTGGACAGGAAAAGCCTTTGTCTTTCGGCAGGAAATAGGTTTTTCTTTTCGGCAGCTTGACCTTTCTATATAGTGACCGACATAACTTCTTCCTCAGGAAAGCTTTTGCTATGATTCAAAATTTATTAGAAATTAGACTTATAGAGCTTTCCGTGCATATATGGCTTGCCTTCTAGTTCCTTGTAAATAGTTCTGGCGAAACTCTGGAAGTTGAGTAATGTGCACAGGATTTTACTAAACTTTCTGGGTTTGCATCCGATGAGTACTTGTAATTCCTAGTATCTTGTTTTGCTCCAATTGCTATGACTCCTTTCATTGCTCAGTCCTCAACATGTCAACTACATATGAGAGAAGAAAAATTCATTAAAAACATAGTCTAGGTTTTACAGATTCAGCAAAATATCTCTGAGACTTGTAATTCAGCTTTTGATAATTTTTCTGCCTTTTTTCTTCTATTTTTAGCACGTTCTCAATATAACTCAACCAAAACTCATGACTCAATTACATTACTCTATATTACGATAATAAGGGTTAAGCATTAGATAAATGGAGGTAAAAACATTTTTAGAACGTCGCATTTTATGCTCCTATCCACTTTACATCGTAATAGTGCTATTTTCGAACCATGTATTACTTCACATCGTAATAGGGAATAAAAGCGAATAATATTCAATGCTTGAGAATAGAATCTGAAATTTATAAATAAGCCAATGGTAATCAAATCAAAGTCTTGGGCATCAAAATCCATTTCAACAAATCATTATTGAAATAAACTTTAAAACTAGAACAATAGTCTAATTAAAATAAGGCATGCCGCCTTTTTATGGCATTCTTGGAAAAGTGAAACAGATCAATCATCAAAGTCTGAAGCAGCCATAGACTGGGCAGGGTTCATATTCCCATTGAAGTATGCAATTGTGAGGTTGACATCAGTGTCATCGCCTCTATCTTCCATATAGTGAGCCTCTTGGTTTTTTTTAGACTCCCTATACCTCTTGTAATTAGCTACTACTATGTTATTTGCTTGGCAGTTCTTATACTAATGCTCAGTAGCTCCACACCTATAAGGTTCATTTCCAACTCTCTCCCTTTTGACTGGAGGGTACTTGGGTGCTCTTTGCATTTTGGTCTTAGCACCACCATGGCCACTAGGACCAGCACCACTTTCTCTGCGCTATACATTAGGAGGGCCTCCACGGCCTATCTCACGGCCCATACTACGGCCCATATATGCCCTTTCACGTGGTGCATTGTGTCTACATGGGTAGGGCTCAGCACGTCCAAACTCATTTTCTTTAGGGTACTTTCCACTTTTTATTTTGCCATAGTTAACCTCATAATTTTCTTTGTCCCAACAGGCCTGGCATTATTGTTTACAAGAACTTGATCATGCTGCTCAGCCACTTGCAGCATGTTAATCAATTTGTTGAATGTTGTGATATTTTTCTTATCATACTTCAGCCTATACTAGTTCGCTAGTATAAGTGCTGAAGAAGGAAAAGTGTAAAAATTATTTTGGATCATATCATTTTCTGTGAGTTCCTTGCCATAGAAATTGAGACGTGCTTTAAAACGCAACATTTCTTTAATAAATTCATTAATCCTTTTGTAGTCAAGTAAGCGGATTTTATTCTACTGAGCATTAAGTTCTGGGAGTAAAGTCTCATAAATGTTCCCAAAACGTACCTTGAAGGTATCCCACAGTTCTTTGGGTGTTTTTAATTAAAGGTACTCCCAGCGTAAGCTAGGGTCAATATGTCGCTTCAAAAACATTAGGGCGTTTGCTTTAACTTTTGCATACGGTACTTCGTCCTTAAGGTCGGTCGAGGGTGTGAAGGTGGAAGTATAGTCATTTCCAATAAAGGCAGTTTCCACATCTGAAACCCAACGGTGGTACTCAATTCCTTCTGAATCCAGTATTTCAAATTCGGGTCGAGTTGGATTAGTCATCTACATATACAAAAGTGAATGATATATTAATTATGTAGTCATAAGACATCCACAAAAATTAATTTTCAAGAATGTGAATTGGATTTTGAGACCATAATTCATAGTGGTCCCACATTTTCGATGCTTTGTGAAAATTAGTTTATCACATGTTTTGTGAAATTACTTTATTATGGCATTATATTTGACATATAATATTCGAAAATATTTCAATATTTAATACCAAAATATATATAGCATGCTTGATAATTTAATTTTTAAAAAAATGTAGCACACGATATTCAGATATAAAAATAATGTCACATTAATTTCAAAATAACATATAAATGAAAAATATTGTCTATATAAAATTTAATGCTTAATTTACCACAAAGATATATTTCACATTTATAATTAGTTTCATTAAACAATCATATTTCACATTTATAGTTAGTTTCATTAAACAGTAAAAAAAAAATAAGTTTTTTTTTTCACCACGGTAAGTTTCAAAAACTAACCTTAATTTACAAAAAATAGTAAATATCTGTTTCCTGCTCGTGGGTCGGGTCGAGCTGCAACCGGGTCTATCGGGTCAGGTCGAGCTACAAACGGGTCTGATTTCCGAGCCGGGCAGCGAATCAGGTCGAGGCGGAATTTTGGGTCGTTTCTGCAGTGCGATCCGGGTGCTTTTTGCAGCGCAACAGGGGCATCGTTAGGGCGATTGGGTGGAGCTGTCTGATCTGGTCCGGTCTGGAGTCGTTGCGAGGCACAGGAGGAGAGGCGATCGCGAGGCACAGACGCTAGACGATCAGAGGCGAGGCGATCGCGAGGCGATGGAAGGCGAAGCAGTTCGATTGGAGGTCGACGCTCCAGGCTGCTGGGTCGAGGCAGCGGTGGCGAGGCAGAGGTGGTCCATCTGGATTGAGGTCGAGATCGGGAGGGCGGCCGAGGTCGATGGGTGCCCAGATCAATTTGGGACTGAGTTAACACAGGTATGCAGGGATCGGGTCATGCACAGGCAGTGGCTTCGATCTGGGCTCAATCTGGGCTCGAGATCAAAGTTGCTGGTGCGGGTGACCTGGGTTCGAAGACGACCGGATCAGAGAGCCTCGGGTTCGGCTGGAGTGTCGTCGGCCAAGGCTGGGGTGAGAATCTGATTGGTGCAGGCCAAGCTATGCTAGGCTGGGTGGTTACGGGGCTACTGCTAGCGGGTTGCATCACCTATCTAATATCATGTGCATATTTGTGATGCTTCCTACTCCCAAGAATAGGAGGTCAAGTTTTAGTGTAGAGGGAAAAAGTAAGAGTATCGTACCCAAGGGATTGAGTAACTCTACCCTAACTAGATTACCGCGAAATTAAACCTAGAAAACACATGCATCTACCTATTTACAATTCCCAACCTTAGCCCTTTGGAAACTAAAGGTCATGGGGATGGTATTAACAAGTGGTAGTGAATCGGCTATGTTGATTTTTACTAAATTAGCCTAATATAAACAAAAAGCAAACTAAACTAACAAGTGTAGAGACTAGATCAATGAGAGGAATAAAGACTTATATGTAACCCATAATTGATGTGAAAACATGTTTGACAAACATCCCTCTAGTGCTTTGGTTAAGCTACCAAGAAACTAACTAATCATGCAATTTAACAAAGTCTTTTGGAACCAAGTTAAATCACACAACCTTAATCCCAATTATATTACTTTATAATACAAGTGGGTTATGTACCGCAAGTCTAACTCTCCCTTAGAGCAATTAAACTCACGACACAAGCATTAAGTTCAAAGTATGAAATCCAAGCAACTTCATATTTCTCGTAAGAAATATTAAGCCTCATGCTCACGAATTCAAGAAGTTGTTAATTTCATGTTCCGATTAATTACTTACCTAAACATGCTTTCTAGGTGACAAAGCTAGCTAACACATTTAGCATAAAGAGTTGGAACTCATTGATTCAAACATGCATCAATCATCAATTTAAGAAAATTACATTGTTTGCCCATATCCACTACTCATACACATGGGCATATACATAAAAACCTTATAAAAGTAATACATCATGAAAGCAAAGAGGGGTGAGAAAGAACCACAATACCCATGAGCTTCCTTCATGTAAACAAAGAGGGTGTGAAGTTTCAAAGTATAGTATTTTCGGTTTTCTCAAACCCAAAACACTATACAAATCTACATACACAAAGGGAAATTAAGAATAAGGCTTCATGGATCCACCCACAAGTGTGATTGATCAAGGGGTCTAGAACTTCCGGTTTTGGTTATCAACCAAAGATGCTACACCCCTCTCTCTACACAAGGGCTAAACTATGCTAACTAAACTAACTAAAAGATGAAGAGCTATGAAAAATGGAGAAGAAATGAGGGGAAAGAGAGCTTCTTTTCGTCCAAAATGAGAGAGGAGGTTATAAATAGGCCTAAAGTGGTGAATGGAGGGTGGAGATGCAAGAAAATGAAGGGCTAGATGTTATGGACAAAGATGGAAGCACAAATTGTGGATCTAGTCTTTATAAAATGACAAAAAACCTTAAAGATATTTTGATGGAGAAGGAAAAAGAAAGGGCACTCCTGATATTTGGCCATAAGGACAAGAGGACAAGGTCAACATCAAAGGGATAAAGCCAAAAATGTCACTTTCACTTGTCTTCTTCTCATTTGAATTTAAATCAACAAGTCTTTTTCCCTCCAATGCTCCTTCACTTGAATATCAGCCATCACCATCTTCCGACCGCCGGAGTTTGACTGGAATTCTGCCCGTTGACCGGTGTTGACCGGTCAAATTCGTCTTTTAGTGTATTTTCCGGTTTTTCTCGTTTGGCTTCGATTCTTCACCCGATTTCTTCAATATGTGCTAAATCCACCCTTTTGTTTCGTTTCCGATCTTAAGCTCATTTTCCTAACATGAATAGGAAACGTAATAAGAAATAGATAAAACACCAAAGGATATAACAAAATAATAAAATTAAAGCAATAATTATTAGGTAAATATTGACCTAACAAGTTCCAATACTGTTACACAAAAATGTTTAAGACGTACTCGTGGAGATCGAAAATGGCGTACCTCTAGATAGTTAATGCTTGGTATTATAATGCCACGGACTTGGTTATTGGCTTATTATACCATGTTGTAGTATTGAACAAGTGAAGCTGCATGTGTTTATAATTTTAAGGAATTAGTGAATTAATGCAACACATCTTTTCCCAAAACCGACAGAAGACCGTCTTCTCATCCAATGACCTCCTCTTCTCTTCGTCACCGTCATCGCCCAACCACCACCGCCTTCGAGCCAAGTCGTCGATCGTCATCTACAGTTAGTACGGTTCAAAATAGGATTCAGAAATCCAGAAAAATATGCAATTCCTTTCAAAGATGACCAAGATTTGCAATTCCAAAATAATGTGGAAAAACCAATTAATCGCTCACAGTCCCAAATAAACCTTCACAAACGTGAAGGATCAAACAACGAACGAAAACCTTTTCAAATCGATCAAACCATAATTAACATTGGGATCAGATTTGGAAAAGAAAAACCATAGTTTCGATTAATTGCAAAAGTGGGTGGCTGGTTGCAATTTTTTGTTTCTTAGAAAATGGGGATGGAGATTATGGCAAGGGCACCACAGTAGATAGAGAGAGAAGAGGAGGTGATTGAGAAAGATGTCTTCTGTGCGGGAAAGATGAACTGATGAAGTTTGGGTATTGGTAAAGAAAAAGATCGAGTTTATGTAATTAAAAATTGATTAAACAGCTATAAGATAATGTATTTTATCTAAATCTGCTAATCAGGTGAACGAGACTTTTTAAAACACACTACCAGAAAAAAGAGCATTACCGACGAAAAAAAAAAAACGGCCGACGATATACTTTTTTCGTCGGCTATTCCCAAGAATGGCCGACGATTTTTTATTTCGTCGCTAAAAATAAAAAATCGTCGGCTATTCCACCAGAATGGCCGACGATTTTATCTTTCGTCCCTAAAAAATATTTTTCGTCGGCTATACCCCTAGAATGACCGACGATTTGGATTTTCGTCGGCCTTTCTCTAAAACATTAGCCGACAAAAAATTTTGAAAGTTTGGCCGACGAAATTGTAATTTTCGTCTGCTATAAGTCTTTATATTTTCAGATCTGGACAGAAGCTGCTCATTTAAAAAAAAAACGAAAAAAAACGGGAGAAAGAGTGAAAAATCTGTGGGTATTGTTGAAATCCGTCCTCTCTTACATTGTGGAGCTATATATAGGTACGTATATGTGTATATATGTTGATTTTGAGTTTTAGTTGAGTTGATTTTGAGTTTTAGTGATTTTGATATAGTAAGTGATTTTTTGTTTTGTTGTTGTTTTAGTGTTAGAATGTATGTATATATGTTGATTTTGAGTTGTAGTTGAGTTGATTTTTAGTTAGAGTTTAATTATGTGTTTTAATTTGATGTTATTTTAATTAGTGTTAAAATATATATATATATATATATATATATATATATATATGTTAATTAATGGTTGTTGATAGTGTAATGAACTTAAATAATGGTTGTTAATTAATGGTATATATATATATGAGTTGATGTTGATAATAATATATATTGTAATATATATGTGTTAATTAATTTATTATTAATTAAAGTTATACATATATATTATTATCAGGCTATATATGGATCGAGATAAGAATTGGATTTCGCTTCCAAGGCATGACCGACGATACACTACAGGAGTTGTGGATTTTTTGCAGTTCGTCGAGGAAAATGCAAACGGGAGTGAATACCATTATTGCCCGTGCAAGAAATGTAAGTGTCGCAGTGATATGTGTCGATTACCGATTAGGACAGTATGGGAGCACCTAAAGAGTAATGGGTTTTGGCCGAAGTACAAACGTTGGATATATCACAGTGAGCCATCATTAGATGGATCGCATGATCATGGCATGGGCAGTTTTTTTAGGCGGACAGTAGTAGTACATCCAACGATCCAACAATGGCATTCGTCAACGACGTGTTTCCTTTTGAAAGCGGTGTACGTGGGGAACAATATATGCATGACCCGGTGTAGCCATTCCCACAAGTTGTCAACACTGCTGCCTTTGACAAGTACAGCAAACTGATTGCTTTGCAACAGACCCCTGTGTGTTCAAGTTCTGAGAAGACAGTTCTTCAAAGTGTGATGGAGGTAATGAGGATTAAAGTCGAGACAAAATCGAGCATCAGGCAAGTGGATGAATATCTACAGTACACTTCTTCGTTGTTGGAGGAGGGTCATCGTAATCCTACCAATCACCGTAAGGTCCGAAGTATCCTCAAAGATCTAGGGCTTTCCTACATTAAGATCCATGCATGCGCATTTGACTGCGTTCTCTTCTGGGGTAAAGATGCAGAAGAAAATGACCTTGCTAGCCTTGACGCATGTCCGATATGTCACTCTGACCTATATAAGTTTACGGGAGCAGGCAATAGGAAATCTGTGAAAGTGCTTCGGTATTTTCCGTTGAGAGATAGGCTTGAGTGGTTATACATGTCAGAAACTACCGCAAAAGCTATGAGATGGCACGGTGAGCGGGACGCGGGAGACGCAGATATCATGACACACATCTCTAACGGAGCGGCTTGGAAGCATATAAACAATGAGTTTCCTCATTTTGCGTCAGATGTCAGAAACGTCAGGCTCGGGCTCTCAACCGACGGGTTCAACCCTTTCGGCACCATGAGTCTTTCATACAGTATATGGCCGGTGGTTTTGGTACCTTACAACCTTCCTCCGTAGATGTGCATGAAGAAGGAATATAATATGTTGACGTTGTTGATTCCGGGGCCTGGTTACCCAGGGAAATGTCTCGATGTGTATATGAGACCATTGATTGAAGAGCTTAAGGTATTGTGGGACGTTGGTCATCCCACTTTTGACAAGTACAAGCAGGAGACGTTCCAGATGCATGCCATGGTTATTGGTACCATCAGTGATTTTCCTGCTTATGGGATGTTGTCGGGCAGCGTTGTTAGGAGATACAAGGCTTGCCCAGAGTGCCTCAGCGATTATGGGAGCACCCCTCATTGCAACAAGATATGCCGAATTGGTCATCGTGTGTTCCTTCCGGCGGATCACCACTGGCGTTACGAGTCCGCCGCATTAGATGGAACCGAAGAACATGGTGGTCCTCTCAGAAGATGGACGGGAAGAGAAATTTTAGCAGTTCTTAATGAGTACGATTTTGGGCCCCTCAGCAATCATCCCGATATTGTAGCGGAAATACCTGAAAGACCTGAGGAGTACAAATTCTGGACACATAAGAGCATATTGTGGGAACTCCCGTACTGGTGTGAGTTGCTGATCCGTCACTTCGTAGACGTTATGCACATAGAAAAAAATGTTTCTGAAAGTGTGGTGGGCACAACGCTGAACTTGGAGGGGAAGACGAAAGACGGTCCTAAGGCTCGCACTGATCTGCAAAACATGAATATCAGAAAACAACTATGGTTGAAACAAGGGAAGAGAAAAATGCCTCAAGCTCCTTACACCGTCAAGCCTGAGCATAAACTAGAAATTTTCCATTGGATAAGTCGGGCCAAGTATCCTTCAGGCTTTGCTGGAAATATAGCCAAGTGTGTGAACAGACAATTCAACAATCTTTACGGGTTGAAAAGTCATGACAATCATATCCTGCTACAACGTCTCTTCCCTATTTTCATTCGACCGTTCCTTCCCCGTCACGTTGTGGAGCCGTTAGTAGCGTTGGCAAGATTTTTCCAGAAGGTGTGCACATGGGAAGTGAGAAAATCTGACCTCCGGGAAATGCAACAAGACATCGTTCATATCATGTGTAAATTTGAAATGATATTTCCTCCAAATTTTTTCGACATCATGCCTCACCTCATGATCCATCTTCCTCGGCAGTTGTTGCTTACCGGTCCTGTGCACTTCACTTGGATGTATCCGATGGAAAGGTACGTATTTTACACCTTATGTTAATTTCCTCATCAATATATGTGATATAGTATTAATGTATTATCATAACACTTTAAAAACTTGATTTATAGGCAACTTGGACAATACGGTGATTTTGTCCAAAACATATCCGCACCTGAAGGATGTATAGCTGAAGCATATATTGCGCATGAGTGCGTCACCTACATGAAGCTGTATTTAGGAGCGTTACAGGAAAGCATACCGGAAGATGTACCTTCACAGTTCAATCTTTCCATACTCTCCGACGATGTTGTACTCGGTGGAAACATGCCAGTTTCCTACAAGTTGAAAGATTATGAGGTAGCCATTGCACATTGGTGGGTACTAATCAACTGTCCAGAAGTTCAGTTTTGGAAGAACATGCATCTAAACTGTGAACAAGTAGGAGGTGATCTCGATTACCACAACCGGACATTTGCAGAGTATTTCGACCGCTGGGTACGTAACTTTAACACTATTTTATACGTGTTTATATATTATTGTGTATAATTATTCATATTTATAGTTGATTCTGATGGTTGCAGATGGACCTTATTAAAAATGATAATCACCCAAATTGGTCGCACGAACTCAGACTTCTAGCGATGAGGCCGGTCTATTCAAAAGTTTATGCGACGTGCAAGGTGAATGGTGTGTTATTTCGATGTGAAGAGAGAGACCTCAGACTGAAAACACAAAATTCAGGGGTTATGGCACATGGTGGGGATGATGGAGTTGACTATTACGGTGTTCTCCATTCAGTTGTGGAACTGCATTACGGGGAAGGCATGAAAGTGCACCTTTTCAAGTGTAGATGGTTTGACACACGGCCGCAGAGCATGAAAACCGATCAATACGGCATAACTTATGTGAACACTAGTACATCATGGTATGAGGACGACCCGTTCGTTTTAGCCACATGGGTGAAACAAGTGTTTTATCTTGATGATCTCGCCAAGGGTGACCCGTGGAAAGTAGTCAACACTATCCACCATCGCAACATTTACCGGGCGTCTACACTTGGAGTGGCTGAAGAGAACGAGGAAGGGGGCACCGCGTATCAAGAACCCAACTCAAACGGTATTCCTGACTCCTCTTTTATTCGCCTAGACACGCCGGTGCGAATTCGACGTGAAGAGCCACTGCTTGTTGATGTTGATCCAAATGAAGAAACTAACGAGGACTCTAGTGGTGAGGAACGACATAGATTACCCCTATCGAGCAATTCAGAAACCGAAGAAGACTCATCCGATGATTCCGATTACAATCCGACGGATTAAGTAATTTAGATGATGCAATCCTTTCATTTGTAATCCACTCTTTTCTAATGAACGGGCATGGGGATGAGCCTCCCAGCATAGGCTGGGTTCCAAACCCCTTAAAAAAAATTTGAAATATGTTGACTGTTGGGTTTCTGTTTTTTTTTTATGTTCAATTTTGGTTATATACGAACAGGACATAGGAATACGAGAGGTGTAACACCACTGATTTTTTTATTTTTTTTCAAAGAATAGCCGACGAAATAATGCTTATTTCGTCGGCTATACTAATTATAGCCGACGAAATATGTGTGATTTCGTCGGCCAAAACTATATTGAAAAATACATATTTTATTTTAGACACAAAACGACAAAAGAATAGCCGACGAATACTAGGTTTGATTTCGTTGGCTATTCTTTAAAAAAAAAAAAAAAAACAGACCACCTTCCATTTTCTATCACTATCGACAACCCATTGCTTCATCCTTCAAATGCAAATGTGTCGTGAAATAAGATATGACCGAAATAATGAAATACGTCTACGGTTGAAAAATGACACGATTCCGACAAAATCTGCGTGCCGAATGTTGCGGTTAACTGTTTTTTACTTCCGTTTTCCTATGGGTAGCCTCACGGTCGGTAAATATTTTGAGGAAAATTTTTATATGATTAGTTGCGCCTCATCGATTTGAAACTATTATCTGTTGAAGGTCATGCCAAAAAACGTCATTTACACAGGCCAATTTCCATTTCTAAGCGTTTAAAGGGTTGACTCACCCGGTTGACCGTCACGATCGAGCCTTTAACGTTGTCAGATGTAGTTGGATTTTTTTTCATACATGTATTTAATCTTAACGGTGATATCTGACGGTTGGAATAGATTTTCCAAAGTTTTAGATTCAAAATCGGAACATATGCACTAATGTTCTTTAACTTGTTTACTAAGTGTTTAAGTGAATGTATAGTTTCAAATAGTTACTATACGTACACTCTTCAAATCCAAATGTGTCGTGAAATAAGATATGACCGAAATAATGAAATACGTCTACGGTTGAAAAATGACACGATTCCGACAAAATCTGCATGCCGAATGTTGCGGTTAACTGTTTTTT